>CM075852.1:19305024-19630024 GCA_037975125.1 Latrodectus hesperus | reverse complement strand
AGATAATTAAAATATTTAAAAACTATTCTTCCAAATTGCAAAATAACATATTTACTAATTTACCCTGAAGTCATTTGTTAAACTAAGCCTTGTCAGTTTTTAATTAACTATTTTGATGATGTATTTTTGCATATTGAGATAATTTAATACAAGATAGTTAGGTTAACAACAATTTATGATTTTTGTCATGTACTATCTATTTATTTCAAATATTAAAAATTTTTCTGTAATTTAAAGTAACAAATCTTCATTTCAATCGAAGAATTGTTCTCTCTTATCTCAGTAAAAAACTATCAATTTATGAACAATACACAAATGTTTGAATCCATAAAACAATAGATATTAGATAAGAAAAGTTATTTAATGGATCAAAATTTGATAAATACTCGTGACTTTATTTATCTGGGTCTCAATGTCCCAAAGACAGGACTGCATACCATCGTCTTTCCTGTACGCATTTATGTGTCTGAAGTTATTCTTGAATAAAGCGTCGTTATACATTATGCACAAGAATCTCTTGAATCATACTATATTACATGCATCTTTAACTGCTGCTGGACAAAAAAAATTCTGAAGACGTTTTTTAACAATCGCCTTAAAAATAATAAAAATGTGAAAAAAATCTAATGAATGAATGTTAGAAAATTCTGATTTGTAAAGAGATTTAGTAAAGAGTAAGCTCTACAGAGATATATATTTATTATGTACATACCCCAAAATTTAAACTGAATTAAAAATGCATTGTTATTAAACTGCACATTTTTGAGATATATACATATTTCAAAATTAAACATCAATATAAAAATCGTACAAAATTTCTGAAATGGATGTTTAAAAATGTATATTGCCTTACATTCAATAAAACTTGCTTACTATTGCACATTACTCAGGTTTTTCTTTAGCCTATTTTGAATTGATTAAACATTAATACATCGATTGTTACTGAAGTATTGATTTTCTAAATAAACTTCCTAAGTATTAAGAAACAAGAAGCGGTTGCTAACTGCGTAGATGTATTTAGTATTTCCTTTATTTAGGAAACAGCTGCATTCGAAGAAATGAATTATTAATTTCGGCTTCATAATGAGAAGACGCGCAAAATAAAAACCAAATTCTGCGCAAGTCAAATCACATAAACTACTCCACAAACTAGATTTCACCAAGTTCAATAAAATATCAAATTTCAATTCTTCATTTAAAACCGTGCTAAAGTTTAAGCGTAAACCACGACCATAAATTCTACCTAAGGATTTCAGCTACACAACCATTGTGACCTCTCCTAATTATTTAAGCTTTTGAATTGCTTCTAATGCTACTGTGTTGAAAGACTCGTTTGTAAGTATAAGAAGTACAGAAAATTATTTAAAAGTAATAAAGGAAACATTTAAAATAAGAAAAATCCCTATTCTTCGACACAACCAAATTTTTCTTTTCAGAAAAACATTATTGCTCCATGTTTCATTGAGAGTTATGATTAACGAAGTGCAATTTTTGATCACGAGGATTTTTTGTTAGTTTTTTTAGAAAACTTAGAAAGCAAACATTTAAGTCAAAAATAAGAAATATTCTTTATTTTTAATATTAAAAAGATTTTAAAAAAACTGATCAGTTTAAAATGATAGTTTAAAAACTGTTTCCGAAAGAAAGTTATGCAAAGAGTTTGATATTATTTTCCAATTACGGGCACACTTGGGTGACGAACCCTATGCCACAACAAGGCCAGAAACAGCTACTCATTTGTCGTTACCCAGCGAGCACCTGTGAACCAAGTCACGGAGGCGAGTAGCGTTACCCGCGCCATACCACCACAAACCCGTTTATAGGGTGGGCCACATTCATACAACAACACAGAAGAAAGAACAGAAACACAGAGAAGGAAAAAACATCTATGAACGAACCAGGATTCGAACCTGGGACCAACAGCTCAGGAGTCAGGAACGCTAACCACTCAGCCATCGGTCGGCAGTTTGATATTAAAACAATTTACATTTCGAGAAGCAAAGTTGAGATTTTTCATATATAGAATAAATATATTTTATAAGAAAAATAACCATTTGACGTGATAATATTTTGCATGACTAAACAGACTGTTTTATCCCGATGGTATAATTCACTGACACTAAATGAAAATTATTTCATGTAAGTTTTTGTTTTTATTCATCACTTAATTGGTTCCATGAAAGAAAAATATTTTATAAATATTTCTACCCTCATAATAAATATTTTCTTGTCACTCATTGGTCACTTATTGCATCCAAAGCTAATTACACTGGTATCTACAACTTAAAGAGGATTCCAAAATATTATAAACATTCAACCTCGAAACAAAATTTGAACACATGAACTATCAAACCGAATAGCTTGTAGCTTAGCTCCTGTTCGCACAGAAAAGTTAACAACTCCGTGATTTATTATATGAATAACAGTTCTGCAATTTGCACCATAAGATATCAAATAATTTTCTTTACCTAGTTTAAGAACTATAGAAACTAAATTGTGTTATCATAGGGAGTTAGTGCAACTTAGTAACATTTAGTTTTCAGGGAATTGAAAAATGTTTTTACAATCAAGAAAAAAAATTAAGAAATTTAATTTATAATATTCACTATCAACACAGTGCATTGAAGTTCCTATTTCTAAGACAAAATAGACCAGTTGACTAAAATATACATAATTTTATACTTTTAATTTAAATCAGTTGCATTTTCTAATTTTTCATTTCAGTTTCACAAAAACTTACATATTCTCACAAAACTCCTTACTGTTTCTGAAAATGTAGTAAAGGAAAACTTTAAAAAATTAATTACTTTCTAGAAACTATTCTATTTTTCACTCCGAGTTATTTTAATCTTATAATTAAATTCAATTTTACATTTTTTTAATTTATTATATTTGAAACTTTAAATTTATTATGACATTTTTCAAATCACAATTAACGATATATATATATATATATATATATATATATATATATATATATATATATATGCAATTTTATTAAAATAAAAACTATCTGAAAGTATTGAGTCTCAAGACTACAGATAAATAATTTTAAATGAAAATATTAAAATAAGTTCAATTTTTCTTAAAAACTCTACTTAACAATTTGACATTGTATTTATTTTTTTTTTTTTGAAAATTCATTCATTTTTAATGGTTTGCTTGTTCTCCATTGCAATAAAGAATCGTTTCTACTGAAATGACTAAAATAATGAAGTTCTTGTTCAAAATGGCAATTAACTTTGAAAGTACAAATGTTAATGAACATAAAAAAAGACTCGCGGAAATTTCCCAAATAACACATGCAGCAGTTGCTTTTAAAAAAGATTTCGCTTAATCGCTATGGAATTCAATTTAAAAAGACTTTTTAAAACTCCTGATTCGTAAATATATAGTGGCTCGAAATGCTTTAAATATCCTTAAACTAAAGGTATTTTCTCGTTAGTAACGCTCAAAGGAATTTAATTAAAATTTCGTCATTCAAATCATTCTGATGCGATGTCGTATTTAATATTAGATTGTTTCTGAAAGATAGCTTTTAATAAATACATATATATATGTTGTCATCGTAGATAATTATGATCTTTTGCTTGGATTGCGTTCATAAAGCTCTTGTGTCAGTTTTATTTCTGCTAATTATGTTATAATTTGAACATTTTGTTTGAAGCATTACGAAATACCAAAAAATGTTTTAAGCATTACGAAATTAAAAAAGCATTTATTTTACAAAAGATTAAACATTTATAAAATTTAAATCCTCCTCACTGATTTAAACTAACTATAAAGTGGATGTTTTGTATTGCCTGCTACATTTTGCTTTTTCTTTTTTCTAATTTCAATGTGTTAATGGTTTGAATCAATGGAAAATTTCTTCTCAAACCGATGATTTGCTCTTTATAAAATAAATAGTTTTATTATCAAAATGAACTTCGACAATATTTTTAATTTTGATTCCAATGACTTGAATCCATAGAGTCCTTATGAATGTCATGTCCAAACCAATTCAACTATTTTTAAAGGCATTTGGCTCAAAGCGATTCGAAACGACTTCTGGAATTATAGTTTTGGATACTAGTATAGGATACTATCATAGTATAGGATACTATTAACAATCAATGCTATATGCAAAAAATTTTCATCAAATCAAATTTAAAAAAGGGAAGCTTTAACGGATTTCAAGAGAATGGGAAATAAGAAAATTTCAGGAAAATTTGGAAGTAATAATGCTAAAGATTTGAAAATTATTTAAAACAACAAGCAATTCTCATGATTTTGAAATATTTTAAAAAAGGAAAACACAATTCTAATTAAAAAGTATTTTTTTATTGCTGGTAACAATAATGAATCATGTATTGACGAAGTCGGTCTCCACACTAAAATATGGTTCACGTTGAAAAGCTGGAACACGACAACAACAACATAAAGTCCTTTAAAAAATTTTAACGTATTTCTCACATCTGCCACCAGTATTCAATATTCTTTAAATAATCTTCTTCTTGGTTTATAAGTTTTTAGGTTAATGAAATTTAACTATCAATAAAATATTGAATTGCATTACGATTAAAATAGACTACAGATCACTGTATACCTGAAATGAATACCAAACCTTCTCACTTAAATTTGATTAGTGCTTTAGGTACCGGTTCAACCAGAAGCATTTAGTCTCAATTTACATATAAATTGCATTTTCAAATTTACTTAAATCCTGATTGGAGAAATTTGAAACTAGACCTTTCAATCCAGTTGCAGCATTCTTTTGCTTAATCTACATGATTCAGAACTTAGGAATTTGTATTCAGTGGAATGACATTTTCTCAAATCCTCCCCACTCGCACAGTTTCCCCTTTGCTGTCGTATCAGTAAGGGTTCTGGATATTAATTGAAATATTTCGGGGTTGTAATAATTTGAAGAGTACTCATTGATAGCAAGAACGTATGTCTTCCAACATCCAAAATTGGAATTTTAAAAGCAATTTCCTCCCTTAACCTGAATTGATGGGTTAAACAACTACGGAAAATATGAATGAAAGGAATTTAGAAGCATAAATTAGATTTTAACACTAGATGATTGTTTTACAATAATTTTAAATATTAACAACATTTTAAACATTTCTGTACAGCTTCTGAAAATATAAATACGAATATCTTTAAAAATTTAAAACAGTGAATAAAAGTAAAAAATAAGTATAAAAAATAAAATACATGTAAAAAGTTGATACTTAAATTAAGAAAACTAAGTTTTTCAACATAAATGAAAAATATTGAGGAAACTTTTAAGTTATTTTGGCATTGTGAAAATAACTTTACGTGAGCAGAAAGATAGCTTTTCTAAAATTTGTTTTTTAAAGAAGCTTCATATTTTAAATTTGCTTTATTTCACAAAACAAATATACCTTTTATAAAAACTAGATAGAATCACATTTAAAGCATCTGATAGTACTTAATGGAAGAAGTTTTAAGCCCTATTCATTTTCTACACGAAAAAATTAAAATTATTTTTACCCTGTAAAGTGGGCAAGTTGGAGTAGAGAAAGATTACCATTTTAATAGGATTCTTTCCTGTAAGAGGTTTTGCTCTTTTGTAGTTCCAGAACTTGTTTTATTGTAGGAGGTCATTCATTTGATATGTTAGGTTATTCATGAATTCGATGCATCAAAATACTTTTATACATTCACGAGTCTTTCAATTTATTGTATTTAATGTAAAACAGAACCTTTATTTTTTCGTATAGATTAGGTTTAGCTCAATCATTTGAAACTTCTGATAAAACTGTTCTTACTGAATATTTCATAAGAAAGTAAGGATTTATATGAATCGAAAATACATTTTCAAATTAAATTGAATAAATAAAAAGAGGAAATTAAAATGCGATGAAATTTACACTTCATATTGTACAAGTTCTTAGAGAGTTTTCATTAAATGATCCTTATTATTATTATTATTAATTCCTCACATATTAACTTTTCTAAAAGAGATACCATTGTGATTAAAAATTTTTTGATTGTAATGTTGTTGTTGTTGTCGTGTGCCAGCTAGGCTGGCAATATGGGGTGCGCTGCTCCGCTTTTTCAACTGAACCATATTTAGGTGTGGAGTCCGACTTCCTCAGTACACACATGCCATAGGGACCCGTTTATAGGGTAGGCAACCATTTACAACACAATTATACAGAAAGGACAAAGACAGGATAGATAGAGATAGTACATCCATGCCTGAACCGGGATTCCAGCCCAGGACCTCCCTATCCGTAGTCAGGCACTCTGACCACTAGACAGGGTGGGAGGCTTTTTGATTGTAATACATTGCATTAAAAATTACGTATTTCATGACCTTGTCTCTCAAGAGCCTCAGATGCCTAGAGTTAAGTTGAGACATTTTAAGAAATTGTGTCTGGCTTGAGTATATTTGCACCGTTTAGCAGATTTAAAATAGTCAAAGAACGATGCAAGCGCTTGAACATCTGGGCTGCTAAGTTTTCCAGAAGATTTCTTCGACAATGTCTCTAATCACATAACGCAAAGCAACCTTTTGACAGGCGTATATTTAAAAATAAAATGCAAAATCCATTTCTTGCTTATTAAAACAGACACTAGAATTGAACAAAGAATTTTTACATAAAAGAGTGTAGTCTTTTTACTGGTCTACTCCTTAATATTTCAAGGTTTTAATGTTTCATAATGTCACATAAGAATTTGGGTTACTTTCAGTAAACAACGCACAAAATAATCGTTAAGAAAATATCTATTATAGAAAATATAATAATCTCAAACTATTTTATTTCTAAACTAAAACATTTTTAGTTAAAATATTTTTTTAGTTAATGTAATGAATTTAAAAACATTTAAAGTAAATTTCATTTAGTTTATTGCTACTGGACCTAGCTATCAATAAAAAGTCAAATTATTATATTCTAGTTCAAAAGGTGATTGATTAATCTCTCCAGTCAGTCTATTCTAATAAACCAGAGCTAATTCAATGAGAAAGAACAGCCACTACATGTATTTATATGTGAGTGAGAATCGAATCCACAAGCTGATGAAATGAAATGGAGAGCTCTAAGCTGCCAGGCTATTGAAAGGCAATGGTTACTCATATACGCGTATTTTGCATTCAAAAATAATTTATAGAAGCCACAACAATATAAATATTTAAACCTTCGCAGATAACTGCTTACGTTAAAAATAAAGTTTTGGTATAAATATATTAAATTAGTTTTGAATCATTTAATGTATGCATTTACTTAAAGCGACATGTATTCAGAACTATTGATTAAGTATTAAAACATTTACAAATTTTCAAATATTTATTTTACTAACAACTGATTAGAGTAATTTTATAGAGACTCTAAAAAAATTTTAATTGAAACAACTGTAGCATTAAAATATTTTATTTGCAAACATTTAATGATAAGAGGCTTGAATAAATGTCAAGCCCCTTTAAATTAGTGTCGCCGAGCTGGCAGCCGAATGGTTAGCGCTCTTGCCTTCGGTTCAACAGCTCGTGGGTTCGAATCCCACCTTGGGCATGGATGTTTGTAGTGGTTCGGATTCCTTTTTAAACCGTAAGTCCCAGTCTAATTAGCCCTCGTGTGCAAAAAATGACCGTTGAGCGACAAACAAACAAATAAATTAGTGTCCTTTGTGAATTATTAATCTAGTAAAAAGTCATGCCCTTGTGAGATTTTTACACGAGTGAATTGCGAGATTTTACACGAGCATTGCGGTGAAATATGAACAGTTAGTAAAATTATTTTTCCCTCGTTTGCTTTTAACACTTTTATATTTTATTTTCATTGACGAACATTAAAATGCGACAATCAAATGTCTCGCAGATTTTCTCAATTTTTAAGTTTGAATTGGAGTTAAATGAAATAAGAATTTCACTCGTAATTTCCTAACATCACCAAAAATTTAATCTTACGGATTATTTAAAAAAAAAAAAACTTTAATGTATAATTTTTAAAAATAATAATTTTCTTAAGATTTATAATCCAGAAATTGAATTCGCATTATTTCATACTATTTTTTTTTTCAGATTTTTGCATCAATTCCTTTTTTTTTAATATTTTCACGCTTTTATCTTTTAAGAAATTTAAAAATGTATTCAGAAAAGATTTTAAAATAAGCAGATTTATATATGTTCCTGTACATTTGACCTTAAATGAATAAGGAATAGATTTGATAAAATAAGACAATAAAGAGTGCAAAATAAATATTGTGAACATAGGAATAAAAATTCTTAATGAATTACACAAGAGGATTAACTTTTAAAAAAAAATTGTGAACCTGAACTGTGTGTGACGAACTTTAAAAGCAATTGAACTTGTAAATTGGGTTATTTTGAAAGGTGATTAAAGGAATTTTACAAATAAGGAACTTTTATTATTGAGAGAAAATTTTGAGATAAATTACTTTAAAAATCTTTTGTCAGAAAAACTATGAAATATAAAACACTTTCTATGTAAGCAAAATGTAAAGAGGAATATTTTAGAAAAGTATAAAATATTTTTCTGTTCAGTAAGTATAGCATTATTCTCTTGGGGGCATTATTTATGTAACGCATTTATTTAATATATTTTAGGAGACTTCTAAACATCACGATAAGAGCATTTCTGGTATTTTTTAATATATAGTTAATAGTTATTTTTTAATTTTATACAGTAGTAGTTGTAATGCTAATAGTAGTTGCAATGCCCCGTTTCAGGCTCCCATGACACAGGTCCGAGGTTCGATGCTCTGGCTGGGCAAGGTTGACTCAGCCTTTCATCCCTTCAGTGGGTCGATTAACTGAGTACCAAGCATGCTTGGGTCTTACGTTAGGCTGACCACCTAACTGGGACATGCTTCGCACCCCAGGGCCCTCGGTCATGAAAACAGTTATGGGCACTATAGGCCTTGGCCCATATGGGCTGTCGTGCCATAGAGTTTAGTTTTAATTGTAAAATTCATTTTATTTTATTTTTCATTTACAGGCCAGAGATTTTAAAATATAAGTGCCGATCTAATTAGCACGAAGGCTAATTAGATCCGCACTTATATTTTAAAAGATAAAAAATAATACCTTATATTTTTTATTTCGAGAAACTCTACAAATAACAATCCCAAACCAATATTCGAATTCACGAGTCAAAGGATAGAGTGCTAATCATTCGGCTGTCAGGTCGCGGCTTAAAATTCAGTTACAAAATGTTTAATATATTTGATGTAATAATTGCAAAAACAAAATCAAGTTTAGATAAAATTAAATGTGTTGTAATAAAATTTATGCAGAATAATTTCAAAACTTTGAAACTTAGAAAATGGTGTTTTGATTACCATTTATTTTTTTTAAAAAAACTTTAACCATATTAAAAATTATATGACTGTTCTCTAAATGATGAGCAGTTGTTTGAACACCATATCTGCCTAGCTTCAAAATTGAAATGCAATTGAAATTTTAAGTATTTTGTATTTGTCATGTATACTTTATTAACAGCAGTTTTAATTTTATAACATTTTTATTTAATTTTAAAGATAGTGGTTTTATTAAGTACACTAAATTCGTAAATATGTACTAAACTATAAATCTTATTCATGTTCTACAGCATATTATTTTGGGAGTTTTTTATAAAATAAATCATAAATTTGAAACTTTAAAAATTCATTCATAGCCCAAAAAAAGTTTCAATTTCAAATTTGACGCAGAAATTAGTAAATGACTCAATAAGTTAAACTCAATTTTATTTATATAAAGTTGTTTTTTGCACGTGAAAATTTTTGAATATATTTCATGTTAAAATGTTCAATAAGATATGTTTGAAATTTCATGGTTTCTACAATATATGATTTTGTATAGTATGTTTTCTTTGAGAATATTTAATGATCTTATAAATAAAACTGATGTTTAGTATTTACGTAATTGAAATTATTTAAGAGAGTTTCAGATAGCTATAAAATATTTACTATGCAATGATTAATATTTCATTTTGAGCATGTCATACCTAATGTTCTGTATTAAAAACTTTATCATAATACAGGCTTTGTTTGTATATAAACACAAACTTTTATATATTAATATTTCTTTTGTTTTATGAAAATAAATAAATATGGGTCACACAAGTTATTTAAATGAACAAAGGCTTCTGATATTTGCTCTTAAAAGAGGATTCCGAAACAATACGAACATCCAATCCCAGTTTGGGATTCTAATCCTGGAACTGCTGAAGCTCAAGCCAGCTATGTGATACCTACATCGGAGAATAGACCTAAGTGAACAAAACACTCGTGAAACAAAAAATGCGCTCAGAAAACCATCAAAATGTGAACTACACTCGATCAATTATTTTCTCAATACATAGTTTTGCATCACGTTTATTTCTATTCACATAACTTAAATGAATACATTTTGTGACATTTTTTTGTTTTAAATGATTTATTTCTCTAGTTTTCAACGCTTTCCTCAAAAAAGTTTTTGAAAATACGTAACACATTTTACATATAATAGCAAATATTTAGAGATTCTTTATGAAGTCCAAAATATCTTCCTTCAAACTATAACATAACACTTTCGGTAAAAAATATATATTAATATGAATAGATTCATAAAAACTGAAATACATATTGCATGTCCAAATTTGATGTGTATATGTATAAAACTGCACAAACTGCGCATTAATTAGTTAATAATGATTTGAAATATCATATTAAAAATGAGTAAGGATAACATTGGTGAGCTTCTATTTTTTTACTTAACGTTAATGTAATGCTGTGGAACAATGATAAAATCATTACTTTTTTGTAATTGATAAAGCAATTTTATTAGTTTCTTAATATCAATTTTAGAGCCATAAGACATGGTGAAGATCTTTTAGTAAATCTAAAAACATATTTGAAAAGGATCACAGTAACCGAGATATAAGACACCATTCTTCAGAGCAAAAGGTCAATAGTTCGAATCCAGTCATTGTTGGACAATGGTAAATCACAATATTAGTAAACTTTAAGTATTGTTAAGGAGGGTGCTTGGGAGTTTTCTATCTTGAAAAACAAGGAGTTTTCTCCCAAAATGCAACTTAAGCAGCGTATGCAGAAGTACCTTGCAGTAGTTCTAGGCTGCCCACTACGGAGCATTTAAAGTGATGTAAATAATTCTAAAGTACAGCATTCATAAAACCTATATTTTAACTTTGAGATCGGTTCAAATTATGATATGAGAAAGCAAAATATTGAGTTCAATATACCATGATCCGAATGTGAATGACCGAGCTGGCAGCCGAATGGTTAGCGCTCTTGCCTTTGGTTCAACAGTTCGTGGGTTCGAATCCCACCTTGGGCATGGATGTTTGTAGTGGTTCGGAATCCACTTTAAACCGTAAGTCCCGGTCTAATTAGCCCTCGTGTGCAAAAAATGACTGTTGAGCGACAAACCCGAATGTGAATGAGGCTGCAAAATGTGCTGTAATTTAATTTTTACAACACGATTGTTAAGAAATCTGAGTAAGGAATTTGCTTCAAAATTATTTCAGTAACGCTTTTTCCTACATTCATAACTAATGTATTTTTGCATAGTACAGAATTGTAATTTATTTGAATAACTTAAATTAATTATTTTTAAAAATATTAGTGATTAAAATGTGCAGATATTATAGTTAATAGTGAAATAAAAAAGATACTTGAACATTGGTCAAGAAATGCTTTTCTTTCTTTTAGACTTTTCTTTTAATTAGTCAAGAAATATTTGTCTAATTGAAAGAAAAATTGAAAAAAATACATTCATGATGATTAAATTAAAAATTTTTAATAAATAAAAATGATTTCAATTTTTTTTTTCATTTAAGTTTTCACCTTTAAATATATTTTGAAAATATTTATGAAAAGTTAGTTTATATCACATTTTTAAATTTGATCAAAATTTCGAATTTATATAATTAATCAAATTTTTGCTAGTACTTATTTTCACAAGCCTGCTAGGCTTAGGAAAGCAAGGAACCAAGTTGAAAGTGACAGAATCTTGAGAAAGACCGAAAATTAAATAGATTTGCTGGAGTAGGAAAAAAAGTAATATATATAGTAACTATCATTATTGGATATTAACTGCTTTTAATTTTGTTTTCAAAATTAATTCAGTTTCAATTAAAAGATTTCACTGTGACAATTTCCTTATGAAAAGCTGTTATAGGAAATATTTAACGATTACAATTAAAGTATATCATAAATCTTTTATATCCGGATTTAAATATTTTTTATTGTCTACAAGATATTTTTGACGCATCTTTTTTAATCGATATGATACATTGTAAGAAATTTAGCTTTCTATATTGGGAAAATACTAGATATACTTATTTTATAAAATGCATTGATAATTTAATTGTATTTTTGACAAAGATAAATCGTACAATCGTTAATTATAATGTAAAATATCTTATATTCATTCAAATATGCATAATGAAATAAAACTAAATTTGTTAAGTTTCATTGGTTAAAAATGTTTACAAACAAAATTAAAAGTAATGTGTTCAATAAAATGTTTTATTATTTAATTCAATTTTGCATAAAAAATCTGATTTTCAGCCAATTGCTGTCAATTGATGACTTTATTTGTCGCTGGATATAAGTGGATGGCAAATGAGTACTAATATGATGACAAATATTTTCTTATTTGTCAGCTTATACACATATGAAAAGAAATCTAATTTCATCAAATATTTAGAGTTTATACTATCAAAAATGGCTTGTCTTTTTCTTTTAATTGATTGATAAAATTAAATATTGTTTATAATTAAAAAATTACCCATTGAATTTTTCTTGTGAAACTGTATAAAACCATCTTTTGAAAATACATTTCAAATTTTCTTGACGTCTTGAAGGCATTTTAATTTTTCTTAAAAATCAATTAATATATCATTTAAGAGTTAGTAACATTTTAATAATGGAAAATAATTGCTGTAACACAATTTCTAAAAATTATGAATAACACTTTGAATAATAAATTTTTATGAAATTTCGATTCCATGGAATGAATTTAATATAAAAATTAATTTTCATATCGAAGATTGTAATATTTTAAGCAAATATTGACAAATATTCAGTATTACATTTTTAAAATTAAAATTAAATAACGATAAATAAAATCCAGATTAAAAATGTAATAAAAAATCTTAAAACATTTAACAATTATTAATTTTAAAGATTTAAAATTTTCCTTCAAATTCTTTAATTTATTGAATATAATAATTGGTGTATATGTTAGACAATATAATCAATTATTAATGTATGACATATAGAAATAGAAAAACAAATTTTCATTAGAATTAGATTTTTGCTTGTTATTATGTGGAGACATTTAATGAGAATTATTAAGATTTTCTTTACTTCTAGAATCTTTACTTCTGAAATTACAACTTATACAATTATAAATAAAAAAAGTTCAATTTATTCAGTAATAAATACTCGTGTTTTTTATGGTTTTAAAATATTTAAAGTATGATATTCAGTTTTTAAAATACAAGTTTCAGTTGATCAACTTTAATTATGCTGAAAACATTTTCTTTTCTACTGGGGATCTGATTTATTTGATCACGATTTCAATTATACTCTAATCTTATAAAAACAGATTTCTAATAATTTTAATATATTCTTCACTGGTTTATATCAGTTAAGTTCAACATTTCACAGATAGAAAGGATATAAGATATTCGGATATGTATCCGTTAAAAATAAAATTATTATGTACTTGTTACCAAATTATAAGTATTTTCTATGCTCATTGAAAAATGTAAATACTATTCTGCGATAAGTCATAAATGAAAAGGCAATTTGACTACTACAGAAAGGTTATCTTCCTTATAAAACGTTTACTGTCTCAGCTAATAGAATATTTTGAATAAAACTTTAAGCTATAAAATAAAAATTCATGTTCTAAAAAAGTATAGAATATTTTGGAAAAGGATCAACAAGCTCCACCGCCATGTTTGCCATGGAGAATGACTCAAGCAAGCCGGGACAGAAAGTTGTAATAAAACGGGAGGCATTTCCCCACACTTACGCCTGGATTGATTTGGAAAGAGGCCAGCGTTCCATTTGGGCTTGGTACCGCATGTTTTCAATCTGCTTGCGTAGTGTATCTTTGTCCATCTTTCTTCCTGATGACTGACCCTGATTTTCTTCTCTTTGACAGACAACAAACCGTCCTTGTGATGAGCGAAACCCTGCGCCCGAACCTTGCACGCTACTAAATGCAGAAGTAAAGGCAGTCCGCTGATTCGGCGTGGGATTCGCAGAGCGCAAGCGCGGTGCGAGAGATGGGGATTTCGAAAGGGAAAATTTTCCCTCCCAAGTGGATCATTCTTCCCTAGTCCTTCATCCAACGCGAGAAGAGGGAAAACAAGTGATGACTGCGAAGAAAACATTCCAGCAGGATAGCAGTGAAATCTTTTTTTTTTGTTTCCCTGCATTGATTGGTCGTGAAGGGGGAAAGCAAATTTCCCTTAACAAATGTAGATGCCATCCAATTTTCACAATTGGATTTTTCCCTACTTATTTTTTGAAGTGAAACATCTAGTTTTTAACTTGGGTTATAATATTGAACGCACCATATTATATTATAGAAACAAGCATTACAAGTTTAAATTAATAATTTATTTATGAATATCATGATAATTCCTAGTCTTATGGAGATAAAAACCTTTTGAAAAACTAATGATCAATTTTTGATTATAAAATTTATACTTTTCTAAAATAAGTGATAATTCATATAAAAACTATTAATTGTTAAAAAATATTCGATTAGTTAAAATTTAACAACTAATATGCATAATATGTACTGTGGTAAGTGAGCGATGTGATATTATATAATAATTGATCAAATTAGGTATATACAACTCTCCTGACCAAATAAATTTATTAATAAATGTTTAAAATTTTACTAATAAATTCTTTTTTAATTTTTTTTACTTTGATAAGTGCGTAAATGTGATAATAATAAGCAAGAGCTCACAATAATAATTATGAGAATTTTTTATTTCTAAACTTTGAAATAATATTTTTGAAATTTTTGCATGCAGTAAAATTTGTATGAATATTAAAAAATATATATATTTCATCGGAAATTAAATTGAGATAAGAACAAATAATTTTATAAGGAAATATCAAATTCAGTTTTTATATTGTGATATGAACAACAACATGAAATGCTGAAAATTATTCTAAAAGAATGTGAGGCGTATTTATTGTCTCCAATAATTTTCATACATTATTTTCCATTATTTTAGCTTTAAAAATGTGCATGTAAAATTTAAAATATATAATAATACTTTTCTTGTTCTTTAAATGCCACTATCTTTTCGCAAATATTAGTTTTCTGTATTTATTAATTTAGTTATTTGTTAAAGAAACTTAATAAAACTCAGATGATCATTTTACAGTTTTTTAAAACGTGTTCTGTCATTAATCACTTCAGAGGAGATATGAAAACAAATGTAAAATGTTTAACTCATATCTTTTGTTTAAAATGAGACAATAAGGAAAGATTACGCGTACATAAGAAAAATAAATTTTCTGTGATTCATAATATATGTCTGAAATAATTTAAATAAAAATATATTTCTTCCATATAATAAATATCAGGTTTCATTTTAAATACAAAATGGAATATAAATTGGAATTATTGTCATAAATTATTATACAGTGGCATTTATTATTTGATATTGCTTTTACAAATTTAAAAACATCTTCTCCTTTATTGAATCATTCTTTCATTTTCTCAGTTTGTATAAACTCTCAAAAATATAACTCAAATTAATCTTAGGATTTAAGGAGTTTGTGAGGAGAATTACCTTTTGATTCAATTGTTTGTCAAAAAAAGTTCAAATTTTCCATGCAGTCTTTATTTAAAGTATTTTACGAAAATTTGTCTCGTTTAGAATAATAAGAATATTTTTTCTTAATACTTTTAAACATTTTTAAATATTTTATACAAATTTGTAATGATTTTTATAGATGTAAGAATGAAAAACTGTTAGATTAATTGAACAAACATTTCTATGTAATAATTAATGAATTGCTTCAAAATTCAAGAACATACCTTCTTCTTGAGAAATATCTCAAAATTAAATTGACCGCAAACTGATCATTTTTAACATACAAGATATTGCGTTAACATAAAATGTTAGCACCAAAGTAAATTAATTCAACTTCCTTATTGTGCCATTATGTAATTTTTTTTCTCCTTTTTTGTCTAAAATAGAAGCAAATATTGCTTTTTTATCTATTAAAAATAAATTATCTAAGACAATTTACTGATTGATTGTTCATGATTTTATTCATTTAATCAGTAATTTTATGATTCTTTTTCCTATTTCTTGGACCCCAATCTTGAACACATTTTATGCATTTTTGTATCAAGAGACATGAGATATAAGAATGATGTTTTTTTCCTAATATTAAAAATGCCCCAGCTGTTCCAGTTAATGCTCGGTGGTCCGATAAATATGACACAGCCTAGTCAGATGTTTCTTATGCCTAACCCTAAACCTACAACCTAGTACCCAAATAATTTCAGGAATTATTAGTGCATATTTCTTTAGTTTTTAAAACTAAACTCCATGACACGACAGCCCATGTGGGCCAAGGCCTACAGTGCCCATAACTGTTTTCATGACCGAGGGCCCTGGGGTGCGAAGCATATGTCCCAGTTAGGTGGTCAGCCTAACGTAAGACCCCCAGTGTTTAGTTCCCAAGTATGCTTGGTACTCCGTTAATCGACCCACTGTAGGGATGAAAGGCTGATTCTTTAGTTTTTAGGCAACTTAAAAATCATCAATCAGTAATTTTCATTGATTTCATTGATAGTGAACCTTAACCACTTATTGCAAGGGAGGAAACATGGAAAATTCCCATGCGCTTAACTGCAAGAAACAACATCTATTTTTCTGCGTTCAATAATGGCTAGAATCAAATCTGAGATGTTTCATTCCAAAGGGTGAGATCATTCCACTGGAACTTTGTATCCTGCTAGTACCTGATATGCTGAATGACTAAATGTTAAGGTCTTTTTAAGATTTCCAAATTTTACATTGTTTTTCTAATTATAAATATTTTTTCTAATCAAACCACAAAAAAATTTCCATGGTAAAGTCATGAATGTGTGCATATTATGGAATATTTAGGGTTGTTTCTGTTATATGTGTGTGTGGTAGGGAGAGGAGGGGGAGAGCTCTTGCGGGACTCTCATACACAGTGTGATCTCCTCCCTCATATAGGTGGAATTAAACTGATTTGAAAAGATTTCTGTCAATCAACTGAGGAAGAACCCCAGATTTTTTCGGCATTCATGCGCTACAGGAGCAATGTTGTCAGACTTCCAGCAGGGACAGAAGCTCTTCCCTAAGTGACAGGGGCAGGGGGCTGACAGAATAACCCATTTAAATTTGTTAGAATCTTAAAAAGAATGAGGTCTTTCAGGAACCTCTATTATTTTTAGACTTTTTGTATATTTTTGGAATTAGGAATATTGTCTAGCTTTGCTGGACACTCTGGGATTAATAGCAGCAACATATGTATGCATGTTTATAAATGTATGCATAGTAATTAATATAAAAAAATTCACAATAGAAAATCACCTAAAACATTATAATTATTTGTTGAATATTTTGAAACATTAGTTTTTGATGTAAATTTGTTTCATAAGGCAAAAGTTATTAAAATATCATTTAATATATTTCTTATAATAAAATCAAGATTAAAATAACTTATATAAAGTAACTAGTTTTCACTCACAACAAAACAAATTTTCATCAAGTAATTCTCTAGTGGCAGTATTTAAACGATATTACTTCGTTTTGTAATAATTTTGAAAATTTACCCTGAAAAACATAAAAGTTGGAAAACAAAAAGATTTCCTATTTAAAAGGTTGAAATTAATAATGGGAAAAATGAATCGAATAATTATAATATGGAACTAAATGCGGAAACATTTTGTCAGAAGAGTTTGTATAGTATAAATGTGTTTCTGCCAAAGCATAAGAATATTAATTATATTTTACCTACAATAACTATTCTGCCCAATATCTCTTTAGTCCAGATTATGAAACAACAATTATTGAGAAATAATGTCTAATTCTTCATTGAACATCTGCATTTATTCATGTGTGTGTTCTCTAATAAATATTTGTTTCCCAAAGCCACTTTGATCTTTATTGTTCCTTATCATGATTTTAAATCAGAAATTAGCAAATATTTTCTTTCAGTCCTTTTCCCTTTAATGAATAGAAGCTTCTTCTTCAAATAAAGTTATAAGATGGTATCACCATTCATAGCAAGGTTTTGCATAGAAAATTACTTTAGGAGCATGTGTCTAAAGGTGTTATTTTCTTCTGTAATAGCATTTGGTAGGAAATTTAGAGTTCAATGATCTATTTAAGATAATTTCATCCTTGAATTACTCTTCAAGGACTTTGTTTGACGAGTTTTTTTCTTGGTATTTGTTGAATAAAACTATGTTTCTACCACTCACTGTATTAACTGACATTGAAAATAGCTTAAAAGATTTGACATCTAAGAACGAAATATTTACTCCTGGGATAAGATGCTCTGTTTTTATGATTCTTGCACAAATTCAGATGGTGAACTTAGTGCAGTTCAAAAATAAGCTTCAAAAATTAAAGTTCATGTTACTTTTTCTCTAGTTTAGAGACATTTGCAATTGCCTAAGGAAATCCATTTATAACAGCGAGCTGAATGCCTCACCTTATAATTGATGTAGATTTTACGTAGCTTCAAAACAATCCAAAATAAATGCTTTTCATATATTTATTCTTGTGCACTCAAACAATAAATTGTTTTATGTTTCAATCCAAAATCATTTCTATCAGTAGGTTGCAACAAAGACTGTTTCTTTATATCAAATATAATCATAATAAGAAATGTTATTAAGAGCAACATTATAATTATATAATCAAATTTCATGGCTGGTAAAAGTTTTTTTTAGCAAACTTTTAGAAACTAGCTACATTTTATATTCACCCTGCATTGGGTGTCGCCCAGATAGGAATCCAAAATACTTGCATTATGTTCCCCTATTGATGTAAATGCAGAAATAAAAAATGTGACAACCTCTCCCGTTGTTCAGAAACCATTGTTATCATACATGAGGTATTTCTTACCTAAGTGTGTAAAGTAGAATCAATCCTATCTTAATCTTGCACTAGGAAAGTGAATCAATCCTATCACTATCCTAAGGCGAGTAGTAGCTACTTCGTATAATCGCCATCAAATCTTCCAAATAATGAGGAGAATGAATGTAGAATTTTTTTCATCCACCAATGCAGGTAAAATTATCTATTATTTTCAAGCTTTTGCATCTTTTACAGCGTTTAACAACTTTTTAAATCTTTACTATTTTTTCAGGGTAATGATGGATGCATGTTAAATTTTATATGAACATACGAGATGCACACATCAAATTCCCATTTTTTAAAATATTTTCTCATTTTTACTGAATTAGCAAATGCTTATATTTTTTAAAAAGTAAAAGTAAATTTGTGTATCAGTTTTCGTTCGAGTTAATCCAGAATCTTAAATTACGTGTATCAGGATTTTCGTTTTTAATCATCCTCATTTATTTTTAGAAGGACAAAGTAATTATACTTCAGATGTGTTGAAATTTCAAACAAATGTGTTTGGAAAATTTCAAATTGTATGTCAAAATCTATTTTCGTAAAATTTTCTAGCGCTTTTGAGAGAGAACTAATATTTTTTAATCGTTGTTAGTTTTTTTAAAACGAAAAAAATATGCATGTCTTGATTCATTTAGATTGATCAAAGTATTAAAATATGAATGCCACTTTTCACCATTACAACTTCGATTCTATTTTAAGGGTAGTTTTTTAAAGCATATTTAATCCATCAAGATGATAAAAAGCATGTGTTCTAAAATTAATGTAAGCATTCCGATTTAGAATATCAGTCTTTTCCAAAATTTTTTACTCCTTTATGAAGCAAACAACTTTTTGCAAACACAGTTATTCTTTTGAATTGATAAGATAAATGCAAAGTGTGTGAAACTACAGAAAGAGAAGTTGCATCTTTAATTCATCTTCGGGTGACTAAAAACTAATATGTTTAGTTAATATTTGGAAAAAATTGAAAATGTCGGTGTTAAGGTTTTTGCTTGCATATCAGAGAAAGCAAAACTGCATAATTTACCGTTTCTCCATTTTTTTGGTTTTTAAAACATAATCAATTGCTTAAGATCTTAAATTGAGATAGTACACTACTGGCCATTAAAATTGCTACACCAAGAAGGAATGCAAATAACAGAACAATATTTATTGGACACGTACATTATAGTGGAAAGAACAAGTGATTAGATTCACAGGAAATTAGGATGTATAGATCTTGAGAAATCAGTACCCAGAGCAGCCACACCTCTGGCTGCAATAACAGTATTTATCCGCCTAGGCATGGAGTCAAACAGAGATTGTATGGCATGTACGGGGATCTCAGTCCATGCAGCTTCAACACTATGCCACAGTTCATCGACAGTAGTGGATGGTGAGTGATGGCGTGCCAATCGCTCGGCGACCACACGTTCTCAATTAGTGACAGATCAGGAGAACGTGCTGGCCAGGGTAACAGTCGAACCTGTTCTGTATCGAGGAAGTTCAGAACAGTACGGGCAACATGCGGTCGTGCATTATCCTGTAGAAACAAAGCATTAGGGAGGCCTCGAAGATAGGGCAGAACCACGGGCTTTAACACATCTGAAATGTAACGGTTGCTGTTCAAAGTGCCGGTAATGCGAACAAGAGTTGATCGAGACGTGTATCCAATGGCACCTCATACCATCACTCCAGCAGATGGGCCAGTATGGCGATGTCCAATGCAAGCTGGCAATGCGCGTTCTCCACGATGCCTCCAAACATGGATGCGGCCATCATGGTCCTGTATACAGAACCGAGATTCATCTGTAAAGATAACGTGATGCCATTTCCGCTTCCAGGTTCGTCGCTGATCACACCATTGAAGGCGCTCCAGTCTGTGACGCAGCGTCAATGGTAGCCGAAGCCATGCAGACAATCCATGCTGCTGAAAACGTCGTCGAACTGTTCGAGCAGAAATTTGTTGCCTTGCAAATGACTCCATTTCTCGACTCAGGGTTCATGACGTGGCTGTACGATCCCTTGTGACCATGCGGATAAGATGTCTGTCTTCTCTGCTGTTAGTGATGGGGGGTCGCTGAGATACTGCATGACGTTCCGTATGATTGTCCTGAACCCATCGATTCCATATTCTGCTAACAGTCATGGGGTCTCGACCGACGCGAGCAGCAATATTGCGGTACGATAAACCACAATCCCGGTAGGCTATAATCCTTCCTCGATCAAAGTCAGACACTTGCTGATAGGCATTTTTTCTTCTTACACGAGGCATTACAACAACTTTCTTTGCCGAAAACAACGTTAAAACGGAAATTGTGTATGAGAAAACTGCTGTCAAATCTCTGGTTTTATACACATTGTAGATGTCGCTACTGTCGCCTGCTTTGTATGAATGCGCTGAAAATCTAATCATTTTCATATCACAGACAATTCTACCTGTAATACAAATTTCACGTGTGTGGTGTGCCGCCTTCCTGGTGTAGCAATTTTAATGGCCAGTAGTGTAAGAAACAATCGTGTCAAACTTTAGATAAATCTATTCAGTAATTCAAGAAGTTGATGTTGTGGTGAGATTCGGAAATTTTTGGAAGAATTCCGAGGAAATCCAGATTCGCTTTTTGAATAATTAAATGACGGAGATAAATTCAAAACAAAAATACAATAAAACTTAATAATTTATTTTAGTAACTTAATTACAAGAGAAATTTACACTTACAATCTAAACATTCTTGATTAAATAATTGAGATTCTAACATTATTATTTGTTTTATGACAATTACACATTAACATATCATAACTGAGAGTGACCAGATGGACAAGGAACGAGAGATCAGACTCACTCCTTTTAGAAGTAGCAGTATCCCCAAAGGTCAATGGTATTACCGGCTCAGGATCTCGCTTGGCTTGCTCATTGCTCATGAACTTTTCCCCTTTTCTCTGCTATCTCTCCTCAGACTTTACCGTCTCTTCTACTCATCTATTTGTTGGACATCTGCAGCTCCATTCAGGAAAGTCGAGGCAGGGCTCCTACTGGACAGGGCAGTTGTACTCCGTTTACAACTAACATCCTTTTAGCTTCTTATTATGCTCAATGAGGACCCAGTCCTCAATTGTGGACTCCATTTCTATGTCGGGCTTCTCTGGGGCTTCTGTGTGTCTTCTCCATTTTTAGATGCAGATTTTAATTCTCGTCTTAGCTCTTTCTCTTTACACCATTGTTTTTCCAAAGTTCCATACTACCTCCTACACATCTATGGGATAGACCAGAAATCTCTCGCCCTCAATCCCTACTGGTCAGATTTACAAATAAAACAAACTTTCCTTGCAATTTTCTAAAGATTATCCATCCATTCCGAAAGGAAGAATTTATTCCTTTATTGCACTTGTCTCATTGTGCCAATTTTGATTACATCCTTTCTTTCTTTTATATTATTACAGCTTAGTTTGAAAGGAAACTCTTAAATTTAAAGTGCAATAAAAATATACATATCTATTTTCTCAGGGTTTAGTTGTGTCGTTATACACAACGACAGTTGATACGTCATTCCCTTTTTTTCATTATAACCTCACCTGAATTTAAAGATAGTTAACAATATTTTATAACAATAAATGTAATTAAGTTTTGGAGGTTAGAAAAATAAATTTTTCAAACTTTGCTCGAATTCAGGAAACACAAAGAAATTAAGCCTCAACTTTTTTTTGGGTAGGAGCAAATTTTGTAGGCGTAATTTTAAACTCCCAAAGTAAGAAACAAGAGTATAAAATTTCATTGCATAATATGGTTTCTTTACAACTCAATTTGAAATCTATTTTATGTAAGGAATAAATGTTTACGTGCGTAGTTAATTATTCAATATTATAAACAATGAATGCTTAAAATTGAGGGTGAACCTTTTCAAATGATTCACCAATGATAAGTTATGCTTCACACCTTTCGTTACATCTTCACATTTTCTAATAGCTTTTATTTTTAACACCACAGCTAACCCTTCTGAGTATTAAGTACTGTACATTTTAAACTTCGTAGGTATCTATTAAAATACATAAGATTTACAAATATATAAGCAAATACAGGCAGACATTAAATTATATATATGCTGTCTATAGCTTTATTACTTTATCGTTTCATATAACTACTCAGAAATATTAACAAGCTTAAACAATAATTTATTTCATAGTTGTGTTGTTACTAATGACACTTGGACAAGCCAAGCTTGCTATGCCTTGGCTATTCGAATTTAAGTCAATTGGGAGCGTCTTTCGTTTAATCAGAGCACCATGAAGATGAAAGTACGACTTTGCGCTACACACATGCCATAGGTACCCGTTTATAGGGTAGGAAACCATTCACACCTCATTCATACAAGGAAATGACAAAGACAGGATAGTATATTGAGAGAAAATACATCTATGCCCGAACCCGGATTCGAACCCAGGACCTCCTTATCCGCAGTCAGGCACACTGACCACTAGACAAGTTGGGCAGCTATTTCATGGTGATAGTTTATTGAAATCAACAAACAACCGCTGAGTTTTCAATGCAAATATTTATAATGCTTATTGCTTAAGTAATGAATCTCATTAACTTTAAATTTACAAATATCATAGCAAGATATATTCAATCGCATATTATTCATCATAGTCAAAGCATAAAATATGATTAACTAAAGCCTTAAAAACATTCATATTATTTTACAATAAATAAAATAAATACTTTGTTTTGCGTGTTTAATATTAAACTTCGTTTAACATTTCTGAGGTTTAATGAGAAATAAATTGTAATTATATGTTTATAAATAATTTATATTAATTAAAGTTATTGTTATTAATTGTTTTTTCATTTTCAAATTTTATTGAACTTTATTTGCATACATAGAAGTATGAGAAAAATTTACTATTGAGATGAATTTCATTTTACTAAATTATTTAATATTAATGATCAATGTCATGATAATATTAAATACATTTTTTAACTTATTTTATTTGATAATTTAAAACTACACTCATTCGATATTATAAATAGAATAATGTTTTCCTATATAATCATGTTTAACTGAAGCTGCTATTAATTCTAGGTAATTATCTATAAATATAAGCAATATAACTTTTAATTTATCAAAATTGCATTATTAAATTACTTAACTACAAGAGGATATTTCTTTCCAAAATCTTAATAAAACTCTTTAGCGTAGGTTATAAACACTCAAATACACTTATTTTTTAACACTAATAATTCAATAGAGAAATTTCGTAAATAAAAGTAAAGGTATAAGATTCTAATCAATATTTTAAGCGTAATCAATATACGATATAGTTAGGAGTTAAAATTTAAGTTTTATAGAAAAAGCAAAAAATTTTCATGGCTACAGAATTTAAAAATTTTTTCAATAAACCAGTAAAAAACTCCATAAAACTTTTAACTAACGAGAAAATCTTAAAAGAAAAAATACGTGTATCGCGATAAGAAGGAGAAATAAGTAATAACTTAAGTCATAAAATATTTTATTGTAAGCAGTTTATAACAGAAATAAATAGTCATACTCATCTAAGGAAAAAAATTTTAAGAATTTAATAAAATTATACAAAGTAAATACAATTTTTAAATGCTGATTTATTTTTCTGTAAACTTTACTAGTTTCACATTTTTTATTTAATTAATATATTATTCACACACACACATACATACATATACACACACACACACACACATACACACACACATATACACACACACACACACATATACATACATATACATATATACATATATTCACAATAATATATATATATATATATATATATATATATATATATATATATTCACAAATTTACCAACATTTTCATAATAATAAATATATAGATAAAATATATAGATATTGAAAAAAATTACATTTTAAACTAAGCTAACAAGGATAATTTTACCATTCAATCATTTAAATATTAATTTTAATTTTAAAAAATGAAATGAAGTAGTTAATTTTTAAATATTTTCAATAACTGAAACATCTTATTTTTTCACTTAGCACTAAAAATAAATTTAATTTGTGTATTTTAACAAAATCTATCAAATCAATTTCCTTTTACTGAAAGTTTAATACTAATTTAAAATATTTCATTAAACTTTGTTGTAATAAGTTATTAAGATATTTTAAGAAGAAATCAATGAAAGATACTTCTGACTTGAGTAATAGACATTGTTTAATTAATACTGCGTTGCAGATTGCTTAACACTTATTTAAAGTATTCGAAAACTCGTAAGACTACCTTCCAGCGGGATTGTTTAGGATAGTGAGCAAATTCATGTGAAGCAAGATAGAAAACCCATTAAAATTGTCAAGTATTCAGTTGGATAGGCGTGCATTTAAAGGTCAGAAACGCAAGATCCTTCTCTTAAAGTGCAATAGCAACTGAAATTGAACATGAAATTCTCAGCTCCAGAAAAGTATCCATATCCCTGTTTGTGAAGTAAAGACCTTCAAATTTAAGAGCATTTATGGCGTCTAACCTCCACACAGAGTTTAAGGTGACATTCAGTTCTTCTCAATCTGAGCAGAGGAGTTGGATGGACTTTACCCAAAGAGGACCTCCATTTAATTGTTTGAAACAACAGTTCAAACAATCACAGGCTGTTGAAAGGCATTTAAACATCAACCACGTCTTTGCTTCTCAGAAGGACTTTTCACGGGTAGGTCTCTATTACAAATCACAAAAGAGAAAATCCAGAAAAAACTCTCATGCCATTCCACACCTTACAGAAAAACATGAAGAAAGCAGAAAAGCTTCATCCACTGTTGAACAGTGGTTAGAAGAGAAGCCAAAGTCATTTCTAAAAAATCACCGTGCACGAAGATGCATTAAAGGTATAAAAGGACGGTTCCTAAAAGAATACCATGATGTATTAGGATTTCAAAATTTAGCCTTGTTATTTTCTTTCTAAAATTTCAGAAAAAGAAACTTTTTGATAAAAGAATTAAAAAACTTACAACACTTATTTGTGTGAATATTTATGCTTCTGAATTATTCTCAGAGTTTCCAGTTTCTGATCTAGCTTTGTAAATAGTCAAACAGTCGAAATCTGTTGTAAAGATCATCGTATTTTATTGCATTCAGGTTGGCCTTTTCATAGGTGGAAAATCATCCTGTTCACTCGTCCTGAAGATAATGATTATGGGAACATAAAAGCATCTTTTCCGACAGATATACATAAAGAAAGCAGAAACATAACATTAAACTCCAGTTATTCCTCAGTGGCTGGAATCGAATCTGAATCCTCCCACTCCAAAGAGCAGGATTCTATTTTTAATCTACGTAAACTTTTTGTAAATGGTAAAATATGAAGCCTTTTTTTCAAATATATCCGCAGGCATAATACTTCCATTAATTTTGAGACAAACGTGTTCTCTGAAGCCATAAATTTTCCTCTTTTCAAGTTCAGAATATAAGTAAATTTAGTTAAAAAAATATTATAATTAATTGAGTTTTAACGTAAAGAAATAGCCTGAAATTTTAGCAAATTCGTTATTCTTACATAAATATTATTACAATGAATCAATTGAAATAAAATTATAATAAATACAAATTCCATTACTCGTGAAATTTTTCGTATTGATAATATTTAATCGCATTACTAAGTTCAGTTTTTAAAAAATAAAATTTCTAATTCGTTTTTCAAATTTTATAAATGATTCGATATTTAACGTAAAAAGTATTAAGGCAAAATTATCTAAGTCTAATATTTTTGTGTAAAAATTATTTTGCTTTAAAAATGTATGACCTAGAGTACCAAGCATTCTAGGTATATATGATGTAAGCGAATTGGTAGGCGATAAGTTATAAAATTTATTTAAACATTTTTCAATTTATATCTTTCAATAAAGCAATCTACTTAGATATTAAATTATAAAGTTATTAAAAAAGCTTGAAATTAATCTGTTTTATTGAAAAAATAAATCTTTGAACACAAGAAAATAAATAGCAGTATTTTTATGTTGATTAAAAATATCCTTTATGGTTATAGGAAAGAATGAGAAATTAAATTAGGAAATGTTTAGTTTTATGTTATTAACAAAGTGTTAATGGAAAAGTCCTGTTACACACATTTTTTACAGCTTTGCTTTATGGAGAAAATAAATTAAGCTAATAGAAACATTTATTTTTCTTATGCATAAGTCAATGATCCGTTGTTTAGTAGAAGAAAAGTTCTTTCAGCGATAAGATTATAATGAACTAAAAAAAGACTTTTATAATATTTCATATGACATATAAGTATTTCCTGCTCTTTCAGTAAGACTTGACTGATAATGAGCTTATTGATAATCAAATGAGAAACATTCTTTCTCTTTTGGAGTAAATCATTTCTTGAACAGCAGCTGCATCAACAACTGAAGTCGTGTTTCCCTTTGTTTTGTTCAATTATTTTTTGACTTCATGAATAGCTTATTGTCGTGAGATTGATTTTCTAAACATGTAAACATCACGCCAAGATCTCTGACGCTGCAGAGTAAAGACAACAGGTCGAAAGATAATTCCCCTAAATTATCGAAAGCTTTAATCATAAGAACAATTATAATGAGCAAGTTAAAAATTTAAACTACAAGAATTTATACTTTAAGATATTAGAAACGTATTTAAATTGATAGGTTGAATACATGAAATTTGAACTCATCAATAGATAATTAAAAATAGCTTACATAAATTATTAACATTAATCATTGAAATTTCTGAATTTTCTTAACATATTGTAATAAAATTAAAGTTATTGAGACTTCCTTTTTCAACGATGTATTATTCAGAT
This sequence comes from Latrodectus hesperus, assembly GCA_037975125.1. NCBI lineage: Eukaryota > Metazoa > Arthropoda > Arachnida > Araneae > Theridiidae > Latrodectus > Latrodectus hesperus. Next base: position 19,602,094 of record CM075852.1, on the reverse strand, counting down.
GTGATGTTGATTACGTATGACAGAGCATTCTGAAGATAATAATCTGTATTTTATCAAGAATATATTATCCTTAATATAATAAGAAGAATTAATTCTTCTGTGGCTTCCAATACTTCTTCTGAAACTACTTCTTCAAAAGGAAAATGATTTAAATAAATATTTTGAAAAGTTCGTTTACAAAATGTCTTCATAAATAACGCACTGCTGCAATTATTATAAAGTTCTTTTATAATTATTTAAAATTTTTAATTTTTCCATTTTATTATTTATGTAAAAAATCTTTAACATGAAATTAATAAAATAAATCCCTCAAATGTTAATTGAAACATTTTGTAGAATAAGTAAAATTACATTACATAAGTAAAATAAATAAGTAAAATTACGTAAAGTCCTTTCTTTAATAAAAAGTTAAAGTGTTAATTTACTTCTTAAAGATTAAAATTTTCTTTCATTAAAGCTCAACAATAATATCTTCATATTCTTAATTTTAAAAAGTGATGTAATCAAAAGTTTAAAAAAATACGGATGAAATATGTAATATCTCAAACTCTTAATTTTATAAAATGGCGTTACCCTTGTGAATAATGATTAAAAATTATTTATATTAGTTCACAACTTTAGTCATGAAAAATAATGAAAAAGGTTCATTTGAAGAAGATGCACATAATGAAATTTTGTTTCTTAAATAAGCAAATAAATAAAAAATTTTGTTCTCTAATTATCTTTTGTTAAAAATATCTTGAACAATAATTTTTGACCTATTAAATATATTACTTATTTAATGAAATTTTTTAGAAGATTTATAGTTAAATTTTAAAATGTTTCCTTTAATAGATATTTTTAAAAAGTATGATTGCTTATATTTTGTTTGACTATTTTACGATAAGACACAAAATGGTAAATATTAATTATCTAGCTATTCCGATATTTCATTTATAATGCAATGTTTCTCAAAATAACCTGTCAAACTGTGAGTTAGGAATTATGTAATAATTTACTATCCACAATTTATCAACAATTAATTTTAGTGTATACAAGTGTGTTGTGGATAATAAATTATATTATAATTCACATAATCCATAATTTGACAGGTAATTTACAGAAACATATATTTGTAAAATGTACTCCATTTTATTATGAATGAATCATCGCAATATTATTAATTATACTATCCTTTTCATAAATTTATTCTAACGCTATGCTATTATGTATATGTTAATTTGTAAGGCAAATTTTAATTTTGCTAAGTTTTATATATCATTTTAGATATACATAGGGCTAATTTTAGTTTTCAGTAAAGCTAGATATATATAAGTACCTATACTTATATAATCTAAATGAATATTTTAATTATAATATGAATACTTTAATAGAATATAAAAGGGTAAATCTATTTACCATTTTTTTACATCTTAAATTAAATTCATATTTCTATAATCGTTTTATGGGAAACTCTTATTTTCCTTGAATGAAATATTTTCTGCTACACATTTCTTACGCGATATTTTTTATTCACCATAAAATAATTTTAATTCTGTAATCATTCTCATGCTAAACATTTAGTGAGTACTTTTCAAAAAATAACATCTAATGGCATTCAGAATAATAATAAATCAGTGTAATAAATATTTTTCTTATACATTATTCTGGAAAATTATTCTGTGACTTATGGCAATTTTTAACAAACAAAAATATAGTTTTAATGGCAACAATATTCTGGAAATAAAATTCAATATTTGGTAGTTTCTGCAATACAATTTAATTCATGTAACACATAAAAATATATAGATTATCGATGAAAAATAATTTTTCAATTCTAAAATTTAAAATATACTTTATTTTTTACTATGCCTAAGAAAAACTTACGAAGCAAAATGAATTTTGAATGTGCCTAGGAAATAAAGATATATGCACTCACCTTATGTCACTATACTTTCATATAATTTTTGCTTATTAAAGTAGGTAAATAGTTTTTGAATTTATGAACTTTCTTTCATATATATAGTCTTCTGCTTCTTATTTTCTTCAATAATTCATATATCTTCAGTAATTATAGTGATTGCGATATCAATTCAACAAATATGTAGGGCCTGCGAATTGCTTTCTTGACAATCATTAATAAAAAGTATAATATTGATGGTCTAATATTGTTATAAGAATAATTATACACTTAAAATTATTCTCTTACATAAAATAAATGTAAGTAAGCGGCGAGCAGCATATGGTGCGGCAGGGATTTCATTAGGATACCGTACAGACTTGCGCATGTTTAAACGGGGTTCTTTGACAGTTCTGGTATCTAGATGCCATAGAGCTGACATCGTCGATGTACCTGGAGAGTGAAGAGATTGCGCGTATGGCATGGCCAGAATATTCGCCCGACCTTAATCCCATTGAAAATCTTTGGGATGCTCTCGGCCATGCTGTATCTTCACGTTTCCCACCACCAGCCACTCTTATTGAGCTGGAAACTGCTCTACAAGAAGAATGGCTATTGCTTAATTCTGCGGTGGTTGACCTCCTAATTGAAAGCATGGTCACAAGGTATAAACTTTGTATACAGATGAGGGGGATCAGATATCCTATTAATGTCTTTTTTTCATTTTATGCTGTTTATTTTCTCTTTACACATAATTCTGTTCAAATCTCCAGTATGTCATTATCTGATAACTTACAAAAATTTAATATTGTTTTCATTTCTGTATATAATTATTGATATCATTTTATGCATAAATATATATGCTACTTTCCTGCCGAATTTTGTGTCAATCAAAGATTTGTTGATTTTTTATATCTTACATCTTCGTGCTTAAGTTTTGGAAGTGAGTGTATATAATTAACAATCACGTTGTTATTTAAAAGATTTATCCAAAGAGCCTCAAGTGCTGATTAGTAATCAACATTTAAATTTAAAAAAAGCGTTATACTCATACTGCTTGAACATTTGAGATAATATCAAGCATTAAATTTTTCGACAAATTAACAGAATAAGCTCAAGTGTATTAAGAGTTATTAAATACCTATTCCAAAATGTCACATTTTACAAAGCGTAAACACATGTTCTTTAAACTTTAGATGGTTTCACGTGCGCCTCATTGCATAACAATTTAAGCATCTGTTAAAAAGAATAATTGTGATAACAAGCTTCACACAAGTCCAGAAACATCTTCCAAACTGTTTATTTGATTTTTTCAAAGACATAGGCATTTTTGCAGCATGATTTGCTTTATACTTTTAATTTCTTAACTATTATAATTTTAAAGAAAACATTCATAATTGTGTAATAATCAGTAAATTTGAAATAAAGTTTTTGCAGTTTTCAAATCAAATTATTTGATAAAATTTTATTTTAATTAAATTAATATTAACAAGAAACATCAGTGCTACATAAAATAAATTTTTTTCTAAAGGAAAATTAAAAATCTTTTCAATGAATTAAAATCATTTTAATCATTTTAGAAATGATCATCGAATATTTCAATTTCAAAATCAAAACACCAATACAAGAATATTACACCATGTTAAAGATGGATCACTAAAAACGAAACAAAAGTTATCAATAGTATCAAATAAACACTTATCAATAATATTAAATAAACATTTTAAATTAACTTTTCATTTTGAAGGAAAGCATTTAAAAAATTTTAAATTGAAATTATTTTGTAAAATAAATGTATATTTTTATGTTTATTACAGGAAAAGCAACGCGTGGAATATAATAAAATACTTACTTTATTTATATGTATCATAAAATGCTAGCGAATTTTAATGAGTTTTTATTTATTGAATTGATTATTACCACATAATTTTCTTAATCTTTGCAAAAAGTTTAAATCCACAGAAAGTTACTTTTCACATTAAGATATTTTTATTTTGCTTATTATAACAAGTAATGGTTATTTTAATATATATATATATATATATATATATATATATATATATATATATATATATATATATATATATATATATATATATATATATATATATATATATATATATATATATATATATATATATATATATATATATATATATATATATATATATATATATATATATATATATATATATTTATATATATATATATATATATTTATATATATATATATATATATATATATATATATATATATATATATATATATATATATATATATATATATATATATATATATATATATATATATATATATATATATATATATATATTTATATGCATGCACACGTATATGTATTTATATATATAAGAAATCGTTGTCATCATAAATACCAGAAAAATCATATAAATCCAACACAATTTTATACGATTTACAATTTTGAAATAAATATATTAAACAAAATTGCGTATTTACCATATTACCAAGAATTTTTTTTATTTACACTGCACTAAGATTTTACAAATCACTACTATGACTGAAAATATCTAATAAAAGAAATAATAATATTTAAATTATTCTCCATTAGAATTATTTTAACATTGTTTATTAATTAAATATTTCATTATCGATTAAGATTTTAAAACTAATGTGTTTTTTATATTCCCTTTGTTTTTATAAGACAAAGTACACAATAAGGAAGAAAAATTAATGGGTTAAAACATTTAAGCAATTATAATAGTTTTCAAACAAAGCACTAAAACCATTCACTCTTCAAAGCATTAATAAATATTTTAAAGTAATCCTTTTTATCATTAGATGGCGTGACTATTCCAAAAAATTAATTTAAATATTTATTGAATCACTCTCAGTGGCTTACTCAATTTTATAGCACGCATAAGTGTTTTGACTTAAAAGATTAAGATTTATAATTGATGTTATTTCATATTAGAATTTAATTTCTTTCTTTGATGCCCTTATAAATACCTTTTACTGGTAAAAAAAATTCGCTATACAGCTGATGTTCAACATATTAATGCATTTTACTTGTAAAAAATTCGTTATAGAGTTCATGATCAACATTTAATATGTCACTTATAACATTTTTAGGTATTATATTGAATTCTAATTTTAATGCAATTTTATTATGTGTTCTATTTTGAAGTGTTGTAGTTTTTAATATATTAATCATACAATATTAATTGGAATATTCAGTCTCTACTTTTAGACCTTGTCAGAGGCTGAAATAAAAGAAAACATGAAAGGAAAATGTTACAAAATTCTGAAATGTGATTATGCTCATGGGAATGTAATGTGCATGTGTGTGAAAGGGATGCTCTACCGTGTGTAAAATGATGCGAATTCTTGAACCAACCGCTACAAATTACGTCATTTAATGAGTGGATGAAACAAATGTTATTCATTGTCATGTATTAGCAACAAGCAAGAGATGTAAGCAAACTACAAAGTCATGACATTCAGAGATTGAACAAATGTGAAGAATTTCCAGGCAAAGGGCATCCATGTATAGAATCGATAAGCTATGTCACATTTCTGGAGTGACAGTGGAACACTACAGAGGATCCAAATCGGTGATGCAGTGTTTCAACTGTCAGCAATTCTATCACTCGGCTGATACGTGCCATATCAAACCAAAATGTGTAAAGTGTGCAGGAGCACATAATACCAGGGACTGCCCCCATGTTAGAGTAGAAACTCCAAAATGTTCCAACTGTCAGGTAATCACTCTGCCAATTATAAAGGCTGCCCCAAATTTCCGAAACCCAAATCAGCAAAAATAATTAAAACCAACATGGTTAGTAAAAACAGTGAAAAAACAAACATAGTGAGACCTGGCGTCTCGTACGCGAGAGTTACATCCCCCACTCCCACTCAAGACTTAGGAAGAAACTCCTCTGCTGAGCAATCCAGGATTACCTGATGACTTTTCAGATTTAATTTTCTTAATGAACGAAATTAAAACCATATTTAAAGGAATACCAATTAAAAATCTTATTAAAGAACTTAAAGAAATCAAGTCCCCCATGGACAAGTTATTCAAACTAACGCAATATTTTCAAGATACTGAATAATTTATCCATTATTTTTCTTATTATTTAAAACAATCTAACTAATTATAATATTATCCTACTATCATTTTACCATACTTCTATTAACTTCTTTCATTATTTTATTTAAAATTTAACACATTAAAACTAAATCTGTAAAAAACTAAAATTCTTAAATAAGCTCCTCTCACTCAAGTTTTTTCAACCAATAATATGCCAGTCAGTTACAGCTATAGCTCACCAGATCATTTCCAGCTCCAGAAGAGGGTGAGGGTCCTAGGACCCCCAGGTACCTCGAGAACAAGGCTGAGCCCAGCCGAAGAAGCAAAGGCCCACAGTGGGAGTAAATTAAACTTAGAGATAATGCGGAAATTGAAACTGGACAGAAATACCATTGGTGATGCAAAATTTAAATAATTGAAATAAAAACAAAAAGTACCGACTGACACACACACACATATATATATATATATATATATATATATATATATATAATTCTATTCTAATACACATATAATATAGTTTGGAAATAAGAATTATATATATATATATATATATATATATATATATATATATATATATATATATATATATATATATATATATATATATATATATATAATTCTTATTTCCAAACTCCTGTAATTTTTCAATCTACGGTGCAATTTCAAGTGATTGTAATTGTCTACGAGAAACATGAATGTGTGCTTTCCCTCTTTGTTTCAGCAAAAATGTCAACATGCCGTCAATAATAACAGCATTTGTGCTAACCATGGAGGAAGGAATATAAGAGGAGATGTTGTATCCGCGAAATATCATGAGCGCCGGTGAAGTAGCTAGCAGACGATGCCACGCCCACTCTGTCTTTCAAGAGAAACAGTACTTTCTTATTGGGGACACAATATAGGCAAGCATTATTTTAATTTAAATTGCACACAACGAAATAAAAGAGATATATTTTGCTTACTAATTTTAAAAAAGTTATTTTTATTTATAGTTAAGTGTTTATTTTGTATTTTTGCTAGTTATTAATATTATGTATTTCAATAAAGAAATTTTAGGCGTATTATTCACCTTATTGACTTTCAGATAAACACTTGAACATTATGAATTAAATATGATATTATTATATTTATAATCTTGAAAAATTTCGATTTTTCTTTTCTGTATTGATATTCAGTGGCAAAGTTTCCTAATCATGTTATTCCCTGTGACTTTATCTATGCATGAAATACTGAGCTATTTGGTTATAATTTTTCCCTTTATAAGGAAGAATTATGCTTCAGCATATAAATTTATTTATATCTATATAGTAAAAGTATTTTTCTTTGGTGTATTTTTAGTCCAATATTAGAAAAAAAGTTTTTATTATCAATAATTTGTAAATGAATTTCGTTGATTAATGTAAAGTAAAAAAAATTGTAATATAAAGTCAACTGTATGAAAACTAGAAACTAAATAAAGTATTTTTTAATCTAAAATTGAATTTCATTAAATCTTGATTTATTATATTTAATAAGATTTATATAAGATAAAAATATCTTAGCAAGAAGTACGATATTTTAATATTAATGTAACGTTAAAAACTCAAAATTTTAAATTTTTTAACTCAATTTTTTTAAACTTTTGTTTTAAAAAAATTGGAATTTATTCACTATCAAAATAATTAAATGTATTCCTAAACTTATAAAATTAATCTCCTTTAAATTAATTATTTTACAGATGAAATTTTTCTTTTATAATGATTATTCAATAAACATTCATTAAAATAATTTCTGTTTAAACAACGAAATTTAAATAAGCATATTTTCTTTCAAATAATTTCAATTCAACAAGAAGCTTAATAGTAAAGAACATGTTTTAGCGTAATGTTTTGGAAGACAGAGGGGTTATGGCACATACGTCAAGCGTTGACCAATAGAGAGGCCCCACTTATGTTCCTTCCTCCATGGTGCTAACAGCGTTTTCTCTTGAGAGTTTTCCATGACGGAGTTAAATGTTTCACTGCAAGACTCGGGCAGACGTGATTACTTAAAGATACTGACACTCAGTTTAACAACACCTAGAGTCTCTGCCTGAATTTCTAGGATGGAAAAAAACTTAAAGCTAATTTCTTTTCTATTAGTTTCAGAGCAATAACTTTGACAAATTGTTTTTGGCCTTGGAATTCAGTCTATGGATGAGCAAATTATAAATTCGCAGCTCATAAGGGTATTTTCTCCCACATGATCAGACACGTCACGTGAGAAGAGGTATCCAGAAGTATTCATTCATCCAGAAATTACTCTTCATCGAAACTGTGAGTTACGTTATGAAGCCATAACTTAGTATTAAATAAAGCAATTTTAGATGTTACCGACTATTACATCCTATTTAACAATAAATTTAAAGATTCTTTGAGAATTTTATCTCCCTTATTAACACTTAATACATATGTTCATTGTGCTATGAATTGTGAAAATTAACTGAATGAAATAATTACAGTTTTAATGTACAAATTACTTCATTGTTAAGTGGCATAGCATATGTATTTTAATGAAAATACTTTACATATTATTTTGCTTTTCACTTTTGTAAAAATATTATCATTTTAAAGTTAAAAAAGATTCAGGAATGTCAAAAGAAATATTCTTATATGTTTTAAAATGCGTTATTAAATTTTAAAAAGATATTTTAAGTATTGCCTCAAATAGCTCGTTTTTGTTCTATAACTATACATTTTTCATAATGCAATAAAAATAATTCACAGTTCTTAAAACATTATTGCTTCTAAGAATTGTTGATCGATCAAAGCAGAAGTGAGGGATATTTTTCCCCCATGTCTGGCGTCATTTCTCCCTACTCTTTTCCCTAAAATATATATATATTATCTGAAGACGTGGCATGGGAAAACAAAAGGACTCTAAACTGTAGTTTATCTTCCAGGCACAGTGGTTGAAGCGGGGGGACAGGAGAGAGAGAGAGTGACAGCACACCAAAAACAGGGGAAGTGCTGTTTGACTTCAAGAAAGTGCACCAGAGCACGAAAATGAAACGTTCTTAGTTTAGGAAACTGTGAAAAAAAAAGAAGCTAGCCGATGTCATTGTTTTGGGTGTTCTTAAGTAACTTTCTACTCCGCTTGTTTTCAGATCAAAATTCTGCTGTGTTTCTTTGCAGGATAAACAACACTTTGAAATCAGAAATGCAACTGTATTTGTAAAAGGTATATTTTAAAAAGAATATTATTCTCACTGAAGTGGAAAATGTATTAGTTGTTTCTCTCATTCAAATTTTTATCCAAAAAATATATTTGAATTCTCCATGTTGTGCATGTATACTTGATCTGAATTGTATGTATAATTAATTATATGAAATGTGTATTTTTTTACATATTTCGCGTAAAACTTCTAATTACCATTTGAACCCATATAAAGTTATAAATTAATGAAATAACAACGCTTAAAGTTAGGTTCAGTTCAGAAGCTTAAGGGCCAAGTTCAGCTTAAGAACCTTAAATCAAGACTATGAATTCCACTTAAAAACCAACTTTTATTAAATTTTACTTACAAATAGAACACTGTCACAGTTATAAAACAAACACTTGTATTGAAAAATACGCATAAGTTAATCTAAAAAAAGAAATAACTATTTCATTATTAAAATAAACAAGAAAGAAGTGAAAGTAAAATTAAAGGAATTTACTAAATTCATAGTAAATAAGATGGTACACATACAGACTGGAGTAGATTATTGTGTTAAATACTATGCTAAATAATATATTAACTAAAAATACTAATACTTTGAATTGCTTATACTATTTTAACATGTGAAAACATAATTAGAAATAAACAAAATTAAAAACAACCAAAATATATTAGGCTGAGAGCAGTTGGATTTAAGATGCGCATTCAGTAATGCCATGTTGTATGAATTAATATTTGAGGAACTACTATTCGATGAATTAATATTTGCGAACTCATAGAAAGAGAAAATCAGCGGGAAAAACGGAAATGAATAATACAATTCAAACAAATTTAAAGGTGCAGTCTGGCAAGAATAATGACATTAGTTAGCTACAACCAGCAAATAACGAGCCGCCCAACCTGTCTAGTGGTCAGCGTGTCTGACTGCGGATAGGGAGGTCCTGGGTTCGAATCCCGGTTCGGGCATGGTTGTACTTTCTCTCTCTATCCTGTCCTTCCTTTCCGTGTATGAATGTGGAGTGAATGGTTGTCTACCCTATAAACGGGTCCCTATGGCATGTGTGTACTGAAGAAGACGGACTCCACACCAAAATAAGTTTCAGTAGGAAAAGTGGAGTAGCCCACCCCATATTGCCAGCCTGGCTGGCATACGACAACAACAACAAATAACGAATGTTAATTTTTCAATTCTGTTGTCGCATACTTCAGAAAACAAAGTATAGATGAATCTGTGAATTGGGATTTCTATATTGATTTTTTTTTTACATTTCTTAGAAAAAATGCTTTCTCATATGTAAATATCCTATAGATTGAAGTCTTTTTAATGCAGATTGTCTTATAAGTTTGAGTATTTTACTTTTGATAACAAAATTTAAAAACTATGATTGATTCTTTTTATTGCATGAACGCATTAGCATGTAGATCATACATCTCAAACTATAAACGAGGTTTTTGTTTAGCAAGTGTGATATACTAAGATTATTCAAAAATATGCACTGCTTTTCGTTTTCAAGTAATTTTGCATGGTACTTTGAATTCTTGAGTAATTTCTTGAATTTTGTGGCTGAAATCTGAAAAATATTTTTCTCGATTTCATTGATAGATCAATCTCGAATTGTCAATCATAAGATAAATGACCGAATTCATTGTTTTTCAATGAATATCCAGAAGAGCCGACCGTTTGGCTGAGTGGTTAGCGTTCCTGATAACTGAGCTGTGGGTCCCGGGTTCGAATCCCGGTTCGGGCATTAATGTTTCTTTCCTTCTCTGTTCTCTCTGTCCTTTCTTCTATGATGTTGCATGAATGTGGCCCGCCCTATAAACGGGTTTGTGGTGGTATGGCGCGGGTAACGCTACTTGCCTCCGTGACTTGGTTCACAGGTACTCGCTGGGTAACGATAAATAAGTAGCAGGTTCTGGCCTTGTTGTGGCATAGGGTTCAGTCACCCTTGTGTGCCCGCCATTGAAAAAAAATATCCAAAAGAGCATTTAACATTCTTCAAAATTGTTTCATGATTTTCACCGTGTTTGTTACTATTTGGAAACTAAGATTTAAGATATTGGTTTGTCATGTTTACTATAAAACCTAGTTGCCTGAAGAATTCTGGAATCTGCTTTTATTCTTCCATTTCTATGGTAACATACGAAATGAACTTTTTGTAAAAAAAAGTCAGAGACACGATAGCCCGATGTCCTACAGTGCACACATCTATTTTCCTGATCGAGGGCCCTGGTGTGCGAATCATATATCCCAGTTCGGTGGCTAGTCCAACCAACAGATCAACTGAAGGAATGAAATACTGAGTTGTTCTTCCCTTACTCTGGGTTTGAACCTGCGCCTTCTGAGGTCGGAGTGCTACCACTAATCCACTGGTGTTCTACTAGTTTTAACTTCGAGTTTCTTCACTTTTTTTTCGTCGATTTTCCTCATAATGCTCCGTAATAAGTAAGAAAGAAGGTTATATGACACATTACACATTATTCTTTAGCAATCCTATCAAATTTGTCTATTACCGCTGACTCTCAGTCGGTCACAATGGTAGAGCATTTAGTAAGATCTTAGCTCTGTCGTCTGATTATTTATATAAGCATCTTTCTCTTTTGTTATTACTTTTTTTTAATCCTACGCCCGACCTTGGTTTTCAATCATCAGTCTCTGTCGGGCAGCCTAATACAATCTTGAGGTGGATGAAAAGTCATCTTCCGCAGAATTTCTAGCTGCCACGTCCGAAAGTCCAGGACAAGTGTAAAGGTGGTCACCAGTCATGTCTCTAGTCCATAAAAAGGGCAGATCGGAGGGTCCTTCAAACCCACACGGTGAAGGTGTTTTTGCAGATAATCATGCCCAGTTTTAAGGCGAAAATTTGCCACTCTCACAGCTCTGTGGAGGTTGCACTGAATAAGCTTTGTTAGTAAGGAAGCCCATGCTTTCCCCTTTGTGCACATCTTGTAAACATTTCTACGATAGGAGGCTATATTTGACTTAATATGCCTTTTAACAGTATGTTACTCCAAGGCTGGAGAAGGCTGTTGTAGATCTGAGCCAGCCTTTGCCAATTTGTCAGCTGCGTCATTTCCCGCGATATCACAGTGGCTGGGTATCCATTGCAGCACAATTTGACGTTCCTCTTCTAGTAGAGAACTAATTGCCATTTGATCTTACGAAGAGATATAACAGACCCAATACTTCTAGGAGCAATTGAAGAGAGAGACCTAATGGGGGCCTGAGAGTCTATAAAAAATACTATGTTGTTTACTACTTTTGTTATTACTAGAAGAAAGCAAACAAAGAATTGTTTTTGGCGTTTAAACTTTCAAAAGTAATGTGAAAACGTACTGATATTTAACGGTTATCTGTTTGGTTAGGCCTTTCGGGTTGACATGGGAGGAAATGTGTATTTTTCTAATTTATTTAATGATGGATTGCTTTACTTGTTCATTTATAACGTTGATTTCGCATATATATAATTTCAGCATATGTATAAGTTTGGTATTAAAACAGTATTAATCCCCACAAATTTCTCTAACTATCTTTAATCTCTAAAATCTATCTTTATCTTTGAATTTTGCTGTCGAGATTCTTCACTGCATGTGGCATATTTTTTTCTTAATCTCTGTAAAGTAATGTTACTTAACTTGTATTCTTTTAGTATACATACGATTTGATTTCATACAAAACGCTAAAAATTCCCACCATTATTTGTGAATGAATAGTCATTTTCCCCCTCTGCTTCTAAATTTTATTTTCATTATAAATTGTGTGTTTTCAAAAAGTTTCTTATTTTTATCACATTAAAAATCAAATTATTATTATATTTTTCAGTTATAAAAATGACAAAAAGAAACAAAATGTAGTTAAAAATATAATAAATCACCAGAATCTCATACTTAACTTGAAACAAAGCTTTTAAAATATACAGTAATAATCATTTCAACTTGTTACACAAATATACAGGAAAAGAGACGAGGCATACTTAATCCCCTGTATTGAGAATGAAAGAGGGGATTGTCAGGGGAGCCAGTCTTATATTTGTTATTCCCATTCAAGTTTCTTAACAATTTTTACTTTATACAGGAAAAGATATATACAGAAAAGATAATATACAGGAAAAGAGACGAGGCATTACTGAATCCGCTGTAGTAAGAATGAAAGAGGGGATTGTCAGGGGAGCCAGTCTTATATTTGTTATTCCCATTCAAATTTCTGAACAATTTTACTTTCCTACCCTGCCAATACAGTCTGTTAGAATTGAAATGAAATGTGATAATGTTGCTTGTAGAAAGTCTAATATTTCCTTATTAACATTGTATTTCCTACTTCAAAATAATATTTTTAATTAGTTACAAAATAGATTTCATAAACTTCTCTTTGTCTAAAAAAATATTCATGGGCAGTTAGTTAAAAAAAAAACCTGACAGTTAATAAGAAACAATTTGAATTTTGTGTGCATAAATAGCTCAATGAGCAAAAGGATAATTTCTTTGAATTAAAAGAAAAATTATATGTTTATCAATACTCATTGTGTAGCTAATAACATGTTTGTTTCAGCTATATCTATTACGCCCCTAACAATCTTAATAATAACTTATTAAAAAAGAAAAATTAAATAAATTTAAAACATGCCAGGTGACGAAGATTTTGATCAAGAATCACGTGATGGTAAGTTTTACATCAGCCAAGCTTAAAGTAAGCCGACCAATGGCTGAGTGGTTAGTGTTCCTGACTCCTGACCGATGGGTCCTGGGTTAGAATCCCGGTTCGGGCATGGATGTTACCTTCTTTCTCTGTTCTCTCTGTGTTTCTCTGTCCTTTCTTCTGTGATGATGTATGAATGTGGCCCACCCTATAAACGGGTTTGTGGTGGTATGACGCGGGTAACGCTACTCGTCTCCGTGACTTGGTTCACAGGTGCCCGCTGGGTAACGACAAATGAGTAGCAGTTTCTGGCCTTGTTGTGGCATAGGGTTCGTCACACAAGTGTGCCCGGCTTTGGAAAAAAAGCTTTAAGTATTCATCAAGGATATTGTTCATTTATCAGCAATTGTTAAAGAACTCATCCTATTTTGATTACTATAAATCAAGTTATTATTTCTGTAAACTTATTTCTTTATTATAATTAACTTTCTGACCAGTTTTAAATGTGAGTTATAGCAAGAAATGCCAAAGTTTGGATGGTATAATATTTACTATATAGAGCTTTAATTCCACTTTCTACTTTGATTTATAAAATAAAAATAGCCGCACATCTCCCAGGAAAACAAATATGCTTATTCCCAAAATTTGCAATTAAATATCTTACCATGGCTAGATTTGGATGCGATAGGGTTTTATGGTATTCAAAATTGAAAAATAAGAACAAGAAGGGATAGCTTTTAAAAACATCTCAAAATAAAATCTATATAGATGTTGTTGTTGTCGTGTGCCATCTAGGCTGGCAATATGGGGTGCACTGCTCCACTTTTCCAACTGAACCATAATATGGTGTGGAGTCCTACTTCTTTAGTACTCACATGCCATAGGTACCCGTTTATAGGGTAGGCAACCATTCATGCCTCATTCATACAAAGAAAGGACCAAGATAGGATAGATAGAGAGAAAAAGTACATACATGGCCGAACCGGGATTCGAACCCAGGACCTCCTTATCAGCAATCAGGCACGCTGACCACTAGACAAGTTGCCGGCATTAATGAACTACTTGACTAAAATAGATAATTTTCCCCTATGAGTAATGATATTGTTTTATGTTCAAATTGTCATTTATATCTGAAAATCATTTGAGAAAAATAAATAAAGCGTCAAAAGATTAAAATAATTTACTTATTGCAACGAAGTAATCTCAAGTCCGCAGCAGCACATACTTGGGCGAGTGTCTCGGATAGCGCTCCCAAAACTCACTTCAGGGTATTTCATGTCTTGTTGTTGCCTTGCGTAATCTCAAGTCCACAACAGCACATACTTGGGCGAGTGTCTCGGATAGCGCTCCCTAAACTCACTTCAGGGTATTTCATGTCTTGTTGTTGCCTTGCGTAATCTCAAGTCCACAACAGCACATACTTGGGCGAGTGTCTCGGATAGCGCTCCCTAAACTCACTTCAGGGTATTTCATGTCTTGTTGTTGCCTTGCGTAATCTCAAGTCCACAACAGCACATACTTGGGCGAGTGTCTCGGATAGCGCTCCCTAAACTCACTTCAGGGTATTTCATGTCTTGTTGTTGCCTTGCGTAATCTCAAGTCCACAGCAGCACAGACTTGGGCGAGTGTCTCAGATAGCGCTCCTTACTCACTTCAGGGTATTTCACGTCTTGTTGTTGCCTTGTGTCAGCTAGGCGGGCATTATGGGGTGCGCTGCTCCACTTTTCCAACTGAACCATATTTTTTGTGTTGAGTCCGACTTCCTTAGTACACACATGCTATAGGTACCCGTTTACGGTAGACAACCAATCACTCCACATTCATACAAGGAAAGGACAAAGACAGGATAGATAGAAAGTACACCCATGCCCGAACCGGGATTCGAACCCAGGACCTCCCTATCTGCAATCAGACACGCTGACCACTAGACAAGTTGGGCGGCAAAATCTATACTGAAATTCAACTATTCACAGCAATATATACCAAAAGCACTAAAACCTGTACAAAACTCAATTAAGTTTTATCATACTAAAAGAAACAATTCATTAAATTAACATTCAGTTAAATATATGGATGATTAAAACTACCATTAAAATGTCTTCTAGTTATATTTTAGATAATTGAAATTGTTTTACTTTGCCTAAATCACACACAAGAGCTGACAAACTGCATATATCCATTAATGGATAAAACACATGTTTAAGAAATTTGAAAGTAGCATATTGCTTTATTTGGCAGTCTCAAAAAATATTTCTGGTTTTTAAAACTTGATGGAATTGAAGTTTGCAAAAAAAAGTGCTAAAAGTAATGCATAAAATTATCGTGCTTCCATTTATGTAATTCTGAAAAAACAATGTTTCTCATGTGTTTAAAAATATATAAGTATTTACTATGTCGTACGTGTGTGTGTGTGTGTGTGTGTCGAAAGAAAAATCAAATAAACTTTAATGTTAGTCTACAGAGAAGGATTTTTGAAATGCAAAATGGAAATGAACTCTTTCGTAACTGAAAGGTGATTTGGTTTGTCGCTCAACGGTCATTTTTTGCATACGAGGGCTAATTAGACCGGGACCTACGGTTTAAAGTGGATTCCGAACCACTACAAACATCCATGCCCTAGGTGGGATTCGAACCCACGAACTGTTGAACCGAAGGCAAGAGTGCTATCCATTCGGCTGCCAGCTCGGCGATTTATTTATAAGTAAGCTTCTTCTATAATTATATCCCGTTTATTAATACTTTGATCTATTGATGTGCTGTTATTGTTGTACTGACGTCACGATACGTCATCTTGGCAACATTTCTTCATTGCCAAAAAAATTCAGAATTTGGAATCATGGATTATACGGCACCTGTGCCAAAAATAGAAGCAGTTATCACAGATAAAAGCGTTGAATGACACGTTGCATTAACAGAATGACGTAATTCAAGAGAGTGCATCGTTTTCGAACTTTGGAAACAATCATGCTTTAACTTTAAAACACTTTCTAATCAAAACAGTGCTTTTGAGAATTCAATATTAACTACACAAATGTGAAGTGCTCACTCTATCAGATTTTATTATGTTCAGTTAGTTGTGACCTCGAATATGTGAACTTATAATCAGAAAATGTATTTCTAACTTTGTAATAGAATATGACTTAATTTTAGTACCTTTAAATAAACTCATTGATGATAACAACTCAAAAGCGAGAAGCGTTTTTTAGATTACATGTTTTGAAATCAAAATATAAATTATAAAAAAAAATGATTATACAAATCTAATGATTTGCTATATAAGTACGTTTTATTGTACAATTAATACAGAAACGCATTTAACTGGAAACTCTTAAATATTAGAAAAATAATTGTCAATATTAAATTTTAAAACTCATGAATATTTTAGTCATAAAATTAACTTACTTGAACAATTAATTTTGACGCACTTTGAAATTATGGCTAACATAAAATGTTCACTCCTCCCCAATTCGTTAAAAGTAACGTAAACAGAGCATGCTTTAAGTGATTTGATTGATGTAAACTGTAAACATAAGAACAAATTCACGTTTGAAGTTTTAAAGCCAACTTGTAAAACGCATTCGAGCTTTTCGCTTTCAGAGCAATAAAGCAAATAATTTTTAAAGTAAAGTTGGGAAAATATGTATTCTAGGATTATTCAGGAAAACATGAAGGGATAAATATTCCTAGAAATTATAAGAGACTGACAGAGGCATCAGGCATGTATTCACGAATGAAATGTTGTAAATATATATATTGATGGAAATAAATGAGTTAAACTTTAAGTTTTTCGGTAGAAACTTTTGAAACAATGTTTGATAAACAGCTTTCAAAGAGGTGCATATTGCATTTCTTTTTTAAATGTCACTTGCGGGTATTAGGTGTGCATTTTACCTTTTAATAAACTAAATCTTTATCAAAAAATGTATTTTTATTCAAAAGTATGTAATTTAACTTTTTTAACTTAAAATATTATTAATATTAAAAAAAACTTTTTGTGTGTCATATTTAAGTATTTAAGATAAACTTTTGTGATTTAAGTTAAATTTTTGTAATGTCTAAGTAATTTGATGCCGACCGATCAGCTGAATGGTTAGCGTTCCTGACTCCTGAGCTGTGGGTCTCTGGGTTTGAATCCCGGTTTGAGCATGGATGTATCTTTCCTCTGTCCTCTCTTCTGTGATGTGGTATGAAGTGACCCACCCTATAAACGGGTTTGTGGTGGTATGGCGCGGGTAACGCTACTCGCCTCCGTGACTTGGTTCACAGGTGCCCGCTGGGTAACGACAAATGAGTAGCAGTTTCTGGCCTTGTTGTGGCATAGGGTTCAGTCACCCTTGTGTGCCCGCCTTTGGATACAAAAAAGTATTTTGATTTATTTATTATATAACTTATGCACTATCAAATAGATTCGCTGATGTGTGATTAAAGGTTTCCTACACAATAAATAAAATATTGAAATAACTCTTATTTTTAAATTATAAAAATATAAAAGCATGGCATTTCATTTATACTGATTAGCTGTAATTTTGTAGTATACTGAACAAATTCAGTTTCAAATGTTAGTATAATTAGATT
Source organism: Latrodectus hesperus (assembly GCA_037975125.1). NCBI lineage: Eukaryota > Metazoa > Arthropoda > Arachnida > Araneae > Theridiidae > Latrodectus > Latrodectus hesperus. Next base: position 19,583,753 of record CM075852.1, on the reverse strand, counting down.
GAATAAATTGTAATGAAATGGTCTCAAAGATAAAATGACAAAATACAAAGTTCTTTCTTATGTCAAAAAACGAGATTGAGTGAAAAACTTCTCTACAACCTTTTTTAAATATTATCTAATCAATTCGAATACTATTATTTACTTATAAATTTTGAAGATTTTTTCTTGTTACGTAATTTATTATCAGAGCTATATAATTCTGCAGTTTCTTCTGAGCACAGTCAGCAAAATTTTACACTATTCTTTTAGTCAAACATTTTTAGATTAACGAATCTAATTTTAAAAAATCAAAAAAAAAATTTATATAAATTATTTTTAATTTTTATTTATTTTCCCCTCCATTTAATTATGAAAATTTATACGTCAAATAAGAAATTTAACAACTTTTCAGAAGTCAAAATAGTGAAATAGTCGTATTGATGGCTAGTAAATGCTTTTTATTTACTTTTAAATTTTCGCTTATTTTTAGATATCGCCTGACTTTTATTTCCTAAATAAAAAATTAGATTCATTTGCTTTAACAAGTCTCAATTTAAATTTAACGAAATTTTCTAATATACAATTTAGGAACATAAATATTACCATTATGTACATTAAGATTGCAGGAAACAGCTCATGCTATATATGTAAGTTTCGAGTGTGAAGTTGTTGCTTATGACACTTGGACAAACCAAGCTCGTTATGCCGTTGGCTATGCGAATTTAGGTCAATAGAGAGCGTCTTTGGTTTTGAATCAGAGCACCACGAAGGTGAAAGTACGACTTTGCTCTATTAAGGTGCCTCGTAATTTTGAACCACGGTCAGGTGACGAGGCCACACCTGAGCTGGCACCCTCCTCAGGTGTGGCCTCGTTCCAGCAACCCAGTGGCCGAGCTGGCAGCCGAATGGTTAGCGCTCTTGCCTTCGGTTCAACAGTTCGTGGGTTCGAATCCCACCTTGGGCATGGATGTTTGTAGTGGTTCGGAATCCACTTTAAACCGTAGGTCTCGGTCTAATTAGCCCTCGTGTGCAAAAAATGACCGCTGAACGACAAACCAAACAAACAAACCAGCAACCCAGTGAAGAAGAGTACACCGTGGTCACCCTCCCAACCACTGCCCGCGGCAAATGATGCTTCACTTTGCTGAGCTTACGGGAAGGGCCGTGAAGCTATTGAGCCACTGGAGCTCTCGAGTGTGAAGTAAACATTTAATACAGCTATTCTAAAAGTTAAAAAAATTAAAACATTAAAAATAAAAATAGGAATAAATTGCAGTAAATAAAAATATAAATGTGATATTTTAATATTTAAAAATCTTACCTATCATGACAAAATAAAAAAAATTTTGATTTAAAAACATTAATAATATCTAAATGAAATAACGATTGCAATAATATTTATTGCCCACAATTATTAAATTTCCTAAGCTATTTTATTAAAAATATTTTCTTACATTATATACATGTTAGATATTTTATTAATTATCACTGAAACATTCTGTAGTGAAATCTTTATTTGTTCGAAATAAGCACGCACTAGAATTTATTAAGATCAAGATCAAAGTTAGGCATAAATTTTCACAAATTTGATGACTCCTCGTTTTCTGGTTAGCTGCGACGTACGGATAAAATACGTGCTGATAAATAATTAAATCAAGGAGGAAGAATTTCGGTACTGGGAAACTGCAGAATGTTCTTTGGGTTTCCGCCCCCAGATTATGTAAATTGGATTAAGGAGACAATAAATAAAACTGAGTATGCTCTTCACAGTACCCTTACATGGTGGAAGTCGTAATAATGCTTCGTGATCTACTTTTTAAAGAAGACTGCACTCGTATCACTTGTCTGGAATATAACAACTTTTATAACTTAATCAGTTTTAAATACAAAGAACAAACAATATTGGTGGAGCATGTTGACTAGCAAAAAGAAACTTTTAACTTTGTATTAAAAATCAGGAGCATGATTTCTAAAATAGTATCAATAATAAATAAAACAATTTTAAGGCTTCAATTTGTGAAAACAGTCAATAAAATAACCGTTTTAAGTTTGAGAGATTTGTTAATAAGCATTTATATACATTAGGAAGCATTTAGCCTAAGTCGAGGCACAAATAGAAATTTATCAGATTTTAAAATCAAAAAAGAATACATAATTTATTATATTATTAACCATTTAATAAAAAACTTAAATTGTCCTTTTCGATTTAAACTAACCATAAAATGAATGTTTTGTCTAGTTTTTTTTCCATCTTACTTTTTATTCTGTCTATTGTTAACGTGTTAATGTCTTGAATCAATGTAAAACAGCTTCTCAAACAGATGCTTTAGTTTTTATATAAAAATCCTTTAGTAACAAAATGAACTTTGACACTATTTTTAATTTTGATTCCAACGAACTGAAGCCATAGAGTCGTTACTCAATATGGGTGTCGTGTCCGAATCAATTCGACTATTGTTAAGGACATTTGGCACAAAGCGATTCGAAGCGACTATTGGAATCAGGGTTTTGGATACTCCTAACAATCAATGTTTTACGCACAAAATGCTCATCAAATCAAAAATAAAGGCGTAACAATTCGGGTTTCGGATACTCGTAAGCGATTCGGGTTTCGGATACTCGTAACAATCAATGTTTTACGCACAAAATGCTCATCAAATCAAAAATAAAGGCGTAACAATTCGGGTTTCGGATACTCGTAACAATCAATGTTTTACGCTCAAAATGCTCATCAAATCAAAAATAAAAACGTAACAATTCGAGTTTCCGATACTCGTAAGCGATTCGGGTTTCGGATACTCGTAACAATCAATGTTTTACGCACAAAATGTTCATCAAATCAAAAATAAAGGAATTAAATAAGCTTATCGAGAGAGAGTTCAAGAGAACGAGAAATGACTGAGATGTTGGTGAGCTGGAGAGCCAGGCAAGAAAACTTGAATCGGTTAAAGACACAAATTAGAAGAGATCAATTTCAGGAAAGATCGGGAGCAATATTGCTAAAGATTTGAAAATTAATTATTTAAAATCAAAGGCAATTTTCAAGATTTTGAAAACTTTTACAAACGGAAAAAAATTATAGTTAAAAAACACTTCTTTATATATGACTGGTAAAAATCATGAAGTAATTTTTTCTCAGCTCCAATGACACTCAGAAATTTAATGGTGAACTTCGGTTTGTTTGCTGCCGTTCGAAGAACTCAATCTGAAGGTGGCCAGCAAATTCATTGACAAGTCGGATTTGCGATGCCTTCTCAATACGATGTCATAATGAAATTTGTGGGAATTATATTCTGACGTCATGGCTATTTTAAACCAATAAGAATTATAATAAAGTGATGTAATTATGATCTCAACAAAAAAGAAAAAAAATACAACCTTTTCATGGTTAATAAAAAACAGTAATGATTTTATATGTAATGACCATATTATCATTAGGGTAATAACCAAGTATTTATATAAAAGAAGTAAAAAATATTTAAATTCACACTTGAAGAATAAATTAAAGTAAATACCCTGTGATAATTTTCGCACAAATTATTCTTTACGCACAAAGTCACTTAATCTTGCGATTAATTTATTTTTAAAAAACGTAATTTATAACTCAAAGTTTTTACTCTATCATTCCTTTCATCAAGTGTTGGAAATGTTCACCCCTCTTTCGAGTGTAAACACGTCGAATTAAAAAATTTAAAAATAAAATATTTCAAAATTAAAATTTTTTATCATTTAAGATTACAGTACTTCATAAACTTGAAAGATGACCTCAGATAAAAATTGCTAATAAACGCAGATATTAGAACTTATAATTTATTTAATTCCTTTTATCATGTGATGAATGAATTTTTGTATACAAATGAGAGATTATAAATGTGTAATAATATACTCTGAAAGAAAATCTTATTTGAAATTTCAAAAAACTGATAAAGGATGTATTTAAGTAGCCATTCGTGTATTGCCTTTTATGTGCATAATATGCTTCGAAAAGAAAAAAAAAACATTTACCAGGAAATTTTAATATAGATAAAAGATACATGTGTGTATGATGAATTTATTTTCAACAACTTCATCACAACATTTTTCATATAAATTTACATGTATTATCTAACTATTTATCAATAAACATTTCAGTGAAAATTAAATTATTTGTTACATTATTTTTAAGTAAACTTTGATATTTTTGTTTATTTTGCAGTTAATTTGTAACATAATTTCTAGTTTTATTCTAATGAATTTCACTCAATTCAGAAATTTACTACGATGATAATAAATCTTTTTACGAGAATGAAACAATAGCATAGAAATAGAATGTGTTTTTTTTTTTGTGAATTTTCAAGAACTACTTAAAAATTTTTTCAAATATTTCAAGAACTGCTTTAAAGTTTTCATTACATCACTTTGCAAATTCTAGTTACTTGGATTCCATTTCATTTTTACTTTTAAATATTTTTCAACAAATAATCTATATATCTTTAAAAAATAATTAAGAAAAAAGATTAAAAATTTAGTAATTAAAGTTATTCTTTGTAAGAAATAAAGGCTTTAAAAATTATGTATTTTTTTTTACATTAAGACTTTTCAGATTAGAGTTTCATAAAGGTTTTAAAACTTCTCAATGAGCTAAATAATTTCTGAAATAGAATCTGCATTGTAAAACATGTACAGAAATAATCCTCAATATCGGAAATTTTGATATTATAAATATAAATGTATCAAGAATTTATAAATATAGCTTATATGTCAATATTTTTATAATTATAAGAGTCATTAAGGCATAGACCGCAAACACCAATGTTCTTAGATGGGGAAAACAGAAGATGTGTGAAGCTTGGCTCAACACTCCTGGTCAAACCCAAGCTAAAAGTATGGTCTGTGGATCATCAGCGAGGATTGCCTCTGAAATTCTAAGATGCTCTAGACAGAAGATACGTTTAATCGTAGGCTTCATAACTGGGCACTACTATTTCACAGAAAACACCTCCATAAAATGGGACTGTTTCAGCAAGACCCTATCTGCAGGAAATGTCATACGCAAGAGGAAACGGTCAAGCATATCATTTACGAATGCGAGGCCCTTGCCCTCCCTAGATTAACTTCTTTAGGCATCATCCATACTAGAGAGTTACACCTAGACTCCATTAAAGGGTTATTGGACTTTATTAATAAAGTGGGTGACCTGAGCAACTGGAACTAGGAAACATTGGGTTTGGAGTTAATAGTACAAAATGCTGATAAAAGCAGAGGTGCCCAATGACATACAAACCCAACTCTAAGAAGATGAAGGCATAAAGTCATATTTCTGGAATCAGTTAAACTGGCATCAACTACAGTATGCTCACTAATATCTGATTGGTTTGGTTGGTTTGGTTTGTTTGTCGCTCAACGGTCATTTTTTGCACACGAGGGCTAATTAGAAAGGGACCCACGGCTTAAAGTGGATTCCGAACCACTACAAACATCCACACCCAAGGTGGGATTCGAACCCACGAACTGTTGAACCGAAGGCAAGAGCGCTAACCATTCGGCTGCCAGCTCGGCCACTTATATCTGAAAGTTACCGAACAGAGAACAGAAAAATGCAATGAATATATAAGAATATTATATATATATATATATATATATATATATATATATATATATATATATATATATATATATATATATATATATATATATACATATATATAATATATATAACACTTTTCTGTCATTTGTAATTGAAAATGCCAGCGATTGTACAATATTAAGAATCATGACATTCGTTTTATTTTATAAATGTGATAACAAACATTTTAAACAACAAAAAATATAATATTTTTAAATTATTAAATTAATTTTAGCATTAATTTTAGCCCATTATTAAATTTAAAATAATTTTAGCAGATACTGTAATTAGAATTTGAGCTAAATTTTAAGTCTGTAAAAGATCAAATTGAAATAATATTATATGATAATAAAATTATTTGGTAAATTATAAATCATTAAAAAAATACTTAAGTTAACAGTGATTTTTGTGCTGATCAGATTTTCTCGTTAGTCGTTTTCCTTCGAAATTTCTTATGTAATGATTTTTGTCAGTTATTCAAGTTGTTACAACTGAACACTTTTCAGCAATATGATATAGCCAAATGGCAGGCAAGAAATAACATAATCAATATAAAGTTTATGTATGCGGAACAATAAAATACCAATCGTTAAAACAAGTTCAAAGATCTAATATACTTGCATTTAATTTTTCTTAAATCTTGTTTTCTCAAACTTATCCATGAGGTGAAATTATTGTAGCTTCCTCATGGATAGTTGTGAAAAGGATATGTGTAAAAAACGCAAACAAAAAAAAGGATTAATATCGTAGCAATAAATTTTAGAGCTATTGAAAATAATAGTGATGCTATTAATGCCATTTTCTAATTCCAAGCTCAGTCCATATGCTATTTTATTTCACATACAACTTGCTTAGATTTTTAATTGTTGTTGTCGTGTGCCAGCTAGGCTGGCAATATGGGGTGCGCTGCTTCACTTTTGCAACTGAACCATATTTGGTGTGGAGTCCGACTTCCTCAGTACACACATACCATAGGGACCCGTTTATAGGGTAGGTAACCATTCACTCCACATTCATACAAGGAAAGGACAAAGACAGGATAGATAGAGAAAGTACATCATTGCCCGAACCGGGATTCAAACCCAGGACCTCCTTGTCAGCTGTCAGGCACGCTGACCACTAGACAAGTTGGGTGGCATGTTTTTAATTGCCTAAATAAATTATTCTACGACAGAAAAGTTTATTGACAAGAATACAATGAATACACTACAGAATGCAATGAATAATAAAAAATATTTTCATTTTCTATTATTCATTGATTTGATATAATTTTCTAAAAGTTGGTGAAAATAGCTAAATACTTGAAAAATACAGATAACTTAATCATAAGTAAAAAAGTTATTATACGAATGAAACCGGATAACATGCAAAAAATTGTAGTTCGCGATACCAGAATAGAGAAATAAGGTTTAATAATATTATAAAATTCGTATCCTCATAAAACTAATAATAATTTAATAAGAAAAACAAATTTAGTGTGAGATAATGACAATGTGTTGCTATTGTTGTTGTCATTCTACCAACTCATATTTTACTCTTTACACAAAAAATTTAAATAAATCCAATAATTTAATACAATGTGCACAGAAGAACTTAATGAAACAATTTCTGCATTAAATAATATTTAAATTCTTTCATTAATTTCAATTTTTCTCCCTGATGGCTTTTATTTCAATCACTACCCTTTTACTTGAACTCATTTAATGATGTTAATCGATTATTTGGGTTATACAGCTAATTTTGAAGCTCTTTAGGTTAAATCTATCTTGTAGCTTATATTGGAAAAATATGTATAATTAGTTTTACTTCTTCCTTTTTTACAGGCGTTTAATATGTTGAAAAATTAACAAAAGAACTTCAATTTCAAACAATAAATTACTCTATATGTTGTACAGCTCAATTTTTAAGTATCAACATCCACTAAAGAAATGTTTCAAACTAGATAAAATTCTCATCTGTAATAATTTACACTTTATTAATATAAGGCCTATAAATCTCATATTTTACTTTTGATATATCACTGTAATGGTATGGTCTGTAGTTGTTGTTGTGGTGTGCCAGCTAGGCTGGCAATATGGGGTGCGCTGCTCCACTTTTCCAACTGAACCATATTTGGTGTGGAGTCCGACTTCTTTAGTACACACATGCCATAGGTACCCGTTTATAGGGTAGGCAACCATTCACGCCTCATTCATATAAGGAAGGAACAAAGACAGGATAGATAGAGAGAGAAAGTACATCCATGCTCGAACCAGGATTCGAACCCAAGACCTCCTTATCCGCAGTCAATCACACTGACCGCTAGACAAGTTGGGAAGCATGGTCTGTAGTAAAAAAACGTTATTGAATTCTAATTATCCTCAAAAAAGATTTAATCAAAGGTTTTCTTAAAAGTTTCAAGATACAACTATATTTTTAATTGAAATCAAATTTGCTTTAAGTTGGATGGCGAAATTAACATTTATCATAGATTAGTTAAAACCAAGAAACCAAATGTTACAAATTAATATTACAATTATATTACGTTTTGTAAATTAAAACAATTCAATTATAATTATTCGAAATATGTTTTTTCACTGCTATAATTATACGTACTGAATCCACCTTGTTGAGATAATATTACTAAGTAGGCTGCATACTAAAAATAAATAAACTAAAATTATCGGAAAAAACTATTTAATATAATAGAAGCTATATTTATTTTATATGTTTTTTATTTTATACAGATAGCATTCATACAATAATGAATCGAGAAGCTTAAAATGGTTAAAATATTATATATGTATTTTACAAATAAATCTAAATTATATAAATAATTGAAATGTGAAGGAAAATGACAATATTTTTCAGTTTTTAGATGTAAGCAAATTGTAATAATATAAAAATCAAGTGCATCTATTTATATGTATTCTACAATTGTGTCATTCCTCTGACAATAATTCTTTCGGTTACATATAATATTTTGCTCATAGAAAGATATTTGTAGGTAATATTTTCAACATCCTTCTACATTTTGGTAAGAATTATAAATTGTACGGTAAAATTTAGTTGATTAACGTTGAGAAAGGTTACTGTAATCAAAACGAAAGCTTTTTTTTTAAAAAAAATTAAAACGCCTCTCATTAATCAATCACTTTTTCTTACATTTTAAAAAGCATTCCCTGTTGTCCTTTACTTAAGTTACCATAATCTTCCTTTGAAAAATATTTAATACATAATAAGTAATTCTTATCTTAAATACAACAGCCCATCCATTAGTCCAAATTCATACCTGTTATACTAAACTCACTCGAATCTTTCCCTTAGGAAAGGAACTGGTGTTGCTTATAAATTTCTATGATTAATAAAAGAAATCTTCTTCATTCAAGGAAAATAACATCGTGAAAAGTATCTTCTCATTTTTCAATTAGTTATATTTGTCCAAACAATTGAAAATAAATCACTTTAACAAATGATGACTTACAAGAACATTTTGATAGATTTGAAATACATTTAATAAAGTTCTAAATAATGTTTAGCTAATTTAATTGTTGTTACATTTTAATCCATCTATAAATGCTCTAGATGCTTCAAACAGGTTAAAAGGTATTTAATTATATTCCCACATTCACTAAAATTGGGTGACGTAATTTCTTTATGATAATAATTATAAATTATTATTTTATTATTATTTTTATTAAAATTCTAAATAATGTTTAGCTAATTTAATTGTTGTTACATTTTAATCCATCGATAAATGTTGTAGATGCTTCAAACAGGTTAAAAGGTATTTAATTATCTTCCCACATTCACTAAAATTGGATGACGTAATTTCTTTATGATAATATTCCTAAATTATTATTTGTAATTTCCTTAAAAATATTCTTTATCCTATAAGATTTGAATCTTTTTGAGTTCGTATTCTTGGCAAAATCTACGGACATTAGATCCATAACTTGAAAAATGCAACTACAAATTTCTTTGATTTAAATTAATTAATCTTCCTTCCACGAAAATGTATTCATATGAATAAAATCAGAAATATCTTACGAAACAAAAAATCTTAATCGCTAAAAATTGTTTGTTATTATTGCGCATTCTGTTGATAAATTGAACCACGGATCACAAAATAATCACTTGCTTTCAGCAAACATTCAGTAAACTCTGCTGAAAGAAGAAATGAATGTTTTGATTGAAAATGAATTAAAACTGAGAATTTTAGTTGTTACAAATACGATTTTTTATTTTTTTAGAGTTTTGCATAGAGTGTATTCAGAAAACAGCATTCTCTATCGTTTTCTCTGCTTATATCTTCGCAACATTATTTATGACAATACTATTTTGCTACGGCTTCTTACATTTACGATATAGGTTTCGCTGAATGCAAATGTTCAAACGAGTTGAAAGTAAACTTTAATTACGTAATTTTTCCAAACGCAGAATATTTTTACTCTTCACGTTACACATTCTTATTTGTCAATAGATAAGAATTTGCAAATGTGAATAGCATAATTAAACCAATAATTACTTTGCGAAAAGGATAATTGGAAAGAAGATAATTTTTATGCTAATTCTTAACGTGTGTGGAATAAGAATACAAAACAGTAAAGGAGAACACTTTCCTTCAATCTGATATTAATTGACATTAATTTAAATTTAAGAATCGATTCAGAAATCAAGAATCGAAAAATATCAAATATTTACATAGATTTAATGAAACATTTTACTTAAGAATAAAGCTTGTTTTTTATAAACGTTTTTAGAGTTCACTATCAAATTTTTGTTTGAAACAGAATATTATTTGTTAACATCATTTTATTTATTTTTTAGGGAAAAACCACTAGTGCATTAAGATCCATAAATCAAAGGAATTTTATTAATTTAATTTCATGTTTATTCTGAGCTTTAAGAAAATCTTTTTTACATTAAATTAATGGACGCATTTAATAAATTCAAAAAGAAAAATATGCTTAAGAAATAGGGTATATATGCCTTGAAATATACTGCGTGTTTTTTTTATTATATTTTTAGATCTGTTTTAATTTTAAGACATAGCAAATAAAAGTATTTTATTCATCATATTTAATAAAGGGAAGGAATTTAAATTCCCATTTAATTTAAAGGAAAATTGTAGAGTTAATTTGAGCATTTTTAGAAATATGTTTTGATTCTCAATATATTTATGAAACGCATTAAGTATAAAATATTGAAGTAATTCCACATTTATATTACTGTTTAGGCTAAAAATATATCTCAGTTCCAATTGTTAATGTACACAACTGAATAATAGAAAAGATGCTTTACAAAATCAATTTTTTAAAATAATTTACTGAGGGTTCTAAATTTTTACTCTATACAATATAAAACACTTCAGTTTTATTTAAATTATTTAACTATTTTGAACTTTTCACTATATATCTTACTTAACTTTGACATATAAAGTAAATTTCTTAAAGGTTTAAGATATAATCATTTTGAAAAGAGTTAAATAACCAAAACATCTCTTGAACCGAACACTATTTTTTCAATACACCCAGAAAGCCTGTGCATTTTTAAAGGATGCCAGGATTATTTCTTAGAAGCTGGGATTTCTTTATAATTACTAAAGACCTCAGTTTGTCCAAATTAATTTTTCCAGACACCAAGAAAACAACATAATCCATTAAAATCAGAAAATTAATTATGTAAAAATTTTAATTTATGTATGTAAAAAATGATAATTACAAGTATTCGTTAAAAATTAAAAGTCCGTTTTTTAATAAATTTTTACCATACTATAATTTATATTTACTACTTAAATATTGTGAAGAGTTTGTTTTAAAATAGAGGTTTATTTTATTTATTTCTATTTTCTTATATATATATATATATATATATATATATATATATATATATAATATATATATATATATATATATATATATATATATATATATATATATATATATATATATATATATATATATATATATATATATATATATATATATATATATATATATATATATATATATATATATATATATATATATATATAATTTTATTATAATTACCTTTTAATATTGATTTATAATCATAAAATATTTTTTCTATGTACATTTTGGAATTTGTTTTAATCGCGATGATATACATAGGCAAATCATTTGTAATTAAAATTAATTATACTAAAAATCACGTTTTATTTTGCTTTTAGAGGTAACTAATTATTTAAATTATATTAATCGTAAGTATATTATCTCAAAATCTATTGGGAAGAAAATTTTCTGTTATGAAGCTCACTCAACAGAAAAAAGCAAATTAAATAAGAATACAAATAATTTAATAAATATGTAAGATTATCATGAGTAAATATGTATTTCGATGATATAAGACACAAAACACGTGACTTTCATAGGAGTGTGACTCCTGTGTCATTAAAGTGGTTCATGCTGTTTTCGTAGCAAAGAAATCCCATTATTACAGAAAGGGTGGGGCTGCAACTTTCCCGTCACGCTAACATCATATTGATTTTACGTACTCACGTTGAAATAACTTTTCTCAAACTGAGAGAGCGACGGCAACGATCTGACCTGGTGATAAAATGTTTGTTTGCATGCATAGTTATTTGATTAAAAATATTGTATTGAACAAGGCATCCCAAACATGTTCAGTTTATATTAAACTTTGATCTTGTTTTACGGTAAAAATTAAGAGGTTTGTAAAATCAATTTTTTTTTATTTACAAATAGTTAAGCAGTTCCTTAAAACATGCATGATTTAATGATATGAAATTGACCTGAAAAATTATTTAAAAGAATTACTTAATATCATATTTGATTCTTTTTATTAATACAATTTTCGTTAAATTCAAAAATTAGAAATATTTTCTCAATCTTTTCGTTTTTAAATATCAATTTCACTACTTTTTACTGCTACGGATAGGGAGGTCCTGGGTTCGAATCCCAGTTCGGGCATGGATGTACTATCTCTATCTATCCTGTCTTTGTCCTTTCTGTGTATGATTGTGTTGTAAATGGTTGCCTACCCTATGTCCCTATGGCATGTGTGTACTGAGGAAGTCGGACTCCACACCAAAATATGGTTCAGTTGAAAAATCGGAACAGCGCACCCCATATTGCCAGCCTAGCTGGCACACGGCAACAACAACAACTTTTTACTGTAGGAATTTAAAAATATGTAACTGCTGTTCAATAATTTTAACTTCTCATATTAAATAAATGCATACGCGGATACTATGTAAACAATAAAAAGAGCAGGAAACAGTGTAAATCTACATATTTTTATTTGCGCAGTCTTCTGTTGTACCTTTTAATTAATGAGATGTCATTTTTCTAATTGAACTATTTTTCCCTTCATGATTCTCATTTAGTTTTCCCTATTTATAAATCCTAATATTCTTCCAAAAATAGAATAAAATAGTTATTTTTTATAACATTTTATTTTTTAAAAAGCTCGTCCTTCCAAAAGGTGAAGCACTACTGTAAATATTGTAGAAAATGTTGCCATTTATTATACTAGTTTCAGCATAATTTGTGTGTTAATTGCATTATATAGGATATGCACATGACTGCAACCGATAAATAAGAATGACCAAACTTCTTAATTTGAAAGAGAATTCTTTTCTAGCTTTACTCTCTTGATTGTGATCTAAAATTATCTCCAGATAATAAATAGTAATAATCTCCTGATATATATAATAACTTGTAAAATCTCTGATCTTTTTTAAAGTGACAGTATTTGGAGCATTCTGAAACGCGATCTAATAGCCGGAATGGCACCTAACTAGGTATCCAGACTAATCAAGACACGGGAAAAATGATTCCGTATAAAAAAAAATTTAGTTCCAAAAATTGCCACTAGGTCATTTTGTGGCGCTTTACAATGTATAAAATGTAAGAAAAGAGAAATAGTGACACATACAATCATACAATTAAATTATTTATGTTTATTTATTACATTAATTTCCTCGGTGAGGAATTAGACCACATTCCATGTGAGCTCCGTTCTCAAAAATAACACCGTGCACTCTGCGTACAGCGTTCCCCAAAGCCGAACGTAACATCTCACGAGGAATATTCCGCACTGTCTTTGTTATGCTGTCCTTTAGAATAGACAAATTCGATACCCCACCAACATAAAAGCATCTTCTGGTGACGTGAGAAGCAGCTTGTTTACTTCAGCTGAGATTATTTGTCGGAGCTGTCGACTATACTTGCTTTTATAGTCCCTATTTCTGTCATCGAGCAATATTTGCATTTTGCTTTGATACCTGTGTTTTATGCTACCTCTCGTTATTGTAAACTACAGTAGCGCCAGAAAATGTCCTAGCGGTAACTTTTGAACTAAAACTTTTTTAAGGAATTTTTTCCCATGTCTTGATTAGTCTAAATACCAAGTTTGGTGTCATTTCGTCTATTAAATCGCGCTACAGGATGCTCCAAACACTGTCACTTTAAAAAAGATCACCCTGTACATTCTCCCTCGCTTCCAAATTTTCCATTATTAGACTATGAAATAATTTCAAAATATTTAACAGGAATTTATTTATAATTATTTATAATTAAATGGGATATTTTTAATTTGCAGCAACTTTATAACATATTATACAACAATTTTATTTCGTTTATGTCGTATGCTAAACTATAATTTTATAGCGTGAAAATAACTTCATGAGCTCATACTTTATAAGAACAACTTGATAAAAATCTTTGCCAAGTGAAGCAGATTATTTTCTAAATTTGCTGTTCTAAGGAGACTTATTTGCTAAGAGTAGCACATTGCCTATTTTTAAACATGGAAACATTCTTCTTCTGTTTATATTGAGTGATTTCATTTTTATATATTGCTGCTTATAATTTTGGTATACTATTGTCTGTTAAATAATAATAGGGAAATCTAATATTCATTAATATCTTCAAAAAATCTCAATTTAAATAAAATTATTAATACAGAATAAAACTATGACACTCGAAAAATAATATCTACCACATATTTGTCCATATATATACAAATGTGTCAATCAAATCATAAATATGTCATTCATATCAATGACACATTTGTGAATATTGCAAAATCGAATTAACATCTATCTCCTTAATTTTAAGATAAATTATTAAAAAATTTATAAAATAAACATAAAAGTAATTATATGCTTAGAATTACAATATCTTGAAATTTAGATTTAGAATTATTTAATGTGATTATATTTAATTTTAGAATAATTTATGCGTCTGGTATTTATGTTTAATTCTAGATATACATTATACACATACTTATATATCTTCAATATTCATTGCATTTAATATTTATTAATATTAATGTATTAGTACATTAAATATGAATGGTCAAAATCAAAAAGTTTTATCTTAATTTTTAATAACTCGTTTAAAGCTTCTTTTTCTGGCTAAATAATGTATAGTTCAAAGTAACATCCAATTAACAAGTTATCAGAAATTCCCTCAAGAAATATTTTCTTTTATTATTTTTGCAGTCGTCTATAATTACGAAGATTTTATGAGTAAGATGGTATTCAAGAAATAAAAATTTGACTAAATTTTCCGTATGCTTGAATATAATTATATTTTTCAAATTTGAGTACCTAAGACATTCACTAGGAATCCCTGGAATATTCCCCGAACAATCGTGAATAGTTTTAGTCCATGATTGTTATTTTGGAAAGTTCTTTTATTGCTAGAATATAAAAATTTCTTTAATGACTGTATATAGTTCTCAACTAACATTTTTAGTCAATGATTTGGTCAGTTGACCAAATAAATTAGTTCATGTAAAGTAAGTGTTTTACATGTATAAAGTCATGGTCATATTTGTAGTTCTTTTCTGATATGAAAACTGAGATGTGACAATGACTAATCTATCATTTTCTGATATGGGTGCTTGAATTTGATGTATCTAATCTATTCTTTTCTGATTAGTCTAGTTATTTCCTGATATGGATGCTGAGATTTGAAACAGACTAATCTATTCTTTTCTGATTAGACTAGTTCCTTTCTGATATGGATGCTTAAATTCGATGTAAACTAATCTATTCTTTTCTGATTAGACTAGTTATTTTCTGATATCGATGCTTGGACTTGATATAGACTAATCTATTAACACAAATAACTTTTTAAGAAGACATCATTGATCTCCAACTCTTACTATCTCAACTGACCATTTTTTATTATGCATCGCTTTAATTTATAAATTATTTGTACACATTTGTGACATTATAGAATAAGAGAAATACTAAATTCAGAAAGATAATATTTCAAATAATTATAGTGATCAAAGTCTCACATCAGGATTTCTGATGTGTAGTTCTTACCATATAAATTTTACACATAAATATAAGTCAAAGCCTTGATAATGCATAGCCAATGTAAATTTTTCACGTGTATCTAAATAGCATGTTGTAACAGATCTATATTAACTCTAGTGACACGAGATGGCGTTAGAATGAACTTATGATATTCCATATCCAATAGACAGAAGGCAGGATACAGATGTGAGAAGTGGAAGACGAACCATCCGGTTAATAATAATAATAATAAGGCTATATATGGTTAGAAGATACATTATAAATAAATAAACAAAGATATTTAAGAACCGGATGGTTTGTCTTCCACTTCTCACATCTCTATCCTGTCTTCTGTCTATTGGATTTTGAATATCATAAGTTCATTCTATGGGGCAGTAATGCCATCTCGTGTCACTAGAGTTAATATAGATCTGTTACAACCTTCCCCTCTGACCCCGAAGACTTACTCGAACAAGTGGACTAGGGGTCAGCAGGAGTTTTCCTGGAATGGTTTTGCTGTTGAGCATGAGCTATGGCAGGGGTGGGAATTTTAGGACAGTTAATTTTTGTTGGCCTACCTCTTCTGCGCAAAGCTTTGATAGGGGAAGTTTTTTTTTCTTTGAAAAGGAGTCAATGCCAAAGTGTGGTATACTCCTATTGGTATATTTGGAGAATTTGTATTTGCCACAGAATACGATACAGGGGATTTTTGAGTAACGATGATAAATGGTCCATCGCGACGTGGTGAAAATTTCGCTGCAACACCAGCACTTTTATTACTTAAATTTGGTTTGCTAACCAAAACTAAATCTCCTGATTTATATGTAGGAGCTGATCTCCTTCTCCGCAAAAATTCCGCAAAAATCTTGCTTTTATTTTACTGTTCAATAAAGATCTCTATGGCTTCGGATGTGAATCTTTCAAGCGTTTTAAGATACGTGGTCATTTCAAAGTTGTCGTTTTCGATGATACCACGAAAGGCGTTGGTAACATCATCAAAGGTACGGAGCTGTCGTCCAAAATTGAGAAAAGCTGCAGTTTTTCCAGTTGAACTGCACTTTGAAGTGTTCAGTGCGAATCGAATTGCTGGGAGTTTCTCGGACCAGCTATCATGCCGATTTTTAACTAATATGGCAAAATGAAATTTCAAATCACGGTTCTTCCTTTGAATTGGATTTGAGGGTGGTAAATTGGGGTTAAGGATTGATGAATTTTCATGAGATAACATAGTTGCTGCATCACAGCAGAAACAAATTGTGGTCCATTACAGCTGATAATCCTGCGTGGTATTCCGTATGTCATAAAGATTTCTTCTACAAGAGTGACAGCACACTTATTGGCTGTTGCATTTTTCAAGGAAAATAGCTCGATCCACTTCGTAGTAATATCTTCTATTATAAATACCCATTTTTCCCATGACTAATGGAAGAGGGCCAAACAAATCAATGGATAACGTCTTAAACCTTTGGGATGGTACTGGAGTCTGCAGCAGACCAGCAGGTTTTTGGTTGAAGGGCTTGTATCGCATACATTCTATACAATCTTTTACATAATTAGTAATGTATTTCCGCATGCCAGTCCAGTAGTACCTTCTAGAAATTCTATCAAAAGTGCCTTCAGCACCGTAATGACCTGCGGTGGGATCATCGTGATGAATTTTAAGAATCTGCTCTCTTGCATCTTTTGGAAGTACAAGCTGATCCTCATCAGATCCTGAATCAGGTGCATATTTGTACAGGACACCTCTGTTCATGAAAAAACCTTTTTCCGTCCAGTTTCTGTATTCCTCAGTCAAGTCGACTGCTTCCAAGGCATTTATTATTTTCTTCAGATTTTCATCTTGAAGTTGGCTGTCTCTGATTTCTTTAGGACTTTTGGTAGGAAAATCCACTGAAACAACAGTGTGTTGGTTAACAGTCATAGAGCATATCTCGCATGGGTTATCTCCTTCGTGACAGGGAGGTAGAGATAACATGTCAGCTACCATGTTGCTTCTCCCAGGAACGTACTCGATATGGAGGTTGAACTCTTGGAGTTGTAGAGTCCAACGAGTAAGTCATCCTGACGGGGACTTTAAAGACAGGAGCCATCGTAACGCTGATCGTCCGTAATAACTGTGACTTCTTGTCCCTCAATATAGCATCTAAATTTTCCTAAAGCCCAAACAACTGCAAAGGCTTCACGCTCTGTAGTTGTGTAGTTTCGCTCAGCACTGGTTAGTAGTCGGCTTGTATATTCAATGGGATGTTGATCTTTCAGGGATTTTCCTTGGAAGAGGAGAGCACATAAGACATAACCACTAGCATCTGTGCACAAGATGTAAGGTTTACTCGGATCACACTGCTTAAGAACAGGTGGTGAAGTAAGCAATGTCTTTAACTTTTGGAACGAAGCTTTTTCTTGTTCTTTCCAGCACCACGAGGAGGATTCCTTGGTTAGATTACTGAGAGGTCTGGCTATTTCAAAAAAGTTCGGAATGAACCTCCTGTACCAAGAACAAGTTTGCAGAAAGAACTGAACTTGCTTAACAGTTTTGGGTTTAGGCATGTCCAAGATAGCAGCAGTTTTGGCAGGATCAACCTCTAGACCTTCAGGGGTAATATAATTCCCAAGATATTTAATCTTTGAACATGCAAAATTGCATTTTTCTCGGTTAGCTGTTAATTTGAATAACTCAAGTCGTTGAAAAATGTCTCTTAAATTTTCTAAATGTTCCTGAAACGACTCTGATAGTACTATAATGTCATCAAGGTAGGAACGAAGAAAAATGTCACCAAGACCACTTCGAAATTTGTCTATCAGTCTTTGGAAGGTCGCTGGGGCATTTTTCAATCCGAATGGCATTCGTATGAAACAATGTGTCCCGAAAGGACAAATAAATGCAGTTTTGTCTCTATCCATAGCAGCCACATTTACCTGGTAATAACCAGCTTAAAGGTCAATGGTCGACATATAACGAGTTTGTTGAGCTTCTTGAAGTAAATCATCTATGCGTGGAAGAGGGTAAGAGTCTGTCTTCGTGATGCCATTAAAATTTCTGTAATCCACACAGAATCTATAAGCACCATTTGGCTTACGGATGAGCACAACAGGCGCTGCGTACGGAGATTCACAGGGTTCAATAATTCCTTCATTTAAGAGTCTATCAATTTCATTTTGCATGATTTCTTTCCTAGCTGGAGACACTCGATACGGAGGAACAGAAACCGGAGAATGGTTCTGCGTATCAATGTAATGTTCAATTTATGGGGTTGCTTCTCCCCCTGGACTGAAGATAGTTTCAAACTAGGATAAGAGTTCATTTAATTCAATTCTTTGTTCAGCAGTCAGATGAATACCTTCATCTTCACCCAAATGAGGAGGATGATTCTTTAATTTCTTTTCCAGTGGGAGTCATATGGAATGTTTCATCTTCAACAGTTCTACCTTTTTCATTCACAGTTAGTGGTGCAACCATTTGGGAAGCATTTGTTTGTAGCGACCTACAAACAAATGCTTCCCAAATGGTTGCACCACTTGGCTCTTCAAAAGAAAACATCGGCTCTTCAAAAGAAAAGTGTCGTTTGGGTTGATCATTGAAAAACCAACTGTTCCGTTTCAAATTTAATATAATCCAAGCCGAATTCAGAAAGTCCATTCTCAACAGGGTGTTGTTTCTTTTTGCCTCAGGGATGGCAACAAGGTTCAAAGGCAACGTACGGCCTCCAAGACGAATTTTTACCTTTGTTGTGTGAACTTCTCGTTTTATTTTACTACCGTCTGCTAAATACATTAGTAGTGTACTGGAGGCAAAGATTGCATCTTGTTTCTGCAGGATGTGGTAAGGTGTTTCTCCTGCGATTGAGTGGGTTGCAGCAGTGTCTGTGCAAGCGGTACCCATGACTCCATTGATAGTTACTCTTAACGTTGCCATCTGTACGGGTGAACTAGAAGCCAATTGAAGAATAACACTACTAAAACTACCAGAAATTTTCTTTTCCTTTCCTTTACAGGTAGGATATTTAGGTTTAATAACTCCTGGACTGCCACATCCATAACATGCAACTTCGCTTGACTCTTTCTTAAGATTCTCATTTCTTTCATGTCGAGGTTTTCTGTCTTAAGTAGAAATGTAAAAATATTTAATCTTCTAATACTTTATTTAATAAAACATATATCTTGTAAAAATTTTAAACTATAATATACTCAAAGACAATATTCAAAATAAACAAATAAATACAAAACATTTATTTGTAATATCTTATTTTAGCAATGGCATAAAATACAAAATTCTACAAGTATTATTTTCTTTTAAAAGAAATAAAAAAAATTTAAGATATCAAGAGTAAAAACAAAATAATAATATCATTACACAATAGAAATATTACTTTTATATTTTGTTTTGTTTTCGTTTTAAAACTTAATATATTCCTCATAGATAGAGAAAATTTAAATTTTCTTTCGAATATAAAACACTGTGATTTAAAAATAAACAAATAAAATATTTACTTATTTTTATCAAAACCAACATTCATGCAGCCATTATTTCGACATCCATACTTTTGTCTAGACAAGAACATTGACTCTTTTTTTATGCAAAGAAATTATTCTAACTGAATTTTTTCAACGAAAATAAACAAATATAATCAGTTTTTAATTTAAATATGCAATATCAGAAGCTTATTCTAATTTAAAACAATAAAAAAAATTAATCGATTTCTTTCGATTTTATCCTTTCACGAACAATATAGAACAGCGTTTAGAGTCACTTCTTTTTTACAATATAAACAGTTTAAATTCAAGAATTTTACTGAACACATTATACATTTCAAAAGATTAAACTTCAATATACATGAAATTGACGTGCAGAAAATATATATCAAATACATGCAGTATCAGTAGACAAACTTATAACATTCATGCACACGTCTGAACAAAATTTAATCAAAACAGAAGTTATAACGACTGATAACGGAACTAATACTACAAAAACAAAAGTTATGTTATTTGGATTAGTTTTAATACAAAACATGCTTTTATTACAACATGCCAACATTACCAGGATGATAATGAAATTTGTTAGAACAAAATAAACTTACCTGTTTTCCAGATGAAAACGATATAGCTCGGCGAAATTCCGCTATGAAATACATCTGTTCCGTTTCTGGATAAAAAAGAACGACTCAGGAAAATTAAAAAATGGAATGTATTCCGGATGAACACATAATCAGGGAAATTCTGATGTGGAATTATAACTAACAAATTAATATAGCTAAAAATCAAAACCAATTAAATAGAAAATAGTGGGAAGGGCCACTAGTTGCAGCGCCATTTGTAGGGGACCTAAGAAAAATGGGAGTTAGAATTATGCAAAACATTTATTACATATAATATATATATATTTACAAAAGAAAATAATTAATAATAATAATAAGGCTATATATATGGTTAGAAGATACATTATAAATAAATAAATAAAGATATTTAAGAACAGGATGGTTCGTCTTCCACTTCTCACATCTCTATCCTGTCTTCTGTCTATTGGATATGGAATATCATAAGTTCATTCTATGGGGCAGTAACGCCATCTCGTGTCACTATAGTTAATATAGATCTGTTACAATGTTTGTTACAATTGTTTTTTCCTCTTATTAGTTACAATATGAAAATGGTTTTAAGCACTTCAGAGCATATTTTAATAAATAATTGTAAAACAGTTAGTGTATGGGATTCAAATCTATTAACTAGCGATAGTGTTAGCACTTTAACGATTATTTATATTGCAAAATATTCTCAGTTTATAAGTTAATCCGTTAGATTATATTTTTACTGAATTCTAATCAAAAATACATTATTTTCAATTTAATTAATTATTAAATGAAATTTAGATATTTTTATCCTTAGCTTAGTCTAATACTCTATAAATTCAGCATACTTTTTTTAAATATTTTAAAATTTTTATACTCTATCATAAAATTTAGAATGCAGATGAACATATCCTTCATTATAGATTATTTTTTCCTCTTATTAGTTAGGACTTAATGTCAGAACAATATACATCCTAACTGTGACTATATTCATTATTTCACTTATTTCTACTTATTAAAGATGTTAAACTTATAAAAAAACTGCATGGTTATGACATTTATCACCTCAATGTAATTCATTACATATCTGCATTTAATGTGATAACAATATCATTTTCTTGAATCTAAATTGTAAATCTCAAAAGGAAATGCCTGTTAATGACTCCGAAATAACATTCGGAAATAATTATGTCCAGCAGAGCATGACTTCATGAGAATCTTAAGTCTTCGCGGAGGGGTTGAAACTCAAGTATCATTAAAACAATTGTTCAGACGAACTCTACAGAGAGCTCATTAGCCAGAAAAATGTCGGGAGACTCTCCATTATCGAAATATGTCTCCCTCTCTCTCTCCCTTTATGCAAATGAGAATTTTATGACACAAAGTCGGTGTAGTACACTGTTTGACGTCTCAAAATATGGAGTCACTTATAAAAGCTTAGAACAAATTAAAAATCACTTAATAATATGAGACTGTATATTCCCATAAAAAGTCATATTATTTTTGAATAATTATCAGTGAGAAAAGTTGAATGATTAATATTTTATGATAAACTGTATTTCTTTGTCCTTTTTAACAGATATTTTAGATGATAAAGAATATTAATACAAATATACTTTTCTAATATGAATTATTTTAACATTATGACACACAAATAAATGTATTGAAAATATTCTTTATTTTAAAATAGGTTCATAAGAATTATTTTAAAATGCAGTAGAATTCAATTAATTGAACCAATTGGAACCGGACAATCAAATATTCGGATTATTGAATTTTTTTTCAAAAAAGGGCCTATTTTAATTAATCATTGTATGTTGAAAGTGGGAGAAAAACTTCACAAAATTTTTAAAAAATGGACTTTTAACCAATAAAATGAAAATGCAACACTTTTATATGATAAGTATACACAAGTACTGTAAAATTAACATAGCATATATGTACAGTGCTGTAAATGAAAATAATTACTTGTTGAACATCTCCGTCAGAGTAAGCTGTTTCTTTGCCTTCATCCTCTTTCGGGCAGCACATCCACTTGAAAGTCAGAATTTCATGTGGCCACACTAGGGCTGATGCTTCATTTTCTTCAAGTCAGTTTCAAAGCCGGCAAATGCTTCACTAACTTATGTTCCCATGTCTAGTTCATCTTGGACATAAAGCTCATCTTCTTCCTCCACACTTTTAATAAGTTCACAATCATTTGCGATTTGAAATTCAAAATTTCTGGCTCATAATTCATTATTCATAACATCTTCAGGATTAACTTCTGAACATTGAGGAATTTTCAAAAGGATGCATGTAAATTCCTCACACAAGTGATACGTCTTTCTCTCTCTCGCTCTCTCATGCTCCCTTCTTCTCTTAGCTTATCTTTCCAATTTTTTGTGCTTTTTCCTGTCCTTCATTTTCCTTCTCTTCCATCTAATTTATTTTTTTGAAATTCTGAAAGCGATACGAATAACCAGCGATACGGATAATTGGAGTTGTTCTGCAGAAAGCTATCTCTTGATTTGTTGTTGTTATTAATGACACTTGGATAAGCCAAGCTCGCTATGCCTTGGCTATTCGAATTTAAGTCAATTGGGAGCTTCTTTCGTTTAATCAGAGCACCATGAAAGTGAAAGTATGACTTTTCTTGCTCTTCAAATCCTCCGATAGATGGCAGCACCAGAGGATCTACTCCCTCAATTTTAGCATTGATCTGAAGAGGAAGTAAATTTCTCCAGACCATTGCATCCATGGTAACTGCTCAACGACCGACCACAGGACTTTCGATTCCGCAGATTTAATGAGCACGTATATCGCATGTACTCGGTGCGTCTTTGGCGGCATTGGGAATCGAACCCCACCCTTCCGGATGGAAGACAGATACCTTAACCACTAGGCTACCACGGCCTTAAATTTAGCATTCTTGATTTACTTTCCTGTAGATAATCAGGAAGGATACAATAGTACTAAAATCACTGACTATACAAACATAATAATTGCACCGACAAGCGAGATAATTATAAGTTTCAAAACTCATTTAGGAAAATTTCAATTGACTCCTGTATATGGCGTCACTACTTAACTTCTCTGCATTAGATGGATCTTTATCAGTGAGACAAAACTTTGCAACCTGTTGCATGGCGAGACTCTCTCAACGGGATTTACGAAGATTTAATGTCTTTCCACTGAATACTAGGTTTTAATAGGCATGTTGTGAAGGCAATGTTAAGGGCCTCCAGACTTGACTATTGTTGAAGTTTACGACCAACAATCCGACCTTGGCAATTTTATGAACTCCTACCTTCACCTGACACTAATGAAAATAGTTGTTAAAGGTTTTACATCAACTGAAATATTAATTTAGACTGAAATATTAATTAGAATATTTAATTTAGACAATTTCTATATCAACATCTTTATAATTATAAGCATTTGGGGAAAATAATGCTTATATTAAATATTAAAATTAATTAACAATGCGCATAAAAACCAGTTCTCTAGAACTTTACTGACAAGAATGTAGAAAATGTTAATATAATAATTACATGTCGTGTAATAAAAAAAATTTTTACTCTGACATTTTTCGAGAAAAGAATTTAAAAAAAAACTTGCTTAAATATTTTTCGCTAAAAATAATAATATATTGAGAATTGATTCAGTATTCTTGTATGTTCAGCGGTAATGTGCATACTTAATTTAAACATTTCGAATGCTAAAGGATTAAATATATGCTAATGGAATTCATCGATAAAATTCAAATACGAATTGCTTGTTTGCTTATCTGCATCACACGTGATAAACATATATTCATATAATCTGGTAGAATAAATCAATCTTTCGGCTTTAAGACTTCACACAACTTCATATTGAATTCTATACTAACTAGGAATTTTCATGATATTTTAGTTGATAAAAAATAATATAAGGGCAAATTTCTTCTTCAAAATGTTGTTGATTTTGTTTGATGGTTGTATCTATAAATATTTTTTTCATTTCAAATCAAATATTTGATTATAATTACAAACATTTTACATTATTTTACGTCATTAGTTACATTTAAATAATGAAATTTTTTTATTAGAATCAATTCAATTCAATTACGTGAGATTAATATTTTTGTAATTTGGTTGATATAGGTTCTGGAAACAAGATTTTCAATTTTTTAAACAAATGAACAATATTTTTAAAAGTTAGCAAACTAAAAGTTAAGTGGACAAAATTTCTTTCATTTAATTGAAAATTAATATTTTCATAAAGGACCTTTCCTAAATAACCCAATTTTTACTATAAAATTTTGTTTGGTGGGTTATATTTTTATTATTTTCTCATTAAAACTAAATATAAAGTTATAGATTTTATAGTATATATGATCAAAGTCCTCATTGGTAAGACTGAGACCGTTAATTAGCAGTTGATGAATTTCTTCAAAAAATATTTAGAAAAATTTTGAATTTTATGTTTTTCTACAACATTTTTTTCTTTTTACTTAATATAAATTTAATAATATTAATGATAGTTATAATAATACAGCTATAAAAAATATATATGTCTGAGTTTCTAGTTATAACTGTTTGAGCTAATACAATGCTGAAAGCAGCCAGAAAAGAACTCCCTGATTTCAAAATTAAGTATCTCGAAAACAAAGATCGATAGAGGAATGCAGAAAACGGTATGTTTATAGTGAAAGCTGTAAGAGTTTTATACAGCAGTTTGAAATAATAGTTACAAAAGCTGCAAATAGATGGCGCTGTAATCATTTTACGTAATGCCTAGTATAAATAGTGATCCAAAGTCCAGAGCGATCAGTCCCACTATTGAAGCGTGAAAGGAGGTTAGCGTACCGAAGGAAGAGATTAAAACCATGTACTTCATTGAATAACGCGTTTTTCTGGTGCTAGAGTACCACAGGTTAAAAGAGAGTCCTACGGCAACAAGGCGCAGTTTTCAAGCACGATTTAATGTTCCAAAAGGACCCGATGCGAAAACCATTCGTACGGTCTTCACCAAATTTCAACGAACAGGCAACGTAACTGATGATCTAGTGGGGAATGTTGGCCGCAAGCAAACTGCAGTTACGCCTAAAAATGTCGCCACAGTTTCTGGAATTATTCAGCAAAATCTAAAGTCATCCGTCCGCAGAATTGCATTTGAGTCTGGTTTGAAGCGTTCCAGCACGCAGAAAATACTGAGAAAGAGCCTACACATGTTTCCATTCAAAATTCTAACTCACCAGGCCATACCCGTACGAGCTGTGCTACAAAGGGTTGACTTTGCTAATCAGATGCTCACAATGATTGATAGTGAAGGATTTGATGTTGGCTGCATCTGGTTTACAGATGAAGTACACTTCACCTGAATAGATTCGTGAATAAACAGAACTGGCGATTTTGGGGTTCCGAAAATCCATATTGGTGTGAAGCGAAACCCCTGTATTCTTCTAAAGTTACTGTGTGGGCTGCCGTATGCAGCAGAGGCATTATTGACCATTTTTTTCATTCGAGAAACGGTCACTAGTGAACGTTACGTTGCAATTTTGGAACAATTTATCGCCACACAGCAAGTGTTAGAGGATCGACCACATACTGAATGGTTTATTCAAGATGGAGCCCGACCACATCGTACCGAGCAAGTGTTTCGCTTTCTTGATGAATACTTCAGGAATCCAGTCATTGCTTTGGAATATCCCAAATTTACTGGTGCAGGCATGGATTGGCCTCCATATTCTCCGGATTTGACTCCCTGTGACTATTTTTTGTGGGGCACATTGAAATACATTGTCTACTCGAAGCATCCCGCCACCCTAGACGAGCTTGAATCGGCGATCTGTGTGGCATGTGAATCCATTTCTGTTGAGACACTTCGAAATGTGGATGGTAAATTTCATTCTTCGTTTGCTTCACCTCTGTAGTGTCAATGGTGAACATTTTGAAAACATTGTGATGTGATTTTTTGCAAAGAATGTTTTCATACGATTATTTCATTTATGTATGCTGATATGAGCTGTACAGCGTACAGCGCCATCTGTTAGCAGCTTTTGTAACTATTACTTTAAACTGCTGTATAAAATTCTTACAGCTTTCACAAAAAACATACCGTTTACTGCATTCCTCTATCAATCTTTGTTTTAGAGATATTTAATTTTGAAATCAGAGAGTCCTTTTCTGGACACCCTGTACATATATATTATAATGATACATATATGAAATGGATAAGAAAGGAAATTTTATGTACTTTATGTTTATTAAATCTCATGGAATACGGGCAGTTTAATATAATAGATATGAGATGTATAACATATTTATGCACTTTCATAAAAAATATTTGATAGAAAAGAGATTTCTTTATTCAAATAAATTATATGTACAACACATGTATTGATTAGGAAACGAATTAATCTTCAAGGCAACACACATAAATAGCGTACAAGTGTTCACTGAATGCTTATGTCAATATTTGGCAAAATTTGTCAGTGGCAGAGATGGATGCTTCTATGTATCTAAATGAAGAATAATAAAGGTTTGTAATGGCATCTTGAGAACTTTAGATGATACTCATTCGTTTCTCCAGATCTTTGACATTTTATGGTGTTCAAATTTAGTGGTCTATATGTCCTAGACAAAGTATATTGATCATAGTGATCAAAAAAGACTTTTAACAGCGCAAATACAGTTTTTAGAATGAGAGAATAATTCATTGATTTCGGTGTTTAGTTCGTCCATATACGAATGCGATGATAATCTTATCCAAGAGACATCGGCAATTCATCCCTGAATGCTACGCGCAATCATGATGATAGACAGCAATGCCATTGTTGATGACTTCTTTTATGTAAGTTTAGAGGCTTAAAAATCAATGTAAATTAATGTATCAATTAAATATCTTGAGAGGTAGGAAATATATGACTAGTCAGAAAGTTTGTCCTTCACTAGAAAGCAAACAATGATAACTTCCACTTGTTTCATTACTTCAGCATATTCCCAGAAATTTCATAAACCGCGGAATTGGAATAAAGTATTTAACACTTCTTCGAATATCAAATTTCCTAAAAGTTTCCTTACATCAGTGTAACAAAGTTTAGAATTTCAAAATCTTTAACTGATTATGGAAATTTTATTAATTATTCATTTTGCTCTGGTTATGAAAATTCGATATATTTACATCCTGACTGTGCTGACCGATGGCTGAGTGGTTATCGTTCCTGACACCTGAGCTATCGGTCTTGGGTTGCAATCCCTGTTCGGGCATCGATGTTACCTTCTTTCTCTGTTCTCTTTGTGTTTCTCTGTCCTTTCTTCTGTGATGAAGTATGAATGTGGCTCACCCTATGAACGGGTTTGAAGAGGTATGGCGCGGGTAATGCTGCTCGCCTTCGTTACTTGGTTCACAGGTGCCCGCTGGGTAACGACAAATGAGTAGCAGTTTCTGGCCTTGTTGTGGCATAGGGTTAGTCACCCAAGTGTACCCGCCATTGGACAAAAAACCTCCTGACTGTCAAAGTTATTGCCACACTAATTACGGCAAATATCTTTGCAATTGATAGCCATTTTTTCAGATTTGGTTGAACCTAGAGTTTTTGTTTTTTCTAAAATAATGTGTGTACATGACAGAGTTTAATGACATAGTTTAAAATCTTTGTTATTTGTGTTTTTCTTGTTATTCTGTATTCTCTCGTTCAAAAGTTTTCATTACAATTTTTAGGCTTTGTTTGATCATTATCTGTGGACATTGTTCAATGAAAAAAAAGTGAGTTAAAGGCAATTCAGGGATGGTGCACAATCTCTCATCTGATTTTTTGTTTTATTTATGTAAACTAACCTTCCAGAGCCTGAATGTTGTACAAAAGTTCATTGAAGGAATTTATTTATTTATTGCAAATGTTCAGAAACTTGTCTATGACGCCATTAGTTCTTTGAACTTCCAATACTTCTGAACAGTACATATTAAAAATACAAGTGAATAAATCACGAGTCAAAATGGTTAGCGTCAAAAACGTAATCTATTTCAACAAAAGGCACAAGTCCAAAGTCTGTCGTAGAATAATTTATTTAGGCAATTAAAAACATGCCACCCAACTTGTCTAGTGGTCAGCGTGCCTGACTGCGGACAAGGAGGTCCTGGGTTCGAATCCCGGTTCGGGCAGGGATGTACTTTCTCTATCTATCCTATCTTTGTCCTTTCCTTGAATGAATAAAGTGTGAATGGTTGCCTACTCTATAAACGGGTCCCTATGGCATGTGTGTACTGAAGAAGTCGGACTCCACACCAAAATATAGTTCAGCTGAAAAAGTGGAGCAGAGCACCCCATATTGCCAGACTAGCTGGCACACGACAACAACACTCCTTCATTAAAACAACAGTAACAAATCATTATTATATTGTATTTTGTATTTTATTTATAAAATGACATATTATTCTAAATGTAACTTAAGTTTTATTTTTTTTCTAAAATTCTGAATATATATAGCTAATTATATCCTTTGTAAAAATATTTATCTGAATTCTCTTAAGTTATCTATTTTTGTTAATTTGACTTCAAAAAAAGAAAAAAAAACAGTTTTTAAGTTTACAATGTAATTTTGAGTTTAACGGAGTTGAGCAGAGAAACTTTGAATTTATTATACAAAGTGACGAACTTCTTAGAAAAAGTTTTACTTCTTTCTCTTCAATGACATTTGTTTCATTCTGTGTGACTTTCCGTTTTCCCATTGTTTCGTTTACATCGGTTTCCCAATTCCCAGAAAACGTGCAACTGACAGCACATCCGTTCACGAGAAATCGACTTCCCCGAACTATCAAATATTGATAGAGAACAACGAAGGATCGGCCCACTTTTAGAATCGAGTGACGCACGCGAGAGGTTAATCTTGGATGACTTGATGCTTTTTTTCTCGTGTATCTGGAAGTAAGAGACTGAAATTTAATAGGAAACGTCGGCAAAGCTGATGGATATTTTTTCCCGCCCGGAAGCCAAGAAGATGTAAGATGACTTGTCGCAGATGGGGAAGCTTTTGTCACTCGTAAAAGCTGAATGAGAAATGGTACTACACCTTGAGCTACAAGAAAGGCCAAGGAAGAAATATGTTATATCTAAGTTTAATGGATGATGTTCAAAAATGGACTCTTCCGATTTCAAAGGGAAAATATAAATAATTTAAAAATTAATTTTGAATTTTTTTTGAATGAGATAAGATTACGAATCTGCTTTTAATAAATTAAATATTTTTCTGCCGACCAACTTGTCTAGTGGTCAGCAGGCCTGACTGCGGATAAAGAGGTCCTGGGTTCGAATCCCGGTTCGGGCATGGATGTACTTTCTCTCTCTATCTATCCTGTCTTTGTCCTTTTCTTGTGTGAATGGTTGCCTACCCTATAAACGGGTCCCTATGGCATGTGTGTAGTGCAAAGTCGTACTTTCACCTTCATGGTGTTCTAATTAAAACGAAAGATACTGCCCTTCGACTTAAATTCGTATAGCCAAAGGCATAGCGAGCTTGGCTTGTCCAAGTGTCATTTTAGTAACAACAACAACAAATATGTTTCTTCTCTTAAAAATATTTATATAACAAATGCTTATTTAATTTCAACTCTTAAAAATTTTAAACGACTAGTAAATAATTAAGTGATAATAAACAAAAAAATTTAAATTAGCTGTCTCATTTTATTCTAATTTTCCCAATGCTTTATATTTTAAATAATTCGCTGAAAAAATCTGTATAACTAACTAAGAAATAAATAAGTGTGGTATTTAATTTCTTCTATTGAAGAGTCACAATACTCCGAAAATATCAAGGAAAGAACCAGCTGTGTCCTGCCCACTCATGGTCATCTTTAGCTCTCAATCAATCAATCATTTAATTCTATTCATTATCTGTTAATTATATTATAAAGTTTTTTTCATTCATTATATTCAACCGTTACTTTTTGATCACTCATATTAATTGCTTTTAAGCACTCTTCGTGAACATTCAGTTTTTTGTTAATCATATGTGTGTATTCATTACTTACCAGCTTGTATGATTTTAAATGATCTGATGGAAATATTTTTTGTATTAAAAATTTGCACTTGTTAACAGTTATTTTTTTTAAATATTTTTCAGAAATATTTTTCGATATAATGAAGTCTTATTTTGCTTGGTTTGTCATTCTAAAATCACTTTTCGCACAATAACTAATTTGATCGCTAACTATTCATATTGTTGTTGTTGTTGCTTATGACACTTGGACAAGCCAAGTGTCATAAGGAACAACATTAAGTCATTAGTAAACAACAACAACAAAGAGTCAGATGCTGTTTCCTTGTATTTGTCTGCACGCTTGAAGAAGATGATGCCACTGTTGATTTTTTGTCACATGGTCATCACAATAATTTACCGGCAATTTGTCCTATTGAGTCCTAGACTACCTTCCAGTTGGTAGCAGAAACCTTATTTTATAAGTTATAATGAGATTTCAATTCCCGAATACAAATTTAAAATCCTCCATTTTCTTCATTTACATTTAAACTATTTTAATTTAAATTAACTTAAAAATAAAATAAAAAAGAAAAGATTATTACTTTGTCATTTGATGATTGAAATTATTTTTCTTAGCATTCTTTGCTCAATAAGATAGACTTAAATAAGTAAAGCTGCCTATCCTGTCTAGTAGTCAGAGTGACTGACTGCGGATAGGAAGGTCCTGGGTTCGAATCCCAGCTCGGGCATGGATGTACTTTCTATAACTCTGTCTATCCTCTTTTTGTCTTTTCTTTGTATGTATGGGTTATGAATGGTTGCCTACCCTATAAACGGGTCCCTGTAGCATGTGTGCACAGAGGAAGTCGGGACTCCACACCAAAATAGGGTTCAGTTGGAAAAGTGGAGCAGCGCACCCCATATTGTCAGCCTAGCTGGCACACGATACACACAACAACAACAAATAAGTAATGATATTTTTATGCACCATTGTATTATATATGAGATATATATTTAAAATCCCTAAAATACCAAGAGAAAGAGAGAGAGAGAGAATAATGGCTATTTTTTAATACCAAAAAATGTACTCATGAGTCAACACTTTTAAACTGCACTTTGCTCTATATTCTCAATAATCAAAAAAATATTATTTTTAAAAGTAAATTTTTATTTTGAAGAAAAGAAATTATTTATTTTTAAATCAATATAAAAAGTGTCACGTTCATTATTTTCTTGGAATAAAAATAAATAACCCTTTTTATACCAGGAAAATAAATTATTGGATTATCTTAATAAGTATTCAGTTGCTTTTATGTAAGACAAGAAATCGAGCATTTTCTCATATCACTCGTAGATCACCCTCAATTGATTGAAGGAGGTCACACACTATGAATGGGAGAAGCAGTTCCGTGCGGATGGAAATGCTACACTCCGTGTTTACAAATCCTTTCGTGCGATAAGGTAACAATTCCACTGATAACACTGAGTGGATAACAATTCAGTTGCGAGAGAAATTTATCGCCCAAATCAGATTACACGCTGAACCCCGATTTCGACAAAAGAGCGTAAATCTCGCCGTGTTGTGAGCGGGGTGTTATTGTTTGGAGAGATAATTTGTTTTGCAAGGAAATGTTTGGCAAGGACGAGCTCAATTCAGTTGAGGGAGATGCTATAGCGAGATGAATTACGACTGCCTAATTCGCAAAACGCTACTCACACCTATCTTTTCAAAGCCAAAACATTAGTGATAAAATCTTAATTTTATGGTAATTTTGGAGCAGTTCATTACTGACAAAATAATTTAAATGTGCTTACAGGGATATTATGAATGAAAATCATTTTGAATATGCCTTACTTGTTACAATGTAGAATAACTTCGATGTGAAAAAGGGTTTTTGTTTGCTTGTCGCTCAACGGTCATTTTTTGCATACGAGAGCTAATCAGACCGGGACCTACGGTTTAAAGTGGATTCTGAACCACTACTAACATGCATGCTCAAGGTGGGATTCGAACCCACGAACTGTTGAACCGAAGACAAGAGCGCTAACCATTTGGCTGCCAGCTCGGCGTGAAAAATATTACATTTAAAATAATATTTTTATTAAATTGAATACATTAAATTAATACTTCATAGATGCCTAACTTGTCTAGTTGTCAGTGTGCCTGACTGCGGATAAGGAGGTCCTGGGTTCGAATCCCGGTTCTGGCATGGATGTACTTTCTTTCTCTATCTATCCTATCTTTGTCCCTTCCTTGTATGAATGAGGTGTGAATGGTTGCCTACCCTATAAACGGGTTCCTATGGCATGTGTGTACTGAAGAAGTCGGACTCCACACCAAATATGGTTCAGTTGGAAATGTGCAGCAGCGCGCATTATATTGCCAGCCTAGCTGGCACACGACAACAACAACACTTCATAACCAGGCATATTTATGAATTGAAAAATTCGTACAACAATGTATTGTAGTTACATTCGGATTCTCATTAGGAAATACTTTAGTTAGTTTGTCCATTTATCATCTATTTTTGCAAACGGAGACTAATTTAAACCAGTATTATTGTTTCATATGTGTTCTTAATCACGTCAAATATCTAATTCAAACATAAGAGTCAGCAATAATGAGAAGTTGATCAGAGAGGTGATCATTTTGCTATCAAACCACACTTGAAACAGGTAGAGAAAGTTAGCATTTACAGTTCAGGGGTTTTAAATAATTCATGTAATGATAGTTTGCTTTAAAGACTGAAAATAGATTCCTAAATAAATTCAATATTTCATTTAAGAAAAGTTTATTTCTTTTTATGAAACCTTAATAATTTATATAATTTAATTCGTAGACGATTATAAATGCTATAAAAGCAACGTTTCAAAAAAATAGTAAATTTATTATTAATTCAATTTCTGAGTGGATATATGATTTAAATATTATAAAACTGAAATGTCACATAATCTGTTAATAAACTTTGGCAGAGAGAGAATCATTCTTATCATAAAACTTTATCAACAAGAAAATTTCTTAAAGAATGTGAAAACTCAAAGGAATGAATGAAACATGTTATTAGTTTAACTGCTGTTATAAAAAAATTTCGATTGTTTATTTAAAACGATTTTACCTGCCTTAAGTTATTTATAGTTATAAATATAAGCTAAAATTCTGGAACTAAATATAAAGAATCAATATAAAATAAATATTTAAATGAATATCGTATAATCAAAATAAATTGTGGTTAATAATAAAGAGTTATGAAGTATGTAAAAAATAGCATTACATAGTTTAAACATTATGTAAAATGCATATTAACGTAATCTCTACTTCATACTCGAAGAAATAAGTTTCAAAGATTTATGAACAATTAAATTATATTGTAGCTTATTTTTACTGTTACTTCTAATGTGTTGGTTACTATAAATTTAAACTTAGTTTCAGGGGATAGTTTATTAACGTCTACCAATTTATGGAATAATATAGCAATTCTTTAGATAAATCTGCATTAATATAAATTTCTTATTTCTCAACATTTCACTGTTTAGTTTTTAATTAACAAATGCTCTTAAGCATTTCCTTACACTTAACTTATAAAAATGATTTGATTAACTAATACATAATTTTAAAAATAAATCGCATAGTTAAAAAATTTTTTTTCAATATGAGAAAAAGTTTTCAATGCTCCTGTATTTACATCCAGAAGACATCACTTTTTTTCTATTTAAACAATAGAATAACGATGTTTTTCTTTCTGGAACGCACAAAATATTCAATTTCCTAAGACCCATGCACGATATCAAAAGCATTAGTAATTTCCTTGTTCGTTTCTCAAGGATTATTATTCCTTATTCTTTTCTTCTGATTGATTCCTACTATGCGTTTCCATGACAACTTCCTTCATAATCTTATACTGTACAGCATGCGAAGATATAATGTTGATGCGATAAAAGAAACTTTTTTTGGATGATCACAAAAGTGCATGGTGACACAATATTGCATTCGATAAGAACAAATGCAACCTTAAAACTCAGCTTAGTATTTCAAAGAATTTTACATTTTCAAATTTTTTACATTCAAGTATTTCAAAGTATTTTATATAACTAGAGAGCTAAATAAATTCACAAATACTTCAGAAGTTCTTAAAATTTGAAAAATCCAGGATTATTTTGGTCAAAAAAATTAATTTTGGAAGCAGATAATGCTACACTCCACAAACATAAGAAATAAATAAGTCAAAATCTTTTAAAATGAAATATTAACTATGAATATCTCATATCTGAATTTAACTGTTATTCAATATTTTGATAATTTATAATTCTAAGCAAAATGTTATATTTTTGATAGGTTATTTTATATTTTATAAGCAATTATATGTAGAATAATTTATAACGAATTATTATTCTACAAATAATATTCAAGTCAAAATCCTTTAAAATGAAAGAGAGGTGATTAATACCAGCTACCTGAATTACCTTGCTATTAAAGACTTTTATTTTGATAGATTTTTAGTGAGATATAATATTTTAATAGATTATTCTACATACAATGAACAGTCATGTATAGAATAATCCATATTGAGACATTATTCTACATATAAAATACAAATGAAAACCCTTTAATGTATAAAAGAAATATGATTAGCATCTTATTTCTAAATTTCCTTGTTATCAAAGATTTTCATCTTGTACATTTTAATGTAGATTTATTTTGCTTATAAATCGGCAACTGAAGGTTTATGTATATCTCATATCAAAATACATTGAAGTAAGATACTCTCCTATCACTATAAAAATGAATGCTTCTTCGTTATTCATACATCAATTATCTCTATCTGTTACTTTGTGTTACTTTAATGATAGAGTGTTCAATTGTACATTAGTTATTAATACGCAAATAGTCAATTTTCTTTATTGTATCCCTTAACTGCATACGTGTAATTGTTGTTAAGGGACACAATTACTCCAATTTTTTGCTGCACCAATTACTTATGGCATATTTCAATTTATGGTGATGAAAGATAACAATTCTTATTGCATATAAATATATGTCAGATTAAAAAAAAAACATAATTTTTATGAGCCTTTGTGATTTCTTTGTGCTAAACAATCTATTGTTTTTTTAAAAAATCAAAAATCTTTTATCTATCAAAAAAATCTATCTTTATTTGTTCAAAATGTTTGCAAACCATTTTCATACTTTCCAATTTAATTTAAATTTTCTGTCTTAAGAACAATATAAAAATAACATTTGCCTTAAAAACCCAGCTACTATGCTCCTTTAGAATTTTAATTGTGTACATTAAACATCTGAAGTGACTAATCAAATCATTCATATTTATTACAAAATGTTTCTGTTCCTTTTATTTCATTTTAAGCTTTTATAATTATTTTTGTGCATTTACAGCTATTAGAAGTTTACTTTGACACAAATCAAACATTGGAATTTGTCTTTTCCTAAAAGAATCATTCAAACAAAATGAATTTAAATTCCAAACTTTTTACAAAACCAATTCTTAAGCGCTTATAATTTATGGTAGTTTTGAAAAATAATAAAAAATATATTAAGTTTGATATTAAGGATTTATAAGATGCGTTTCTTTAACTTTATATTTTGCTTCGAGAAATCAAACTTTAATGCTCAACAATGTGTAAAATAAAAAATTTTGACAGTAATGCAAAGATTTGAACACAACTTATATTTGTCTTAAAATATCTCAGATAGACCTGAAATACTCAAATTTTGGGCAAAAGTTGCTCATTTTGTGTTAAAAATATCATTTCTAATGATTTGATAACTTGGCTATCATTTGGCAAAATTCTGGGTGACTTGGCGAAAAATTCATCGCCGAGCACTAGGACCAATATAAAGCGAGATAGCCTAGAACCTTCCAGAAACTTGGTGAAACTCTTAAATTTTTACACCAAGTCAGATATAAATACCACCGGAAGGCTTAGAAGAGTGAGGAAGACGCTGAGTAAATGATGACGATCAGTCTTGATTATGTATATAAGCTGTTGTTTGTCTAAAATTTTAGAGCCTTCTGTGACAAAAAAGCTGTTAGAGCTGTATGAGTTTGATTTCTACAAATGGAATTTCCTATATCTTTTCTTGATTTGTTACGAATAAAAGTCTTGTTGTTATTAAGAAACTATTTCACCGATATCGAAACCAGACCCATGGAGTGATGAAGAGTTCAGAGAAATCCTAAAAGAAGATCCAGGTATAAATCCAATTCTAGAATTAAATCCAATTTTAAAATTAAGAAATCTTTCCGTATTAGCCCAAGTTCACTGGGCATCTCCACAAGCAGTCCTATTACTAAACAGTATTGGGCTCTATGGGACTCGCTTCATGTTAGAAATGGTGTATTATACAAGAAATGGAGGTTCGATGACAGATTTAATTTCGAATGATGGCTTGTACTTTCAAAATCAAAAGTTTCGGTGTTTTGAAGAAACTGAATTGTAGCACTAATGAAGGCCAGTTCGAAATAATGAAGACTACAAAAAGTTCGGGGACGCTTCTATTGGAGAAAAACCAAACTAGATGTAGAAAAGTTTAGTCAATCTTGTAATACCTATGCAGTTCGTAAGGGAGCAAAGGAACGTAGCCGAGGGATATTACACCTTTCGAGTGGATAGCACAAGAAAATTTGTGTCCCCTACCACGATCTTCAAATGACAAGAAATAAATAAAAGTTGCCTTGCCATGGACTCTTTACTAAGTGACCTGAAAGGTTTTCAATCCCCAATCAAGAAGTGATTACAGTAGCAGAAGTGCTAGTGCAGTAATGAGTTTCCATATTCTGCTCAACCTTACAAATTATTTCAGATCAAGGAACAAATTTTACCTCTATTGTGTTTAAAGGAATGTATAAAACTGATAGGTGCATAAATTAATGGGTTGAATAGACAAAATGCTGACCACACCCTCAATCGCATGGTACGGGAAAGAGGTATAATTGAATCATCTTGAATAAACTCTCAATTATGGTTTCCAGAAATCAGAAAGATTGGGACTTAAACCAACCGCTCTTCCTTTTTGCATAGCTCAGTGCTGTTCACGAGACTACCGGATACACTCATCATAACTGCTCTTTAATCGGGAACTTGGTCTCCCTTGTGACCTTCAAATCAGTCTTCCACTGGATACATCTTCATCGCCAGAGGAATCCTTTTGAAATCTTCAAGCATATCTTGAAGATGTCGATAACTTTGCTCGAGATCAAATCAACCTATCGACCGATAAGACTAGATACGATATAACAACGACAAGACATGGATTTCAGGAAAATGACAAGGTAGGGCTGTGGAGCCCGATTCGACGTAAAGGATTTTCTCCAAAATTGCAAGCCAGCTGGGACGATCTATAAAAGAGTCTTAAAATGACTGAACGACGTCGTGACTCGTATAAGGAAATCATATTCTTTTAAACCGAAAGTAATACATTGCATCAGATTAGCTCCATATCTTAGTGTAAATTACAATTAGTAGACCATAGTCACTTTGTAAATAGTTTAAATAACTTTAACTGAATATTTTCTATTTTTGTATTTCAATACTTCTGTTTTTTTTATACGTTATACATCTTATATGATCTTAAAATGTAATTTTTTACTTTACATTTAGCCTCCTATCAGGGGATTGTACTATCCTGGACAGGCAGTCCTTGAGAGAGAAGCAATTTTGCAAATTTATAAGTATTATTTGTCTTAAAATATCTCAGACTGATCTGAAATGCTTAGATTTTGGGAGAAAATTGGGCATTCTACAATAAAAACGTAATTTCTAACGATTTGGCAAGTTGGCGAGAATTTGATGAGATTTTCAGTGACTAGGTGAAAAATAAACATTTTTGGAAAAATCAATCACCGAAGATTGATTGATTTTGATAGTACTGGGGCAAGATACTCAGATGGGATAAGCTGCGCCGAAAATAAAGTAATGTTTGATAAAGTCAAATGCTTGAGTAGATCATTGTGTAAGAACTAATTGGTTGGTTGGTTGGTTGGTTGGTTGGGTTTTATGGCGCAAGGTCCAAAGATGGACATAAGAACTAATTGAGAACTAATTGAAAATATTGATGTGAATGACTCAAAATAACAAAGGCGTTAAAACAAATTCATGAAAGCCAGAAAGATGACACTGATAAATATTATATAAAATAACTACAATGTTTTTAGAGAGCCATGACAGTTTCATGAAATTAATATCATTCAGTCAGGTTGTATTTGATTGTTTTTTATGCTTGTCTTTTCTACATTTTGAAACGGTTTGAGATGAAGAGCAGGAATCCATTTCCATATCTATTTCAAAAGAGGATATATCAATCGTTCTTTTATTACTTTTGATTCTAGATTTTGCTTTTTCAAATTTTGTAGCATCAGACTTATTGATAATTGAAGTTGATTTCTTTGTGATATTAGTAGTTGCTGGTAAAGTGGGTTTGATGACAAAGTTAAAAGTGGAGCAGATATTGGTAAATTACTCTTATTCGCTGGATTATTGCTTATTTATCTTGCTGAAACTGTAGGTCCAAATTACGTGAGACAGCCTAGAACCTTTCAGAAACTTGGCGAAACTCTTAAGTTTCCAAGCCAAGTCTGATATAAATACTGCTACCAAGCTTAGGAGAGTGAGAAAGACGCTGAGTTGATGAAGACGATCAGTCTTGAAAGGCAGTCAAGTGCTTAGAAGCAGCTGTTTGTCTGAGGTATTAGAGACTTCTGTGACAAAAAGCGATTTCCAGTTGTATTAGCATAATTGGAGCTGTGTAATTGTGATTTCTACACATGGATTTCCTGCATCCCTTTTTGAATTTGTTGCGAATTGAAATTTTTAGTTTAATAAGAGATTGTTTTGTCGACTTATCATCAATACTAACCTCGAAGCATGATACAACAGGAATCTATAAGTATCTTGATCAGAGTAGAAGTAAAATTAGAAGAAGTTCGCAAATATTACGTATTCAAAAAATAAATGCAGAAAAATAATAACCTAAATGAAATTTTTAAACTTGTTATTTCACGTGTTGGGATTCATCATCATTCCACTTCAGAACTACAATATTTAAATAAATTATCAAGAGCTAGGCTGTGATAAATTACTTATAATTTTATAAAAATTAATTATAGCATATTTATATTTATAAAAAAATATACTTAAACAAATATTATGCATACTTTATTTTACCGTTAAAAGAATTAACCGTTAAAGTAATGGTAAAAATTAAAGTTGTTTTTTGAGAATTTTTTTTGTGTGGATAGAAATGGAAATCAAAAAGTAAACTGTTTGTTAGTCTTATTTCAAAGTATATTTTTAATTCATTCAAGCATTTTTATTTTTAAATTAAATTTGTAAAATGCAATTAATGAGATTCTTTAATACATCGCTTTTTAATTTTTAAATATTATTTATATTTTTCTATCCATGAGTATGTGTAATAGAAGCACATTATAAAATTAACGCTATTTCGTAAAAAGTTAAGGAAAAGTAATTTCTATCTCTTTCATGTTGTTAAAATACCATTAATTTGATTTTTCAAACTATTTTGATGCTTACTTTTATAAACTTAGAAAATTATGAAAACATTTAAAATGTGAGGAAACTGATTAATTTTTGAAAAAAAAATTTCCGAGTCAATAAAGTTAATAAAAAATCATGAAACACAATATAAAGATTTAAAATTTGTTACTCTCTTGTGTGAAAAAGTGTTAAAAAAATCAAACTAAAACTGTTGAGCAAAATTTATATATATATATATATATATATATATATATATATATATATATATATATATATATATATATATATATATATATATATATATATATATATATATATATATATATATATATATATATATATATATATATATATATATATATATATATATATATATATATATATATATATATATATATATATATATATATATATATATGCATTTGAAATGGCAATTAAAATATATGTCCAATATTTTTTGTTAATATTATACCTTAAAAAACAAATTAATGAAGAAGAACAAAAAAATGCAATATAAAAAAACTAAGATTTATAACTTCTGGATGAGTGTGAAAAAAAAGAAATTAGAATTGCAGTTTAATAAAAGAATGTTAATTTTAAACAGTACATTGAAATTCTTCCGAATCAACTCGTTTAAGAGATTATTATTAAGCAAAAGAATTAAAACAATGCAACAATAGAAATACTACAATAAGAGAGGTAAGTAGTAAAACATCTTCAAAAATAATAATAGTGGGATATAGTAACCGGACCATAATTTCAGGATTTTCGTAATATAACAAAACAATAAAATACAAAAGATAAGGACTTAAAAATAAATATCCAGGGAATACCCATTGTTATAATAAAATAAAATGCTTAAAAGTATTTATTTTTGTCACTGCAAAATAAAAGGATTTGGCAAGTTCCTCAGAGTTCACTGTGAGCACCAAGGAGTAGAATATATTTTAAATATAAAAATAAGTCAAGAAATAATATTAACTGCTAAAGTAACAAATGCATAGAAATAATTTATTATTTTACAAAAATATTTTTATACTTTCAATTTTAAAAAGTATTTTATCCATTTTTCATTTTTATGCTTTCTCTTCCTCTTATTAGTTTTATTTATTGTATTTTTCCTAAAACAGTAAATGAAGAAAAAAATTTTTATCATACTGTTTATTTTATCTTTCTCTTTTAGTACTAAAAAAATTGATTTTCTTATATTCTCCACAGCAAAAATCTTTGTTACATTTACTGTGAAAATCGGATTTCGATATTTTCATGCAGTGGTTGATTTTATTCCAACAATGGTCTAATAGTTTTTCTTCGCTGTGTTATGTAAAAGGTGAGTGTTTCTGATCCTAGAAAGCCTTACTTAGAAATGGAACAGTTTTGCAATCGGAAGAATCCTGTACAAAAGTTTATGTAACAATCGATACGTCTCATGCAGACCAGAAAAAGAGAAAGCTTATAGATTTCTTCTCGAATGAAAACACAGTGTAGCTAATAATAAAATTTTCTAGAACATGTATGAAAAATAAACTCGTTTTCCAAAATTTGATTCAACAGCATAAATGTATTCAAAAGAGTATATGATTTACTTTAATATCAAATTACATTTTGCTAAAGGAATTACAGTAATTGGAATAAAATACAATGAACTTATATATATATATATATATATATATATATATATATATATATATATATATATATATATATATATATATATATATATATATATATATATATATTCAGGAAT
This sequence comes from Latrodectus hesperus, assembly GCA_037975125.1. NCBI lineage: Eukaryota > Metazoa > Arthropoda > Arachnida > Araneae > Theridiidae > Latrodectus > Latrodectus hesperus. The sequence continues at coordinate 19,541,626 of CM075852.1, read as the reverse complement.
ATTATGAAAATTAAATTAAAACTATATTAACTTCTCAGATCAGGATAAATACTTTGCTTAAAATATAATCATTTTTTATTAGCTTTTTTTATTTTTTATTGAAATAACAATTTATAACCTAATTTCTGTTAGGTTCATTTAACTATCGCTTTTATTGTGTTTAGTCCAGGATATATAAAAATTCATTTTCATAAAAAGAACACAGTTTTCATTGAATTATGAAATTTAAAATTTCTTTAACTCCATGATAATCAAAGCAATCAGTGTTTTGTATTCAATTAAATGACTTTTTTTATTTGATCTACCACTACACCTAATTTGCCTTAAGGGATTCAATTAATTGGAGCCTACATTAAATTGAAATAAACAACTCAAAAATATGCTTAAAGCATCTTTAACATAATTGACAAAAATGTTTGTGAGCAAAATCGTTTTCACGATAAAAATTTATCATATAACGGAAAAAGTAATTTTTTATAAGAAGATTGTATTTTCTATCAATTTTTTCGAGTTTTTTGGTAAAAATGTCATATATATTCAAATGCTATTCAAATATCAGCCATATTTCAATTAAAAATTAAAATTTTATTTAAAAATTTAAAATATTTCAATATAAAAATGCTATTTAAAATAGAAATAATTTTTTAAATAAATCACTTTTTGTTTTCGAGCACTTTTATATGAAAAACGCATGATTGAGATGACAAGCAAATACACATGATTAAGACGATGATAAATTATATTTGATTAGCAGCAATTTCAAATCGTATTTATAACTCGTAACTTTAAAATGAGCTCATAAATAGGATTTATTTGTGTGATTTCAAATCACAAACTGATCAAATATGAAATATGTATTTCAAACAATATCACTAATTTTGTTCCATTATGGAAGTTTTCTAAATAAAAAGTTTAGGTAATATTTAATAATACATAAATTTAAGACAGAAGATAATGATAAAATTCACACAACTCACACATTTCAAGATACTTATATAATTGTGTGGTTTCATATTATAATAAATATCCCATACAAAAATGTAATGGTATTAATTTGAAAGATATTCGAAAGCAAACATTCAATTCTAGTACATTAATGTTCCAAATAATGTAATTGTTTACGGTAGTCATAAGGAACGTGTTACCTTTTAAAACACAAAAAAAGAAACATTTTACATGAACAAAATATTTTATCATGCTTAATTAGTATATTTATTCATAGTTTCAAATGAAAAATTTATTTTCTTATATACTCTTATTTTATATTGAACAAATCATTTTCTTCGAAATATTGAGAATAGTTAAAGAAAAATCAACTGTTCGGTAAATCGCAGAAACTTAAACATCTGTATTATCAGAAATATATCAGAATAAGCTTAAAGAATATCTCATTTAAATTAGTTATAAAGTTACTTTACGATAACATCGTTTCTCTTTGTAAATCAAGTTTTTAATTTTCAAATACAAAATTAATATCAGATGTTTTAAAAGTCAAATATTAAAAATATTTAGTTAGTAATAATGTTGCATATTTAATTTAATATAAATATTTATTGTATTTTTTAAATGTTGGTCCCTTTGATAAACATTTCATAGTTCCTAAATTACATAATTTACCGATTTTAAAAATCATTATTGATATTGCCTTGTCTGAATATCTTAAATGCTCTTCAATGTCATTGTTCAATTCACATTAATACTGAGATTTAGTATATTAAACATTATTTAGAAGCGTTTGCTTCCTTTTTTATATTTATGTTCATAAGTTAAAAATTAAAAAGATTTATACTGTAATTATTTAAAAAAGTTGATTAGAGTTAAAATTAAAAACAGTAGCCGTTTATTTTTACAAACTTGTAATGGGAAAAAAGTTCTTAAAATTGAAAATTCATAAAACGGAAAAATGAGATTTCATTCTAAAAACTATTTTTATGTTATTCTTTATAAATGAAATACAATTAGAAAAACATTATTTGATCTGCATTTTATAAGAAACAAATGCAAAATAAATTTTATACTTAAAAACAGTCTTATTTTCAGTTTATTAATGAGAAACCAAGTATAAAATAATTATATTTTTTTTCTGTTTGAAAACTATATTTTTAAGGGATAACTTTTTCATTTTTTTCGGTGTAGAAAACGATTTCACTGCTGGTTTTCTTGAAAAGAGTGCATCAATATTGTTAGGCAGTCGTCGTTCTTCTTGCAGACGTGGGGTCCCAACTCTCTTCTATCATTTTCCATTGTTTGGTATCTGATCCTCCTCCTACTCATCTTTTCTATTCTCATTCCTCGTGTTCTCAATTATTTAATCATCCCATTCTCTCCCTGCGGAGAAATTATATCCGAAACTAATTTTTAAAAGTTCTGAAATGAAATTTTGAGTACAGTTGTCGAAATTCGTGAATGAGTAACACGTCTTCATTCATTTTGCCAGGTAAATGTTTTCGATTTTTTTTAACCCCTTGCCAGTGTCGCCCGAATTCAGTTCGGGCAATTACTGCGTGCAGTATTTGTGATGCCCGAACTCAGTTCGGGCAAAAGAAAAATTAACATTTCTATTTTCTGAAGTCCGAGCTGAGTTCGTCTCTACTTTAGGATACTTAATTCCCTATTTTCCTAATAAATGACACAAGTGGTCCTAGTTTTTTACCAGCTCCAACTTTGGTTCTGGAGTTAGTCCATGACTACAACAACACTATGGGAGGTGATGTTAAAGTCGATCAACATCTTACAGACTTCCCGGTTTCTAGAAAAGGAAGTAAAAAAATATTCCTAAAAATAGTTTTCTATCTCCTACAACAGGGGTTAAATAAATATTTCCTTTATTTTGCATCATTCAGCAGGAGGTGCGAAAGCTATGAACTTAAGAAAAAATTGTTGAACTAAATAAACCAAATGTTCAACTACCAGGACCACGGTGTCCTAGTGTAAGCTTACTGCGCCGCACAGGTCGACACTTTCCAAAACACATCCCATCAATGGAGAAAAAAATCTCCAACCAGGCAGTGTTTTATATGCTGTCATAAAACCGATGAACAAAGGAAGAGAATAAGGCATGAGACAAGAGTTTATTGTAAAAAGTGCAATATATAAGCTTTTGAACAGTACCTTGTTTTGAGGTATACCATACTGTAAAAGATTTGTAAAATTTATGTATTGAAAATCATATTGTGTTTTTATATTATACTAGTTATATTTAGCTTCAAAATTTCGTTTAATTTGCTCAATATGAATAACATGTATGAGTAATCAATGTTTTATGTGAATGTAAAAATTACAAATATAGTAGTTATTGTATTTAAAACTTTACTTTTGTAATAAAAAAGCATTTTCTAACTCTTATAATAATATAAAGAATAAAATTAAACAGTCAAAAAAATTTTCCATTTTTGGTCCATTTTTCTGAAATGCATGTCACAGTTAAGGGGTTAATTACAGTGATTTATAAAATGAAGGCTGGGCTTGCTGAGATGACCCAGATGTCGTTTTCTCTGCCACATCATTCCAAGAATAAATTAGCAAGTGCCAAGGATGCCAACTTCATTAAACGATTCCATGCCACAGTATTTCTTACGAAAGTAACATGCAGTATTTGTGCTTGACGCTGTTGATCATATTCCAATTCATAAACTGTAATACGGGAACTCAATCAGCCCCAGTAATTTCCCCTGAAGTTTTGAAAAAAAACCATTATTTCAACAAAAGCAGTCCAATCACTCATCTGCAGTTCGAAGGATTACGAAAGTTGAAGGATTTACAACTCCCCAATAAAAACATCGATCCAAGCCTCTCAACTTTAAAATTAAAAAATTGAACAAAAATCAGATGATCAAAAGTAAACGCCAATGAAAATGAAGAAAACTGAATTTATCAAAAAGAGATCTTTTAACATTTTAGTTCTGAAAGAAAATTAAAATTATACGTTTATAGTAGGTACCAATTTCTAGATGGTGATGAAGTTCGTTAAAACAAGTGTCTACAATAATATGAAGTTATTATAACATGATAAAATAATTAAATTCAAATGTAAAAACCCCTCGAAAACTCTTGCAATACCACATTTTGTCTTTTTATACATTCTGGTTTTGCAAACATTTAATAAACATATTTCGCGTTGAAAAAAATGTTCTTATACTCGGTAAAATGTGGGTGAATATAAAGTTTTTTCACATTTACAATTAAATATAAATGACACAAATAAAGTCTTTTATCTATCTACTATCATTAATACGCCAACACTTATAACGTAGGAAAAGTTTCTTACAATCATAAGTGCATTGATATTTCACCTTTAATGTTTACATTGATCTTCTTTTAGTTAATGAAAACAAACTATTTAAAGCTCATGTCACTTTGAATATTAGTTTTCGGCATTGCACGTGAGTTGTGTATGTGTGTAACCACGTTGGATTTTGGCATTTATGTTTTTTATATTTTTGTTTGTATTTTCAGTGAGAATTTTTAATTCGTTTTATTTTCTGTTATCGGTGTGCGGTATCACATTCCGAACACTATTTTCGCGTAATCTGATCGTTGCCTATCGGAACAACTTTTGAAAATTGACCTTCGATGGTACATCCTGTAGTTGCTAAGAGAAGTTCAATATTCAAATTACTCCACACCCACTTAACACGTGATTAACTAACATGATATTGAGTTCAAGGTTAACACAGATAACGGAAGTATAAAATCTGTGATTTTTATGCACAGATTTAATTAAATGCTGTTTTCTCTAATGCATGCGAACATATTTTACAAAAAGAAGCCTGATTTTAGTTTGAAAGAATCAAAATATCACAGATTGAAGTTAAGTTTTGCATAATCCACGCGAGTTCCTTAGAGATTCCATATGATTTATTGTTCGAGCAAACTGTGCATTGTTAGATAATATTGATACCTGCTTGACAGTTGTATTCGAAAACTGATATTTGTTTCCAGAAACAGAATATATATTTTTGGAAGAATTTTCCTTTTATTGCATACTTGTGAAGAAAATACCTACAGATTTAGGGGAAAAAATCCGTTTCATAATACAAAGTAAGTTTTCAGTATTTAGATTATTGGAAAATAGCCCTTTGTAAGTTACTTGTGTAACGAAATTCAAATTTCGAGACCAATCTATTTTTAAAAAGATTGTGTTTGGCAACAATTGCTTTTAGTAAAGAAGAAAAGTTCTACAATATTATAAATGTGATTTTCAGAAGACAATTGAAAATGGTTTGCATTATAACTATTCAAATGATTAATTTAGCAAAAAGTTTTTAATTTTCTGACACTGTTATCTGCGGTTTTACAGTACGAAAATGAATCTCAAAAAGTTTTACTATTTGACCATTTTAATTCTTCATCTCTTTGAAAACTTTGCCTCCTGTACAATAATATACTCAAATACACAATGCGTCACAGACACTTTAGACCCTTGCAAAAGGCACCCTTGGTACCTGCAAAGTGTTTTGTGTGAGAACATTAACGATATCAAGACTTTTATTCGAGTGCTTCGATGCAGTTCAAAACTTAACATGCAGGAAGTGTTCTTGGAGAGATCATCTCTAGACTTTTTGCCTTTATATATATTGGATTTCTGTGGCTTCCTGTTTCTGAACGTAAAGTCAGTGGTCCTCACCAAGCTCCTAGAAGGAAACGTTTTGATTCGGCTGGAACAACTGAAACTGGATGACGTGAGGTTCAGAGGCCCCTGGAGTTGGGAACCTTTGAGTGTCTTAAGAAAACTATTAAGATTTTCCGTTTCAAACATGAATGTAGAGCATTTAGATGGAATTCTCTTGGACAACCTGAGTGATAAGCTTCAGAGTTTCATGCTCACTTCAACAAACACGGAAACCATAAATCCAAATGCTCTGGAAAGATTTTTTGATTTAGAATATGTCTCCATAGAAAATAACGCAATCACTGAATTGAAAAGGAGCATGTTTCCAACTCCAGCTAATATCAAGTTCTTCTATTTTGGGTAAGTTATTTATGCAATGTTTTATTTATATAATTGCATATTATTCATTAATACCAAAAAAAAACCAATTAAGGAATAAATTTTCACTGTGTTAATGTTGTTGTTGCTAATTTCGATATTACCCAGCAGAGCTATAGAATTCCCATGAATTCAAAAATATCTAAAAAGTTCATTGCGTTAATAATATATATTATGCCATTGGAAGTATTTTATTTCATTGCAGTAAGTTAAAATTAAATTATCAAATATATTATAAAAATGTTCGCTGACTTTGTTTATTATTTTATAATAAATTAGGAGCTGAGATTTTTAAGAAAACAATTTAAAGTTTAATGTAAATAAGAAATAAACAGTTGCAAAAACTTATAATACACACTTTTTATAAGTTTTTGCAACTTCTTTCCTTTTGAAAGATGCAAAGAAATTACAAATATAAAAAATATGATAGCAAAGAATGTTTTATTTTCAACATGCTTTTACTATAAAATTAATAAAGTTTTTCATGCATTTTATTTATATTTTAAATTCAAATTAATATAAATAATAAAGCAATAATTTTCTGAAATATATAAGTGACATTATTTAGTTTAATATTTTTAAGTAAAATGATAATCAATTTAATGAGCTTTTAATAACAGAAAATTAACTTAAAAAGAGGGAATGTAAATTTTAACACTTAGTAAGTGACAATAAAATGTATCCACCATTTTCTCAGTATCAATTACTGGTTATCATAAGCATCCTAATTAACACTTCAGTGTATGAAATGATTTTTATTGTTTACATATAACATTTACAATTTAGATAATACACGAGTACACGATTAGTAAATTTAAATACAGGGCTTGCAATAGCTTTTTACTTATTTTGCTTTTAGAAGCATGCTTGTTTGTGAGCATAAGGAGTTCAATATGCTTTAAGTTGTTACTGGCATTATATTTCTCAAATATAATGCCAGTAACAGAGTTTTTGAGCATAAAGATAAAAAAAATACATAAAATACATGCCAAAAATTTAGTTTTGTAGATAGGAAAATTTTAATTTGTACAAACCAGTTAGAAATATATTGAATTTAATAAAACATTTTAAGACTAATATATAAAATGTTGTAAATAAAATAATATTCTTAATTTCTTAAGAAATTTATTGGATTTCTTCTGAAATTATTTTAAGAATTTGTTCATTCTCTAACAGCACAGTTAGAATTTTCAAAATCTTATTTACGATTGTAAATAGATATGGATTTAATATACATATGCAATTTTATGTATATATATTCTTTATAATTAAATACTTTTTTTACTCTCTTGCAGAAGAAATAAAATATCTTCTCTACCAGATGATATTTTTCAAGATATGCCATATTTGAAACGTGTTGGCATTGAAGGAAATCTAATATCAGAAATTCACTTCAAAACATTTGATAAAGTTTGGAATAACCTAGAAATTCTGCTGCTAGAAGGTAAGATAATGTTACATTCATTTAATATATAAAAAAGTAGCATCTTTTTTCAAATAAAAATCTCGTAAAATATTTCTTTGGCAAAACTAAAATTTGCTATAAGCATTTCATTTATTTTCATAATAAATTAAATATTATAAAATTTAAAAGTATTTCATTAAAAACTTAATATTTTTGTATAGACAATTATGAAGGACAAGCATGGCCAATTAGAAACGATATGAAATTTTAATTGCTTACGAAATAGAAAAAATTCATGAATTGAACTTAAAAAATTTTTATGTTCATTCATTCCTTCATTGTCGTGTGCCAGCCAGGCTGGCAATATGGGGTGCGCTGCTCCACTTTTTCAACTGAACCTTATTTTTGGTGTGGAGTCCGACTTCCTCAGTACATACATACTATATGAGACCCCTTTATAGGGTAGGCAACCATTCACATCCTCATTCATACAAGGAAAGGACGGACAAGAGGATAGATAGAGAAAGTACATCCATGCTCAACTGGATTCGAACCCAGGACCTTCTTATCCGCACTCAGGCAAGCTGACCACTAGACTAATTGGTCAGCAATTTTTATGTTAATGACTGTAAGTAAATAAAGAGTTCTTGTAAATTTTTTGACAGTTATTAACTAAAATATTTGCTGATATAGTATTTGTACTAATCACTAACAAAAAGACAAAATTTAATTTCTGTTAAACTTTTCTTTCCCAAACCACAGATCAATTAAAAGAAGCCTTATATAATAAATGAAAGAAATTGTTGTTGTTGTTGTTGTTACTAAAATGACACTTGACAAGCCAAGCTCGCTATGCCTTTGGCTAAGCGAATTAAGTCGATTGGGAGCGTCATTCGTTTTAATCAGAGCACCATAAAGATGAAAGTACGACTTTGCTCTACACACAAGCCATAGGTACCCGTTTATAGGGTAGGCAACCATTCACATCTCATTCATACAAGGAAAGTACGAAAAGAGGATAGATAGAGAAAGTACATCCATGCACGAACCGGGATTCGAACCCAGGACCTCCTTATCCACAGTCAGGAACGCTGACCACTAGACAAGTTGGGCGGCACGAAAATAACTGCAAACTGGAAAACAAATACAGTATCAGTTTATCGATGCTGTTAAATTCCCCAAATGCAATTACATTTCGCATTATGTTAGATAATTGTACTCTTGTTCATAATTTTAATTGTACTCTTGTTCACTTGTTTTTAATTGTACTCTTGTTCATATAACACATTTTGTTACACGAAACGTATCTAATCTTTCTAATTCTGTAGCATTTCCTATTTTTCGTAAGAAAAGCATATTATTGTTATTTAATTTACATGTGCAATATATATATATATATATATATATATATATATATATATATATATATATATATATATATATATATATATATATATATATATATATATATATATATATATATATATATATATATATATATATATATATATATATATATATATATATATATATATATATATATATATATATATATATATATATATATATATATATATATATATATATATATATATATATATATATATATATATATATATATATATATATGCTCATTGCTTATTTTCAATATTAAAATTAAATTTCTTTCACTAAATATCATTATAATGACTCTCAATTTATTTTCAGGCAATCCCTTAAAATGCCATTGCAAGATGTTATGGTTAGCCAAGAAAAAATCGCCTGAAGTATTTACAGGTGATTGTTTTGCACCCAAGTCTAACTATGGAAAACCGTTAAAAAGTTTGTCGGCTTCTGATTTCCATTGCTATTAAATAAGCAAAATGCACCATTCTCAAACTATTAGCATTTCTCAGGGATATTATTCGCAAACATTTTCGTCACAGATTCACATCTTCATTGTTCACATTCAACGATCAAATGATGTTTGGTAAAAGTGCATTCAAATTTCCTTGAATGTACATGTGTCGCGAGCACACATGCTATATCATGATGCAACTTTTGAATCCTATTATTATCACTTGATTTCATACTAACGCACACAGTGACGTAATTCTGTAAGGTTCTCTTTTACCTTTTGGTTTGCATTTTATCATTTCATCAGATTTTTAGCAGACATTAGTTGGCAAAATTAATTGATACCATAAATAGATACAAAATGTTTTTCTGCTTCTTTCATATTTCAAAATGTACAGTTCATTTCACTCTCAATTTGATTGTAGAAATCTTTTACATTTAACATTGTAAATAACTATTCTTTATTCTCACACATTATTGTTATGTATTGTTATTTAGCATATATTATGCAATTTATGTGAAATGTTTGTTTCAAGTGAATTTATATGTACTTACTATATTTTTACTTCTGTACAAACTGTTGCATGACATTTTTATGAGAAAAGACACTATTTTAATCTTTTCTCAGTTTAAATAATTAATAATAATAATTTCTCTATAATTTATAGAAAAGAATATGTAAATTCTTTTCATTTTTTAATTATGTTAAAAGAAAAAGTCCTTTTTACTAAAACATTTCTCATATTCATGGCATATATGAATTTACTTGTAAAAATTATGTGGTAATTTAATAGCTGATATATATTTATACTAGTTATTTTGATACTTTGAATCACAAGATTGTACGAAAAACTTTGTAATTTTTTATTTTAAAAACAGTATTTTAATGTTAGTTTTATTAATTTAAGAGACCTGTTATTTCGATTATTTTCTATGTATGTATCCAATATTTCACATTTATTTGCTTGAAAATTTTAAATATTAAATTTATCTTAAAGAAAATGTTCCCTATGAAGTAAACATATTATGTGCATAATTTATTGAAAATTTCTGCAATCCAATATCATTTTTAATGGAAATTATTCCTAATCATTAACACATTTTTACTAAAATATTTTTTAAAGTTGATTAATATTTTTAAAAAATGTATATAGATTCATAAGGAGAATTAAATGTTTTAAATGAGAGAAGATATTTTGCACCTTTTGGCAAGAATTATTAAAATGTTTCACATTTATTATAATTATATTGGAAAAGTAAATTTTTTCTTCTGTAACTACAAAATAATGAAAAACTTGATAACAATTTTTGTAATTATAAGGAGATAATGTTAAAATAATTGTTAATTATATATATATATGTATATATATATATATATATATATATATATATATATATATATATATATATATATATATATATATATATATATATATATATATATATATATATATATATATATATATATATATATATATATATATATATATATGTATATATTCGATTTATTTTTATAGCAAGAATTTCTTTGAAATGATTAATTTTACTGATATGAAATTCGAAAATCACATATTTGTAATTTCTACAGTAACACTATAAACTGTTTTATTATAACTTTAAAAAAGTAATCTTAATAAGAAACTAATGTCTGTAAATTTCATTTAACGCAAATAAAGATTCCGAAAATACAAATATTAATTCGCTTACTTTTTTTCTTAAAAATTATTTTTATTTAAAAAATTTTATAAGTGAAACAGCGTATTTTAAGACTTTAATTGACAATGTTTTTTATAACATTATCATTTAATGTCTTCAAAGAACATTATGTGAATAATATCTTACAAAAATATACGAATTCAGAAAATTATTCTAGGACAATTATTTTCTTCCTATTTTGTTTTTTAAAAATAATATATTGCATGGAAAATATCATCCATCTTTATGACAAGAAAGTAATCTATTACTTTTAGCTGCCATTTGTTCATTGGAAATTCATATATTTGTAAAAATGTTCCACATAAGGCAAAATATCAAAGTGAACTTTAAATACACTAATCTAATTGAAAAACCCTTTATAAATTAAATTTTATTAATTTATTTTTATAATCATTTATAAAAATATGCCTATAGTATGATCAATTGAAAAAAATAGTTGATTAATTAAGAAAATCCAAAGTAATTGTACTTGCAATATTAAAACATGTACTTATTCAATACAATGATAAAATTCTTCAAACATTTATATTTGCCCAACTTGTTTATGCATAGCATTTTAACTTCACTTCTGAGAATTATTGTTGTTGTTGCTGTTTACTAATGACACTTGGACAAGCCAAGCTCGCAATGCTATGCGAATTAAGTCGATCTGGAGCGTCTTTCATTTTTTAATCAGAGCACCATGAAGGTGAAAGTACGACTCTGCTCTAAACACATGCCATAGGTACCCGTTTATAGGGTAAGCAACCATTCACAACCCATTCATACAAGGAAAGGACAAAGACAGGATAGATAGAGAAAGTACATCCATGCCCGAACCGGGATTCGAACGAAATTTTGTGCTTATTATATTCCATTCTAGCCCTTTTTAGAAAAGGAAATCAGTAATACTAAGTTATTGAGAATTCCAAATGTGTAACCACCGAATTGTAAATAGGACTGCAATATTTAGTGAATTCCTTAAACCTCAACAATATTTGATGGTAGCTCTGAGAAATGATCTGGCAATGAATTTATAGCAAGAGCTTCATTCTTTTCTTCAAACATGGATACCACACCATTAGACTGAAACATTAGATATTACGAATATTTAATGTGTTAAATCTCAGGGCGGTGGTCCCTGTTTGGATTTAGGAAGGTCAAACGGAATCATTTTGTCTATCAATCAAATTTTTTCGGTCATAAAAAGCAAAGTAAAAACATAAAAAAGGTCTCCTTTCCTAGTATTGTCATCAGTTTGATTGTAGAATATTGCTTAATTTTATTTTCAAATAGAAATTGGCAACTAACTAATACTCGTATGTTTTTCAAGGCTTAGTCATTAAATATCAAAATTTTAAAATGTATACAATTATATAAATTATAAATAATCGATTAGTGTCATGGTAGACACTTTACTCCAGTCCAACATTATTGCAAATTCCTTCAAAATTTAATTAAATTAACAAACAAGACATAATTTCACATGCCAAAATCTACTTTTTATTCGCAAACTCTATTTATTTATTTCCCCTAAAGCCTACTCAATATTATACCATTAAATTTTTATGAAACAAATTGTCCTATTTTACTGTCACTAGTCTCTAATATGATATTTAAAGTAATCTTTAGCCTGATACATTTTAAATAAATTTAAAATTCATATATATAAAGTGAAGTATTCCTTCTTACACACTTGACGTTTTCATTCCACAAATTATTCTTAAAAATAATTATTCAAAAAATCAAGATACGAAAAACGAATTGAATTCATGATGATGAGGATGTAATCGAGTGAAATTTTTTTTTCTGTTTAGTAAGCAATATTAACGAGAATCAAGGCAATACTGAAAATGTTGTTTACTAATGACACTTGGACAAAAGCCAAGCTCGCTATGCTATGCGAATTAAGTCGATTGGGAGCGTCTTTCGTTTTTAATCAGAGCACCATGATGGTGAAAGTATGACTTTGCTCTACACACATACCATAGGGACCCGTTTATAGGGTAGGCAACCATTCACACCTCATTCATACAATGAATGGACAAAGACAGGATAGATAGAGAGAGAAAGTACATCCACGCCCGAGCCGGGATTCGAACCCAGGACCTCCTTATCCGTAGTCAGGCACGCTGACCACTAGACAAGTTGGTCGGGAATTTTTATGTTAATGACTGTAAGTAAGTAAAGAGTTCTTGTAAAATTTTTGAGAGTTATTAAATAAAATATTTGCAGATGTATTATTTGTACTAATCACTAACAAAAAGACCAAATTTAATTTCTGTTAAACTTTTCTTTCCCAATCCACAGAATAATTAAAAGAAGCCTTATATAATAAATTAACGAAATTGTTGTTGTTGTTACTAAAATGACACTTGGACAACCCAAGCTCGCTATGCCTTGGCTATGTGAATTTAAGTTGATTGATATTTTTGCACCTTTTAGTGAATATATGCGCGCGCACACACACATACATATATCAGGCATATATATATATATATATATATATATATATATATATATATATATATATTGTTGTTGTTTTTTACTAATGACACTTGCACAACCCAAGCTCGCTGTGCTATGCGAATTAAGTAGATTGGGAGCGTCTTTCGTTTTAATTAGAACACCATGTAGGTGAAAGTACGACTTTGCTCTCCACACATGCCATAGGTACCCGTTTATAGGATAGGCAACCATTCACACCTCATTCATACAGGAAAAGGACAAAGACAGGATAGATAGAGAGAGAAAGTGCATCCATGCCCGAACCGGGATTCGAACCCAGGACCACCTTATCCGTAGTCAGGCACGCTGACCACTAGAGAAGTTGGTCGCTCTGAAAATGTAATTGGATAATATAAAAAATAGATGAGAAATTTTCATTTTTGTTAATTTCAGCAAATTTACTTGAACCCAATATTATCATGACGAAGAGACTAAAATAGACACACCGAACAGACTTCCCAGTTGGGAGGTAAGACAGTGGACCGCTCTTCAAAATCATAATACTTAATGTATGGGACATTTCCACAGACAGATGATCAAGGCAATTTGAACAGCCAACGATACTTTCAAGGAGTCCTGGAACAAAAAGTCCTCTTCAAAGCCATGCAATGAGACTTTTCACACATTGTTCAACGCTTTATGCCTGTTCACCAAATGTGGCAACTCCTCTTTGATTTTTAACTATCCTCAATTGAAAACGTGGGCGATACCATAACCTGAAAATCATCATATGAGACCATTTACATCGACAACTAATGAAATGTTCATTCCGGTTGAACACGTTCATTTCGGTTGGAATGGCAATTTTAAATCAAAATCTGTATCGATCTGTACAATAGTGAGTGAGCTCAATCATAAAGATATTCACACTCATATTGAATTTTTTTTTATGCTTTGAAACTTAGAAATCTGAAGTGTTGATCACTTTTAACTTACATCTTTTGTATTCTCTCCAAAACTATAATATCTCTTTTTACACCTCTTTTCTTCCTTACTGTTCCAGTTTGCTCGAATCTAAGTACCATTTTTTTTTCCGTTACAAAAATCAAAACAATGCTTAGTTCCGTTTCTGATTATAAAAACACGGGATAACAACATGTATCAAGTTATTGACCTTTCATTATTTCAGTGCTTTACTGTAATTTCTGGGGTAAATAAAAATCCCTTTTTGGAAATATTATAACATTCAATGACAAGCAAAATCATTCAATTCCTTACTTGTAAAATAAGTCTGTTGTTAACTATAAATTAAACAAGAAAGTTCTTGCCGTTTTCTCGTTGCCGCTGAAGGAAGTGAGAATAAGTACGCAAATTAGTGTAAGACGTGTTTGAGACACCGGTCAGTTGAGAGTAGGAACATCAGCCGTTATAAAAGCAGGTCAACCACGCACATTCATCAATCATAACTCGAACTGTGGTGAAGAAAAAGAAACATGTCGGAGGAGCTCATTCAGTGTTGTTTGCTTTACGACTTCAAAGTGGGCTAATCACCTGCTGCATCAAGTTGCAAAATATGTCAAATGTTTGGGAATGGCGCTGTGAAAGAACGTACGGCAAGGTATTGGTTACACAAATTCGAGTCTAAAGATCTTCGCTCCTTGATGAAGCTGTTTTTTGGTGGACAAGTAGTCAAGGGGTTCACTATAAGCTGCTACGTACGGACCAAACCGTCACTACGAACCTGTAAAACCTGTAATCAATTGGGACGTGTGCCATAGACATTGCAACAGAAAGAGACACTGGTTAATTACAAAAGTGTACTGTTCTTGGCCGATGAAACAAGACAGCATGGCTGCGGTTTGCCAGAAATACCATACAGCAACTTGGTTGGGAAGTTTTGTGCCATTTTCCTTATTCACCTGACTTTTCACTTTCAGATCACTACCCCTTCCATTCTTTGGACAATCATCTTCATTGAAAATCCTTCACCAATAAAGATGACTTGTGTCAAGCATTCATGGAATTCTCTGCTTCCAAAACCCTCGATTTTTACCGGAAAAGGATTATTCAATCGGAGACAGTTAGGCAAAAGATACTGGATGCCGATGGTGATTACTTCGAGGACTAATAATATGCCACATTTTCTGTAGGTCATGTTCATTTGGGTCATTAAAAATGGCAAGAACTTTCTTGTTTATCTTCTACTTTCAATGACCATTTTCAACTTGAGACAAAATTTATTCTTTCATTTTATTTTTTTTAAGTATTTTAGAAGTTTTTCTTAAATTATGAGCTAAAGATAATTATTTTTAGTGGATTTATCAATTTCAATATTCATTTGTTATTTGTAGGTTATATAAGATATTAATCTGAAATATACATTTCATGAATATAGAATGCTCAAGCTTATGAGACTTCAATTTTTCTACTAGGTTGCAATAAAAAGTTCTATTTATCTATAAATTCGAGTTAAAATCATAAATTTCTTAGTTAAAGTTCAAATACTTTTGATTTGTACTTTTTTAAATTAATAAAAATCCACAATTGTAAAATTCATGAAATATTTTTAGAATTTATAAATGACCCCAAAAAGTCATTAATATTCTCACCTGAGGTTGAACTAAAATAGAAGAAATGTCAAAAAGTAAATTACCATCTTTCCAATTTCACTCACAAAAAGAGATTAGTTTTCCAACACTATAAATTTCTTGAATGTTGTGTATTCAATTGAAAAAGTTATGATTGGAAATTGTGTCAACTTCTTCCATTTCCCGTCGATAACAAAGAAGAAAGTTATTTCTCTCTTTTGAGTTTGAAAATTTTTTTGAAGTTTCATCTCCTTTGAAAATGCTTCACTGGAGGAAAAAAAAGATTATAAAAGATACAATAAAGACTTGAAAAAAAATTGAAGAAAGTTTTTATCTTTATCAAGAAATTGGTATTCTGAGTAAGAAAAAAACGTAATAAATTTCTGGCACTTGTTTATTTAAGAACTAAGGCATCATATAGAACAAACTGAGTGATTGAGGAAACCAGGGAATAGTATAAATACTTCAGAGTGAAAATATTTTAAATGCTCTTAAAAGCTTATTTTTTGCAAAAAAAAATTTTTCTATTTAATTCTTCATATAAATCGATACTGGAATTTTTGTTAATAAAACAATGACTGCAAAAGTAAAAGTCCTTTCTTACTTTCATCAATGAGTTGGACTTGCAAACAACCGAACTTATCTGACGAATCATCACAGTTACCGATATCTGTTATCTATCTATGCAATGCTGATGAAGCGATATTTGGTTTCGGTTCAAATGAACGAGTACATCGCTTCGTTTATTAAAACAGGTTCGCTGAGCATCGAAACAAGGAAGGAAATTGGTATTAGTAACTCTTAGAAAAATAAAAATTTCCTTTTCAAAGGATATTTATTCATAGTAACTTTAAAATATATATACATAATCTTAACAAAATTTTATTTTAGGTAGAAAATATATTTTACACCTGTAAAAAAATAATTTTTCTTTTATATTAATATTGCCACAATCTTCTTCCTCTTTCTTAGAATTGGATTTGTATGTCATTGGGCACCTCTGCTTTTATCAGCATTTTGTACCATTAACTCCAAACCCAATGTTTCCTAGTTCCAGTAGCTCGGGTCACTCAACTTTATTAATAAAGTCCGATAACCCTTTAGTGGAGTTTAGGTGTAACTCTCTAGTATGGATGATGCCTAAAGAAGTTAATCTAGGGAAGGCAAGGGCCTCGCATTCGTAAATGATATGCTCTGCCGTTTCCTCTTGCGTATGACATTTCCAGCAGATAGGTCTTGCTGAAACAGTCCCATCTGGTCAGAAAGTCAGTCATGCTAGGGATAGCTTCCTGACTTTCACCAGAAAAAGATGGTTTGGAGGTCATTTCTACCTCAAGTGAAGGATTCATTACTGAGAAGACAAGATTGCCTTTACAAGATTGCCTCTGAGTTCCCTTGTCTTTTTCAGCAAGGTCTACTTCAGAGGCTTCACCTGCAAATGCAGAAAGGTTTGTTATTTCTTGTGTTTTTTCACCCACAAAATTGCAATTAATAGGCTCAGGTAATATAAGTCCACCCAGCATTGCCTGAGATACTGGGCAAGGCAAATTACTATAGAAGTTTGCCAGGCAACTAGAGGCTATGTTAAGACACCAATACCGCGGTGCCAATTATCCCTAGGCACGAGTCGCATAATACCAGGGTTTACGGGAGCTGGTTCGCGGCCTCTGATTCTATATTCAAGGCTATCCTGTCATTTCTACAGGAAATTCGGAGATTCACCACCTGTCGGCGCGCCTGGTGGCTGCTCAAGCCCCAGGAAGGTACGCGTACCCCCTGGTTCCAGGTGCCACAATCTTAAAAGAGCAAATATATTATTAACTTATAGAAAAAAAGAACAGCAAATGAAATAAAAGTATTGCATATATTCTTTGAACTTAAAATTTTCAAGAATAAGTATAATTTGGGCATAATTTATGCTTCTGTTATTGAATATATACAATGTTTGGTTTTGATTGTGCAGAAAAGTACAACTGGTGAAATCTAAAATTGAGCTCGACGAGGAAGATGAACGCGTAACAGGATAGAAAGGTTCAGAAAATTTAAGCGTTCTTCGAAATGCTTTTCGTTACAATCAATTCTACTATGCTATCTTTTATTAAAGCTACGGGACAGAAGCAGCATGCTAAATTCATGAAATATTTTTAGAATTTATATAAATTACTCCAAAAAGTCATTAATATTCTCACCTGAGGTTGAACTAAAATAGATGAAATGTCAAAAAGTAAATTACCATCTTTCCAATTTCACTCACAAAAAAAGATGAGTTTTCCAACACTATAAATTATGATTACTATACACCTTTGATTACTATATTATTTTAAGTTCAAGGTCATGATTACGCAAATTAGTAAATAGTTTTGAGTGAATTCTAATATACCAAACAATTTTTCTATATTGCGAATTGTAAATAGAGAAATTTTTCCCTATTTTTTTTTAATCAAAAAAGAGCTCATTTATGTTTATTTCAAAGAATATTTTATTTTCAAGGACATGAGACTTATAAAATGTTTATTTTGACCTTTAAACTTGCTTACTAATTTTAATGGAAAAGTTTGTTATTTTAAGGATGTATATAGTATACGAATTATTCTAAAAGTTTATGTATATGGTACCTTTACCTTTGTTAACTATAACGATTAATTGGTGTAAAGAAACTGAGTAATGTAATGTAACTATTCCAAGATTTTGTTTGTTGAATTGTAAAAATGAGCAGGTAGAAATATATGTGTTTTGTGACGCATCATTAACTGCATATGGAGCCGTAGTTTACTTTAGGTACTGTGATAATAGTGGAAATTATAGTGTGTCATTTATTATGTCAAAGAGTAGAGCCTTTAAAGAAATAGACTTTGCCACGTCTAGAATTAATAAGTCTTGTTATAGGTGCTAGAATTGGAAATTATATTAGGAATATATTTAAGGTTAAATTGAAAGTCTTGTGGAGCGATTCGACTGTCGCGTTGTATTGGGTTAAAGGTTGTGCGAAGAGATGGAAACAGTTTGTAGCCAATAGAGTTGTAGAAATTCAGGAGATATCTAGTCCTATTAATTGGTATTATTATGCATTTGAAGATAATTCGGCAGATATGTTTATGAGGGAAGTTTTATGGAAACAGTTTGTAACCAATAGAGTTGTAGAAATTCAGGAGATATCTAGTCCTAGTGATTGGTATTATTATGCATCTGAAGATAATTCGGTAAATATGTTTACATGGAAAGTTTTATGGAAACAGTTTGTAGCCAATAGAGTTGTAGAAATTCAGGAGATATCTAGTCCTAGTGATTGGTATTATTATGCATCTGAAGATAATTCGGCAGATATGTTTACCAGGGGAGTTGTGGCTGAAAACTTAGTTCTGAATGAGAAATGGTGGTTAGGTCCAGAGTAGTTGCGACTGAAAAATAAGAATTAGCCTTTGCAGATTTTAAACACTTCGGCAATTGAAGAAAGTATAGAGGTATTAAAAGAGAAAAGGGGAAACCAGTGAAAAGTTTTGTTTGTTAAATTGGAGTTGGGGTTGATCAACTTTGGAATGAGGTTTCAAGTTGGAGTAAGTTACAGAGAGTTGTTGCATGGTGCTTCAGATATATTAATATTGTTTAGGAGAATAGAATTTCAAATGTATGTTTACAGACATTTGAATTAAAAAAAGCTCATGATGTCATAATAAAACATGTACAACATGCTAATTTTACTACAGAAATACCAAATTTGGCGGAGAAAAAAGTGTTAAAGAAAAGTTCTTTAAATTTAGAGTCTTTTTTAGACAATTGTGTAGGTTACTTAGAGTGGGTGGTCGTTTGTGAAACGCCAATTCCCAAAGACTGTGAAATTTCCAATTATTCTGCCAAAAACCTATCTAGTTACACAATTATTGGTGAATTTTTATCATCAAGGTATTTACACGGAGCTTTACAGTTATTAAACTCTGCTATGAAACAAAATTATAGGAGCAAAATCTGCTATTCGCAAACAATTAAGAAAATACTTTACTTGTGTGTGCGCAATTTCGTTGTTAATTTTCAAAACAAATGATAGCAGATTTACCCTTATCCAGAGTGAATCCAGACTGACCATTTCTAAAATGAGAAACTGACTTTTGCGGACCATTATTAATTTATCATCACCGAGGTAGAGGAGTGAAACTTTCAAAAATGCCTGCATTTTCGTATGTTTTTTTTAACGAAAGCTGTTCATTTTGATCTTGTTAGTGATTTAAGTGCCAATGCATGTATAGCAACATTAGAATGATTTATGTCACGGCGAGGAAAACCAACGGAAATCTTCAGCGATTGTGGTACCAATTATATTGGTGCAAAAAATTGCTTAAAAGTTGCAGCAATGGAAGCGATAGGTAGTTATCTGAGTAATGAAAGTATTAAATGGAATACGAGTGTTCCATCTGGTCCTCATTTCAAAGGCCTTTCAGAGACAGCTGTCGAATCGTTGACGTATCACATGAGATTCGTCTAAGGATGGAAATAGAAGCAATGCTTAGTTCCCGTCCTTTAGTTGCAGTTTCTGAGAACCCTAATGATTTTTCAATCTTCACACCAGGACATTTTCTGATTGGTTCCGAATAAAAAAGCATACCTGAACCTGATGTTGCAAATCAGAAAATTCCAATTGGCCATCGCTGGAAATAAGTCATTCAAATTTCCCAGTCGTTTTGAAAATCATGGACTACCTAAGACAGTTGCAAGTGCACAACACGTGAAAAACTCCCATAAAAACATAAGAAAGAACGATATGGTGCTTATAATTGAAGATAATTTACCACCTCTTAATGGAAAATGACCTAAGTGATTAACTCTTACAAAGGACATGATGGTATGGTAAGAGTTGTGAACTTGAAAACTGCATCATGTGAACTAAGAAGACCGATACATAAATTGGTCAAACTTCCAATAAATGAAAATAGATTTGTACTATCCATTTAAAATTTTATAATTTCAGTAAAAAGTAAGAATTGTGTATTTTGAATTATAATTGATGTTATTATAATAATACTTTAATTTTCATCTTTCATATTTTGATGACCTTGTCATGGGGCCCCAGGGTGTTAACTGTAACGATTATTGCCAAGAGATGGCGCTCTTTTCTATGTTATTTTCTTGTATATATTTTCTTTTTCTTTTATTCTTTGGCTTGTTAGTGTGTAGTATTGCGCGAAAATAAAAACGGGCAAAAATTTAAGTGTGTTTTATTTAGGTTTATTACTGCTCTATTCCGCTAATTTAGAATTATGTTTTGTGTAAACAACCTTCATATAATAATTCATAATAATAACCATTAAATAAAAACTTTGAGAAATGAGAAAACAAAACCCAATTAATCATAATGTACAAAAAGCCTTGTATGAAATATGTTAAAAAATCAAGTTGAAAGGCTCCATTGTAGAGACACATTATTTCTTGCATAACCAATGCGCAGAACACATGCAGCACATTGCTCTATGCGAACATAGGCCAAAAATTGATTATTTCCTTTAAGCTTTGTTTCCCGTTTTTGTCCAGATAAAGAATTGTTCCTTTTGTAATCTCAAGGGAAAGCATATCCCCTTGGGATTACTCCCTTTTTCCTGCGGCTTATATTTATTTTGTGCATTACTGTCATTTATTACTTAAAGGTGCTCGTTCTTTTACAGATTATCTTTTCTTACGAGTATAATGATGTTTTTAGTCAATTTTTTCTTTATCTATAGCAGAAAAGATATCTTTAACTATTATTGGTATATATTAAAGTAAAAATTTTAAAGTTGCAGAACAACATTACACTTTACAGAAAATTGAAGGATGTACTTGAAAATCCAAATTGCAAGGATTTGTATGTTTCTAAGAATATATGCCATTATTTCAATTTTTGACTTATTGATTCGTTTGAAATTGTTTGACTTGATATCTTTAATAAATTTTCCTAAAATGTAATTGTACATGGGGCATTCTAATGATTATGTTTGTAAAAAGTAACTTCCACCCCGTACAAACGAACGCTTTTAAGTTTCTTTCGTTTTGTTTCTTTTTCTATATTTCCTTTCTGTCCCCTCTAATACACAGAAACTAATAAAATCTAAATTTCTGCAAATCAAACTTTTGCGGAAATTCTGTCACTCTTTTGGAAACTTTTGGTTTTTCTACACAAAATGACGACGTCATCTCAAAATGTTGCTTTCATTTACCTTAAATTTAACTGCTTTCAATGTCAGAATAGCAGAACGGTAAATGAGCTCCATAATGCATTCGAAAAAAGCCCAGTTCGATTACTGACTTTCCCGAAAACTAAACTTGTTAAATATCTGTAGAATCCAGCTACAATTCATGGGTAAAACTTGGAAGGATGCCAAGTCATTCGTTAATCTTGTCGCTTGACCATGACTCAAAATTATTCCTCACTTGATCCTATTTAACAGCTCCATATAGTTACAGATAATACATTATTCGGATATCAGTTAATACTTAATGTGCTGTAACAGGCAAATCAAAGAATAACACAAACCTAACTGCAACTTGCATTTTATTACGATTCATTTCTGAAATAATTACGGGCGAACATACTTGAGTAAATTACTTAACTAAAATGTTTCCAGCTAATAGCTCTTAAGTAAAAAAAATTAAAATATGTCTTTTAAATTATTATAGTCTTTTAAATATTATAGTCTTAGCTTCTGTATCAAAATTTTATTCATGTTTATGAAATTAGAACTATGTTGGACTTAATGTTTGGAGCTGCTAATGGAGAATATGAATGAGTCCCCAATGAGTCTGAAGGTCTACGAGAGTTGCAGCTTCGAAGTCCTGTAGTAACGATTCCATGTTGGAATACTTTTATGAAAATAACTCACGTCACAGTAGTAGAAGCGTTAATGATGAATTCATTTTCATAAACGACCTATGTTAGTCTGGAATCTTGTAGGATTTCCCTTCCAAAGTTCATAATATAAAATGCAGTTAGTATTGAAGATATAACAGCCGCTTAAGGTAGAAAGTCAAATAAATATTACACTTTCCTTATTAAGTATTAATTCATTACAAAAAATTACGTTTCTTCTTATCATTTTGTTTTTTAAAAAAAGCAAAAGCTCACAAGATTTTATTTATTTTAAAAACAATTATGAACATTTCTGTCTCTACCATTATTTTGGGATTTAAAATTTATATGCTTAGTTATTTCAGAAAAAATAAATTAATTATTTAAAATGTTCATAAAGAGGTAATATTGAATCCTATATGTAAAATATTCGTCTCAAAGTTTCTCAAATCTTGAATACAGAGATGACAAACTTTATTCACAAATTTATTTTTAAATATAATATGTACTTGCACTTTTTATTCAACTTTAAATAAACACATGAAACTAGAACAATAAACAAATAACTACGCTATTAATTTATATGGTTATCAAAAAATGGATTTTGTTATTTAAAAAATCACCGAAATAAAATTTTAACTTCTTGAGGAAAATTTTGGTATCTGAAAGCTGTAAAAGGATTGTAGTACTATTGAATCATTTCAGTTACTTTAGTTTATTTATTTTATTACTTTTTAATTTTGAAAAATATGTTATACGAACATTAATTGATTTCAAGTTTTATAAATATAGGCATCAAAATGCAAAACATTATTTTGAAATATTAATAATATTTTAATAATTTGATGAAAGTAGGAAGAAATTTAATTTTTTTTCAAAAAATTTTGATCCAATGAAAAATAATGTGATCTCACTTAAGCAATGAAATATAATATTAGATTTGATCTTTAAAATTATAAATATTTCATAATTGTGTAGATGGCATTTCCTATTTCTAAAAGTAAAATCTTGTATAAGTAAATTGAATTTTGCATATGAATAAATATTCTTTATTAAATTTGCTTATTATTCAGTACTACAATAAAAGTTTAAGTTTACATTTAGATGTTTATATTCACATCGCAATAAAAAATATGAAATCATTTTTCAACTGAATGTAAAATTATCTGTAAAACTACATTTATGCGAAAAATTTTATCAGGTAATTTGAATTTATCTCATCTAATAATTTCAGATCCCATATTTGGTTAAATAAATCTGGAAATGATTATGATTCTGTGATATAAATGTGAAAGTAAGTGTATAAATATAATAAATATAAATGTGAAAGAAAGTAAGTAAGATTTGGCTAATGTATACATTAGCCAAATCAATATCATGCTGTAGTATTTTGCAATATAAAATCGCAATTGAATTTTAAAACAAAAAATGCAATTTTTTCATAAATTTGTTTATCATTATTATATTATTTTATATAATCTAATATAATTTAAATAATACTAAAAAAATTTTTAAATAATATTTTTTCTAAATAATAATAAAAAAATTTTTTCTTAATATTTCTACACGTAATTGTTTAAATTGATATTTTATAAATATTGCTACAAAGTATATAAAATTATGACATATTTTTACTAATTGGTATCTATTTCAATACTAAAATTGTAATATCATTCTTATTTTTAAAATAAAAAAATTATGTATAAATTCATAAATTATCTTATATAAATATTTTAATGTCACTAATATTTATTTCGATGTTTAAAATAATAAAATTAAGCAGTACAAGTTTATATTTATCCCGATTTAAATGTTTAATAAGTCACAGTTATATTAATTAAATTATTTCCTAACTAACCACTTTTAAGTCTTTTAGCGAACTTAATGTTTTTTTTTCCAATGGTGGGCACTTGCGTGTTGAACCCTATGCCACAACAAGGCTAGAAACTGCTATTCATTTGTCTTTACCCAACGGGCACCTGTGAACCAAGTCACGGAGGCGAGTAGGGTTACCCGCGTCATACCACCACAAACCCGTTTATAAGGTTGGCCACATTCATACATCATCTCGGAAGAAAGGATAGAGAAACACAGAGAGACAGAGAAAGAAAGTAACATACCATGCCCGAACCGGGATTCGAAACCAGGACCCACAGCCCAGGAATCAAGAGCGCTAACCACTCAGCCATCAGTCTCCACGAACTTACAGTAGGCCCTCATTAATCCGGACTAATAGGGAAGGATCCAGGTCGTCCAATTTAATGATAGTATGGACAAAGCAAAAATAACCTATAAATTGAGCCGAAGTACGTAAAAAATTACTGTACGCAATAAAAATTGAATTCTGAATTCAAGAGAATGAAATATAAAACTGCATGAGAGAAAATTAAGTACAGAATGTACATACATTACATTTTGCTTACAATAAACATCAGATGAAAATTTACTTTGAACATGATAGTTAAGGATTATCTTCACTAACCAAAACTTGACTCGCTCGCTGGTTGGAGGAAACTTCTGATCTTTTGTTTTGCGTTGCTTTAGGGGTCACTTCTTGACAGATCTCTCATCCAAAGTAAACACAAAACTTCCCAGCTGTAGCAAAAATGAACTATTGCGCTAACTCGCCTTTCATTTATACATTTCTCGTATAATATTTTACATTTTATAATTTATTTTAAATTTATATATCGCTTAGTAAAATGTATAAATACATATGTATGACATATGTGAGGATCATGTGAAATCCAGGGCTTATTCTCTCGTTCTTGTTGCGAATACCGTAGAATAAAAAGCAGTTTTAACGATACTGCGCTTTTTATTCCTTTCTAAAGTAAAAATTGACTAAGAAAACTAATTTCACGCGTGACTTTTTACTAAAGTTTATATTTTGATACTGCTACATGACTTATAATTATTAGGGAATATTTTGATTATAGAATAGCGTATAGTCTACATACATACCTTATAGTA
The DNA here is from genome assembly GCA_037975125.1 of Latrodectus hesperus. Classification (NCBI taxonomy): domain Eukaryota; kingdom Metazoa; phylum Arthropoda; class Arachnida; order Araneae; family Theridiidae; genus Latrodectus; species Latrodectus hesperus. Next base: position 19,515,881 of record CM075852.1, on the reverse strand, counting down.
TTTTTCTACTAGAAATTTTATTAACATAATAACTCAAAATTAGTGTATTTCAAAGAAAACCTATAAAATCCTGAGAAATAAAGACATCATTATTCTTAATTTCTTTCCTTTTAAGGAGCATAATTAAAGAAAGCCTAGAGCTGCTTCTATAAACATCTGCGTGAGAGAAATATTGATCCATGGACTAAAATATTTCTTCATAAAGGGTAAGAACTTTTCCTCCCGAAGAAAATATCCTACCTTAGACTCAAGCGATCATCAAGAGATGGCAGCACTGTGTAGCTCATTCTTTAATAAGAGAATCGCGCGAATTGATCAACAATCAATAAATTCCTCGTTTTTTTTTTTTTTTTTTAAAGAAAACATAAATATTAGAGAAATTGATGTATGCTCAAACTAACAGTGCTTAAATCTAAAGAAAGTTATTCGATTAAACTGCAAATTTTTGACTAAAGTTCAAAGTTTTGGAAGAAAAAATTATTCCAAATAATTAGCATTTATTTGAAATTGATTCATGTAAAAATACACGAAACTGTTATTCGATTTGATTACGAGTCATATAAAAAAAACTTTCAAAACCTCTAAATTTAATGAGAATTTCATAAAAGCACCATTAGTTTATTTTAGTCCATTTTTTTTATAGATAAGCTTTAATAGAACATTTTTGGTTGTACGGTTCATACGGTTTTAAAGCATTTTCGATATTGATATTTTTTTCTTTTAATATTACTAGCTGTACCCGTACACACGTTGCTGTGTTTGAAAAAAAGGCAGTTTTGATGCCTCAAACATAATTTATTAATGATCAAATGTATGCAAGACATCAAACTGAAAATTAACAATAAAATTATCCCTATATATATGTCTTCTTCTTCTTCTTCTTAGAGTTGGGTTTGTATTATATTGAGAACCTCTGCTTTTATCAGCATTTTGTACTATTAACTCCAAACCCAATGCTTCCTAGTTCCAGTTGCTTGGGTCACTCACTTTATCAATAAAGTCCGATAACCCTTTAATGGAATCTAGGTGTAACTCTCTAGTATAGATGATGCCTAAAGAAGTTAATCTAGGGAGGGCAAGAGCCTCGCATTCGTAAATGATATGCTTGGCCGTTTCTTCTTGCGTATGACATTTCCTGCAGATAGGGTCTTGCTGAAACAGTCCCATTTTATGGAGGTGTTTTCTGAAATAGTAGTGCGCAATTACGAAGCCAACGATTAAACGTATCTTCTGCCTAGAGCATCTAAGAATTTCAGAGGCAATCCTCGCTGATGATCCACAGATCATACTTTTAGCGTGGGTTTGACCATAAGTGTTGATCCAAGCTTCATACATATTCCGTTTTTCCCCATCTAAGAACATTGGTTTTTGCGGTCTTCAAATTGATCTCACAAAAAGGCTCTGCACCGATGGGAGCTATATATATGTCATTTGAATATTACATATGTATAAAACATAAATATACATAGTTGATGGTAGCTTCTTTACTTGTGATATTAAACAATATTGCGAACGAATTTCAATTGAGCAAGAATTTTGTAATTATTACATATCATCATGAAATGAATGATATTTGATGATTGATGGTGAACTTTATCTTTGTAGTGCTTATAAATATGCAACATTTTTTGTTTTTCTTTTTGGTGCAAGAACAAATAAATTTCATGGTTTTCCAACTCGTGAACACCCAACGTACAGCTGTCCCCATGAGAAGCATGGATTTATCAAATTTAATCCACGTACTTGCAATGATTCTCCCTGTGCTTTGTTAATGGTCATTGTAAAGGCTAGTCATACAGGAAATAGTAGACGCTTGAATTCAATTGGAGTATCCGTTGGTATCATGGGAATACATGGTAGTAGTGCATGTTTCCCTTGGTATTTAAAATGGTTGCCTTAATTATATTATTCGTTAATTTTTTTACTGATAGCCTAGTTCCACTGCATAGTCGCGGTGGATTTATATTTCGTATGAGGATGATTGGGGAACCAATTTTCAAAGATAAAATATGCGGTGACTTTCTTGGTAGATCCAATGAGTTAAAAAATTTGATTGGATAATTAACTGATTCATCGTGATGGACAATAGTATCTATGAATTTATATGTTGTTTCTTCGTCATGTATTTCCTTTTGAGTTGTGCAGTTTATTAAATTCACATTAATATTTTTGGCTGCCAATCTAGCACGCTCACTAATCCATTGATAATTTTTATAATGCTAGATAAATTTGGAAAAACTTTAGTAATCAATTCATCAGAGGATTTTACAATGTGACAAAAGTTTTCTGGTAATGTAAAACAGTGAGTGGATTCATCCATTTCCATTTTACTATTCCCGATATCTAACATTTGTTTTGCAAATTGATCAGAAGATTCATCTTGTTGTAATTGAATAAGCATATTGGTCTTTAAAGATATTTTCTCCGCATACCACCATAACACTGTGACCATTTGATACATGCATTCAATTCATCTGCAGGTGTTGAACGAGTTTGCTGAAAATTACCAGCTTGCAAAATGAGGCACCACTAAAAATCTGCTCATTTCCTCTCAAATCTTTAAATAATGCGATTGAGTACTTCCAATGATTTCTTGTTTGCCATGGTGCATTCATCCCATATTATAATTATGACATGATCTTAGAACTTTCCAATCCCAGAATATTTGCTAATATTACGTGTTGGAGTTTCAGTTACCTGCATATTTAATGGTAATTTCAATGCTGAATGTGCTGTTCGACCCCCATCCAAATGAATTGCTGCAATACCAGATGACGCAATAGCAAGAGCAATATTATTTTGCGATCTTATGGTTGCCAGAATAATTTAAATAAGATAAGTTTTGCAGTGCCTCCAGGTGCATCTAAGAAATATAAACCACAACTCTTGTTAGATATTGTATTTATTGTTGTGTCATATGCTGTTCGTTGTTCTAATATCAATTTCGGCAGATTAATTTGAACAAATGTTTGTACTTCATTAACATTGAAGTACTTTTTAGTTGTATATCACGATCGAAAATGTCATAACCAGATCCATTTGGAGCGATCATTCCCAATTCTGTCAGTGATTTGTAGGCTATATCAAACATACATCCTCAATTAAAATTAATGCTTCATTGTATATATTTGATTTAAATTGAATGTTGGGATTAGCATTTACTCTAAGTATGTGATGTAGAATATGTCTTCACTCATTTAATCTTTATATTTTTCCCAAAGATTCTTTGGATTATCCGAAAAACATGTAGATAGTATGATGGAAAATAGTGTACGTATCTGCTATGGTTGAGCTGCATTAGAAGCAGCAGTGAGTGAAAAAGCTCAATGAGCATCGTTTTCTAAGAGACTTAATTTCTAGCAAGCCTCACGAAATGTAGCACACATATGGCCATTGACTGTTTTTAATTCTTGGAAAGATATTGATCTACGAACATTGATTAATAATAATCTTAGGTAAAAGCATTCTGCGTTATTTGGATGTACAGTGTACAGACGATCCAGTGCATCTATGGAATATGGATTTAAGTGTCCTTGCACTGTTCTACCTTGTTTACGACGCTGAAATTTTCTTTTTGATGTGTTCCACGCAAATTAAGTTGGTACTTCAGAGTACGGTAGTGTCCTTGCAAAGGTATCATTTCTATATAATGTAAAACATTTAGTTGATGTTGTTGGTGGTGGTGACATTGCTCTTGCACGTACATTTTCTGATGTAAATTTCAAGATGTATTGCTAAATGAACAACCGTTGGATACCGCTCATGAATGGAAAATTATAAAATACGCCATACAGCCTTATTGCTACTTACGTAGCGGCCCAGTTGATATTGTGTGACTTCATCGTTAGATGCAGTTGTATTTTCTACTTCAAACACTGCCATATCGCTTTTATTGTTCACATCTATGCAAATATATTTTATACCTTTCACTGAATTGCAGTACTCAACATTTTTGTGAACGTTATACATTTTTAGCAGTAATGGAGAATGTGGTACTACCCAACGATTATCAACATCAATAGTATTATCGAGTACTTTTAGTTTAATGGATTTTCCACCATCTTCTGTAGATCGTCGTCTATATAGTGGATATCTATTATTGCCTGTAATAGTTTCAACAAGTAGGTCTCTAGGATACCGCTTTGTGCCCTTTTCATCAGACATGCATGATGAATTATTATTTAGTGAGCCACATGGACCACGAATCATATTTTTTGAGACAATATCATGCAAGTCTTTATCAATTTCAAGTCTGATATTTCTGCATAGATGATTTCATCACTTCTGTTTGGTATTATTTTCTCCATCACCCATATTAAAATATGGGCATGTGGTAGACCTCTTTTTGGCATTCAATGGAATACATCCAACAGCACGTCTCTCCAAATACATGGTGTTTGACAGTAAAATCTATTAAAGATTTTAATTTTTGAACATGAAGAAATATCATAACGATCTGATGGTGATTTTCCAGTTAATAAAAGCTCTTTTATTTCATCCCATGCTGGAATGCATGTAAATGTGATGAAAAAATCTGGACGACCATATGGAACATACGTCATTGCATCTTGTGCATATTCATGAATGTGTCTTGGGCTGCCTGTAAATGTGGATAGTAAAATGACCATTTTCCACAATTCACTGAGATTGCCATCATTTACAGCTGCATCTCGTAAATGGATGTACTCTTCAGAACGCAATTTGAGTTGATTTAATCGTATGTTGAGGAGTCTTTCTCTTTCTATTTTTGCATACACGTCAACAATGTGAGGAAATAATTGTCTACATTTCAATATACCATTATCAGTATTCTCGCGAATCATCATTCGATATGCATAATAATTAATAGCACTGACCTTTTTGTTAATGTCCACATTAGCTGTGAGATTACTCACATCAATATTAAAATGATATCCATCCTCTCCATGCCAAAATAGAATGTTATATTGTAAGGCATAATATGAACGATGCGTTTCTGATACTTGCTAGACGACACCATTTTTACCATAAAGAATTATATCGCGAGAATTAAATTCTTCACTAACTATGACAATTGCCGTTTCAGCGATCGTTGGTGCATTGAATTGTCTTCGATGTTTAACAATAGGTGTTTTATCTGTCTTTATTATTGCTTTGTAATCGTCAGATGTCATTTGTTCAATGGCGGTTTTAAATAATTTAGTTAATTCATTATGTAGTTCAAACAAATTTTGTAATTTAGTGACAATCTCTCGCGTTTAGTACTCATATTCAGTTGACACCGTCTGTTGATTTGTTCGTCAGTAATTCCTATAAAATACATCTGAAGATATTTGTGATCAGTATTTGCAAAGGTTAGTAATGATCCAGGATGGTGATAATTTTGCCCTTGTACTTTAAATGTTGACATATAATTTATTCTAAGATATTCGTTGTTCAGAACGATGTATTTTGGAAGCATGAATTATACTTGCATATATTTTTCAAAAAAAAATTCAGTGGCATGTTTCACCTGATATTAAAGTTAATAATGGTTCAGGTGGTGAACGCAAGTCACTTTACCTGCACAGCACATACCTGGTGTTTCATTTCTAAGTTTTTGAACACCACAGTACGTATACTTTTTATCCATTTTTCCAATAATTACACTTGGATGGTGACTGTAATTGTAAAGGAGATAGTAATTGAAATCACATGAATTCAAATCAGTATATATCGTCCATCTGGTCTGTGTCCTGTGAATTCAATTCCTTTGCTACCTTGCTTGTCTCTTCTCACTTGTTTCTAATTCCTGAGCAAGAGCAGCGTGATCTCGATCTCTTTCTTACCTAGCTTTTCTCTGCTCACTTGTTTCTAATGCCCGAGCAAGAGCAGCGTGATCTCGATCTCTTTCTTACCTAGCTTTTCTCTGCTCACTTGTTTCTAACGCCCGAGCAAGAGCAGCGTGATCTCGATCTCTTTCTTGCCTAGCTTTTCTCTGCTCACTTGTTTCTAATGCCCGAGCAAGAGCAGCGTGATCTCGATCTCTTTCTTGCCTAGCTTGTCTCTGCTCACTTGTTTCGGTAGCTCATTTTTCTCTTCACCTTTTTGTTTGATTTGTAGATCAACCAATGGCCTTTCGCTTTGGTGGCATAATTGTGGGGTTAAATAATACGCGCATTTCCAAATATTTTCTTCTGGTGGAAATCAATAATATTTTTAATTAGCCACGTGTTAAAATTTTATTCTCGTATTAATAATTGCAATAGCTATTTGACTGCATTTTTGTATTTATTAGAATTTGTTGGCGATAAATCGAACGTCAAACTCATTAATATTGTTTTTTCAAATTAATTTAATGAAATCTTAAAAGAAAAACAATTTATGCATTTAAAATATTTTTAATTTTAATATAATTTGTAATATTCAAACAATAATTGAAAAAATGTAAGTAGTATGATTCAATATTTTACTTACCTTGTGATTTATATTTTTATTTTTATTACAACTGTTATTATGGGTAAGTTATTTTTTACAGTTTAATTTGTCTTGTAAAAGTAAATTCTATGAGTATATTTCATGGGTAAAGACTTAATTTTTCAATCTATTCATGGGGGGGGGTTACATTCTTTTAACTAATATTGCTAATTAAATATTATTTAGGTATTTTGGGGATATTTGCTCGGAAGCACCTAGAACCCCTACTCTGATTTCAAAGAAAGTTTTTTTTTTTCAAAAACCTTCCTAAAGATATACCTAATAATTTCCCAAATTTATCATATGCGATATGATATATATGATATATATATATATATATCATAGTATAGATACATATATATATATATATATATATATATATATATATATATATATATATATATATATATATATATATATATATATATATATATATATATTGTCACTATATGATATTATATATTATATTCACAATACATTATGTATAAAACAACTTGCAAATTTCTCTTTCTTCCAACAATGTCATTTGATATAAAGTTTTAATAAAGATGTTAAGTTTTCAACATTAGATTCGAAAAATTTCACAAATTTTAAATTATTTTGTGGAATATGAATAAATTTAATATATACTGCCTAGTTAATTTTAGTTTATGAATTAAGTTAATAAAATTAACTTTAAGTGAATCATAAAAATGTAGCAATTATTATATTTTTTAATAAAATAACAAAGATATATAGACTCTCTTAAACTAATGAATACCATATCTATTGTGTGAATTATGATTTTATCATTTTTATTATTACCTTAAAACATTGTTTCAGCGTCCATATTTTTCATACAAATTATCTAAATATATTTGTTATGAATTTAATTATATTTTGTACTTAACTTTACTGCGAAAATATTAATACTTTTTATTTAAAAATGTTTTTATTGTTTTTACAATTGAGTATGTGGAATGATATTATAAAATTTTCCTCAAACCCCACGGCCTAAGAAAAGGGGAGGAAAGTAGGTTTCATATAATTAGTAGAAGGAAACGCTATCCTTTTTCATTTTTAATATATTTGGAAATATACTGTTCCTACCATGCACAAATTCTCCAAATGTTTTTTATTTTATTTATTTATTAATTTATTTTTTGCAATCTTAACTAAATATGCTTTATTTAAATAATTAGCATCACTTTAATTCAGGTTATTAGTAAATATCATATTATATAATATCTTTCAAAACCTTCAAATATACTTTGCACATCTTTTGAGATTTAGTTTCAAGCGTTATATTTATAAATTAAAAGAATGATTTAGCAAGCAAAACTATTTTTAGGCTTTAAAGCATTTCAAAATAAAATAAACACAAATGTAATATTTCATATATTTTTGTACTGTATTCCATATTTAATATATGCATTATTTAGGGATTAATATGTGAGAAAATATTATTTAATTTGTTTCGAAAAAAATTTTTTAATGACGTTATGAAAAAATTAAACTCCATACATTACATACACATATATTTTATTTTAATAAAAATAAAATATTTTAGTATTTGCTTAACATAATTTATATAATTTCCAATTTTGTAAAAATTATATCTGAATATGATACGGTGAATAGCATCAAAAGAACTTTAAGTTCTGAAAAGATTTACAATAAAACTAATATGTTCAGGCATTTAGTTCCGCATATTTATTTTCACATTAGAAAGAAGAAGAAAAAAGAAATTTGTTTTTCTTTATCAACTTTATTTAGTTTTAATATTTTCTCAATCTTTTTTGTGCAATTATTAGTGCAACCTATTTAGTGCAGTCTCAATCCATTCTCTGGAGCTTAATTGTAAATGAACTATTGAAGGAAGAATCTGATGAAAATATATATATTCAGGCATACGCGGATGACATTATAGTTTTTTTGAAAGACAAAACTTATTACAAGCTTACAAAATTATCCACTGAACCGATTCAAAAAATTGAAACATGGATAAATAAACATAAATTAAACTTATGCATTAATAAATGCTGTTTCACAATCTACACTATCAAGAAAGATATATCAAGAAGGCCAACAATTCAGATCATGGGACAAAATATTAAGTACTCACCAAATATTAAATACCTAGGAGTAATAATGGATACAAGACTAAACTGGAATGAACATTTAAATGTACTACAAGAAAAAGTATACAACTTCACGAATAAAACTTAATAGAATATCAAGAGCCACATGGGGCCTTAGACCTCATGTTACTAAAACAATATACAAAATAGTTATTGAGAAAATGATACTTTATGCAACACCGGCTTGGTATAAGAATACAATCAAAATAAATACTAAATTAAACCAGATTCAAAGAATATCATTATTGAAAATTTCAAAATCGTACAATACTGTAAGAAGCACTACAAGTTTTAACTGGCTGCCCATCAATCGATCTAATAGCGTATACTAATAAACAGATTTACCTAATTACCAAGCAAGGAGTAAATATAAAAATAGGTAACACTGAATTCAATAGGGAAAATACACGGACTAGACAGGAACAATTATTCCTTCTTGGGAAAAGCGAGTAATCTCTTGGTCAAATACAATAAATATGCAAGATTTCTACGTCTTTACAGACGGTTCAAAAATTGACAATAAAGTAGCCGCTGCAACAATAATTTGTCACGAGAACACGATAATAGATATTATCAAAACTAGACTTAACGACCAGGCTACTGACTATGAAGCTGAAGCCATAGCGATTTTAATAGTCATTAAATATACAATTAATAATAATATAAATACCTGCCATATTCACTCAGACTCCAGATCAGTTTTAGATACCCTTAAATATCATAAGAGAGGAAATAAAACAATCAATCAAATACTGGAATTAATTTATCATAATAACACGAATTTTACCTTCCATTGGATAAGAGCACATAAAGGCATTGAATTAAATGAATTAGCGGATTGGTATGCAAAACAAGCAACGAAAGAAAACAATATATCACATACAGTTCCATATTCAAAACAACTATTAAAAACAATTGCAAAACAATATATCCTAAATACTTGGCAAAATAGATGGACTAATTCTGATAAAACAAGAAGACTATATGCAATACATCCAACAGTAACAGAAAAAGGAATTTCAGCTGACTTTTTATTGAATCAAATCAATACAGGCCACGGGGCCTTTGGAGCTTATCAAAACAGATTCTTTAACAAACCAGATGTATGCAAATATGATAATATCAAACAGGATATTGAACACGTAATTTATGATTGTAACAAATTCACAGACATAAGATTAAGAAGCTTTCCTAAAAATTATAAAGAACTGGAAATCAAACATTTATTAAATAACCCAAAATCAAAATCTGGAATTAAGGAAATCATGTATTTGGTTTTTATGGACTCTTTACCACCAATTGAATAAAACAACTTGTAATTAGGATTTAACAAACTTATACATGATTGTAATATAAATTGTTAATAATTTTGTTACTCATTGTAAATAATTTAATTAATAAAGGCAAGTAGCCCAATCTTCCGTCGGTATCGAGTCTGGGTGGACCGCAGGGTGGCGGTTGCCGGTCTGCGTGCAAGGCTCAGACCGTACCAGGGTGTTATGGACGTTTTGGTCTGCGCCGATATGGTTGCAGACTTGGATCGAAAGCTGGAGCACTGGCTACGATCGGCTATGAGCCAAGTGCTCTCCTAGCGGATTGCTGTCCGCGATCAGTCATTTTCGCTGCCGAATACCTTTGGGTGGGACGGCCTTTAACATCTAGCGTTGCCCTACGTGCGTTGGAGAGCTGCGCATTTCACATCATTTGTATAACTCGGTAATGTGCGTCTACCCTGAAATTTGAATAATTTTCTTGCCACTCCTTGGTGTTGCATTTTCAATATCGGGTAGTGTATATAAAAATTGTAATATTACACATAAATATTAAAAAAGTGATTTTAAAAGACTAAACTTAAAAAATTTTTTAGCATTTGACTAAAAATTACGTAAAATTATATTCACTTTCTAAGTATATAAAAATAATGTTTTAAAACAATTAAGAAATGCCTGTTTCATCAATTGTGTAATTCTGTTAATCTATACAGCATAATATTCGAAAATATTTTCATGAAAAATGGTTATTTATTTCATACATATGAATGAAATAATTCTTTCCATATTAAAAATGTTCGTTAAGTTATACGAGATTCGTCAAAAAGTGAAATAAGTTTTAAATAAATATCAGTATTGTGTAAGAGGATTATTAATAAATGTTCTTACTAGAAAGAGATATTTTGTTCCCTATGTCAACAAAGTATTGTTTATAAACTATATAATGTATATGCTTATATTTAATTGCACTAAAAAAAAATCATTGCCAAAAAAGGGATCCACAGCAATAGTTATCAAAAAGCAGTCAATAGAAAAATTTATGCATCGTCGGAAACTTATTTTTTATGTTTTATTAAATATTTGAAAAATATGATAATAGAGAAAAGTGTTTTAACTGAATGAGTTATTTTCATCGTTGTTTATAATTAATGTATATTAGGCTCACTATTATTTTAAAAAAATTAACTTAAATTCATTATTTTTAATATTTTCATAAATTATAAAAAATGTTTCAATTAATTAATTTAGTTGTCTTGTATTTTCACTTTAATTTATAATTAATATTTTAAGACGAGAGTATTATTTACAATTTTCAGATTCATCACTAACAAAGTTTTGATGATGACTCTAAAAATAGCTAATTTATTTATAAAATATTAAAATTATTAATAAATTTAAAAATATTATTTGTACATGAAAAATTTCATTTGAATATTAATTTTCCTTAAAAGTATTTTACGGGTGTATTTATTTTCATATGTTTAATTATTTATAACTATTAATTATTTATAACACTAACTACACGGCTAATAGTAGCCAAAAGATGGCGCTACTGTTTAATGAATTTGACCTTGGTTGCCTCAGTTCGTAGTACGCACAAAACAAGAATATATATATATATATATATATATATATATATATACACATACACACACACATATATATACACACACACACACACAGAATATAAAATTATTTATTTAAATATCCTAATATACTTTTTATAACTTGGAGAATCAATCAATAAGAAATAAAAGCATTTTAACTCAGATAAATGTAAACCTTTGATTCAGATGTTAATTCATATTTCATATTATGTGACATAAAATTGCTTCAAAATTTTTTTATTTATATTGCTTTTTAAAATGAATGCTAGATTATAATTTGAATGAACATTTCTTGATACTTTTTTTTTCATTGTATCACCTTTATTATTTTAAAATATCAATTTATTGACTTCCCAATTTTCAAATAACATGTATATATATATATATATATATATATATATATATATATATATATATATATATATATATATATATATATATATATATATATATATATATATATATATATGTATATACACTCACTTCCAAAAGTTAAGCACGGCGAAGAAAATGCTAATTTCCGAAAGCCATTCTATTATTCTCATTCTATTATTCGAAAGCCATACCATTTATTCTCTCCTGTCTTAGTCCTTTTTTTGTATGAGTTGGGAATGGTTGTCTGCCCCATAAACGCGTCCCTGTGGCCTGTACACACTAAAGAAGTCGAAATCCACAATAAATTACGGTTCAGTTAGAAAAGTGGAGCAGTGCACCCCATATTGCCAGGCTAGCTGACACAAGACAACAACAACGAATAAATACCGATCCTTTATTTGGCAAAGTTTTTGATAATAACATTTAATAAAACAATAAATTATTCAAATACTTAAAATTCGATGTAATATTATTAACCACTTTGCCAAATAAAATAACTAGAAAAAATTTTACAAGTGCAATTCGTATGTAATCGCTATATACACTCACTTTCAATAGTTAAGCATGGCGAAGAAAATGCTAATTTCCTGAAGAACCAATCAAAATTGAAGAGTATGCAATTCGCTGCAGAGGTAGATGGAAGTATGCAAATCTGTTAGGTAACAGCCAATCACACTTTCATGTCAAGAAATATGCAAAAAGGCCAGTCTTAAAAGATGCCAGCTTTATGAAGAGTTACAGAAGTTTATTGTATGTGCTGATAGAAAGTGTTTAAAACTTTCGTACAGTTTGTTTTCAAGTAATACGTGTTTCTATGACTTCCAGAAGACGAATGGAAGATGCTGAGCGCTGGCGTGCAGCGCATTGAAGCAGGACAGTCGATCTCAGATGTTGCTCTTTTCTTCGGCGTTCATCATTCTGTAAGTTCACGTTCATGGAAACAATTCCAAACCACATAGACAGTTGTCTGAAGGCCTGTAGCCGGTCGCCCAAATGTTACAAACCCCGCGATATATTGCGATTTTAGCCAAGTGGAATCACAGAGCGACTTCCACACGTGTGACATCTATGGTTACAGCGTACATTGTTAAGGTGATATCTGCAGCTACTGTAAGCCGAAGATTACATATAAGTGGACAGTATCCCCGGGTACCTCGAGTTTGTGTTTGTCTATCCGTCTAATTACGAGGAGCACTATTAAAGTCGTGGTGCCGGGAACATGTAAATTGGAATGTGTCTGACTGGGACAATGTCGTGTTTACTGATGAGTCAAGATTTGCTCTGGAGCCAGATGACAAACGTATAAGGATATGGCGTAAGCAAGGAACATGCAATCAGCCCCAAAGCATCACCGAACATCTCGCATTCCGAAGCGGAAACATAATAGTTTGGGCAGGGATTTCATTAGGTTACCGCACCGACTTGGACATCTTTAAACGGGGCTCTGTGACGGCTGTCCGATATCAAGATGTAGTCTTAGAGCCCATTATGAGATTGTACGCTGCAGTAGTTGGCCCTACTTTTGTTTGATCTTGCTAAAGTTTTAAGAGAGATGACAGCAAAGGATTTCATGTGGAGCTCAAAATTAAACCATAATGGTCAACCATATTCAATTGAATTGAGATCGGGTGACCATACGGATCGAGTTAGAGGCTTCATTTCCTGGTCGTGTTCTTCACATCATGAATGAACAAGTCTCGTAACATGGATAATCACCCTCTATCTCCAGCAAGAAACAAAGTTTTTATCATAGGATGGACATGGTTAGCTATGATTTCATTAAAGTTTTCCTCTGTGATGCTAGCGTACAAGGTTACGATTGGTGCATCAGAAAACTGCACCACACAACTGCCAATATTATGACAGATCTACTTCCAAGTTTGACAGTTGGAAGGAGGCAATCAAGATCATATGCTTCATAGGTGTCCTTCAAATAAGCAATGGTCCTGCTGTAGAGGAATATATGAAAGATGATTTGCCAGATCATATTATTTTCTTCCATTTATCAATATACAATCAATCAGATTTTGAGTTTGACACCACTGTAAACGTCGTTTGAATTTATCATGTATGACAAGTGGCTTATGAATTACTGTGTTCTGTTTATAAATTTGCCTTCAAGCTGTAATCATTGACAATAGAATCCAGATATCCTTTGAGTTGTGCTATCACTTAGTTGTTCGCTTTTAAAATATTACAATCTACTTCAATACCAGTCGCTTTCTTTCCATCTCTTATTACATCTCCGAGCTTGAAATACGGTGTATAAATTTATACACTGTATTTCAAGAAATGCTTAAAGTTGAGGTGTTTTAATCATACTTTCTCGAGCTAGAGTATCCTATAATCTGATCCTTTTGAAAATCTAGGGGATTCGATATTGTACGCTTTTGAAAAAATTCCAAGACTCATCTTCAATAATGATAATACATACAAATACAATACATACACTTCTAGTTATAAAAAACTGATAGCTATTATATTTTAATGCTTACGAAGCGCTTTCAAAAATGTCATTTTTATATTAAATGTTTCCATTATTTTAGTAACCGTCTGTCGATTGACAGCGGCATTATGCTTAGAATGTCTATTTCCCAGGGCCACTCCAAATCTATAGTCACGATAAGTTGCAAATTCTACATTTATAAAATGAAATTTTGATAAGGCAGGGGAATTTTCAGTTTAAAAAGCTCCAGGTCTTCAACGGGAGTAGTAAAACTGCCTTTAACTCGAAAAAGTTAACGACTTTCCGATAAAAAACGTAAATTCAAATTTCAATTCATATTCGTAAATTAATATTCATAAAATTAAAAAAAATGAAAAATAGCAAGTGATGAAAATAAAACCAAAATGAAAAATATATAAGAGTTCGCAAAAAAGATTCTTCAAAATGTTCGTTCGCAAATCTATCAAACCATATTCGGGAGTAGCCAATAGTTCGAAAAACCTTGAATGATCTAAAATTATCGATTCGTAAAGTGGACCTGTAATGTATTGCTGTTTAATGCATGTTTTAAAATAAAGAAGTATTTCTAAAACATAACAATAAGATCAATATCAGTTTAAAAATTATACTGTGAAATCATTTTGCTATTATTTTAAATACTTTGTATTCTGTAACCTAATATTATAAACGAATGCATAAAAAATAAAGAGGGAAAATAATTTGAATACTTAATTAAAATAACAGCGCAAAATATAATTTTAAAAAAACACAAATTTCATTTTTCCCAAGTTTAAACATATGTTACATATATTAAAAATGTAAGGGTGATTCCTCAACTATGTATGAACTTTAAAATTAATGGATTCTTTTTTAACTATAGAAAAATAATTTTTAAAGTCTACTTTCTAATTACCAGATTAATTAACTGAATAAATTTTCAGTAAAATATAAGTTAACTTTTTCACTTTAGAAGTAAACAATTGAGAGCATAAGTTAACACATCAATAGCATCACGTAAAATTCACATGGCCTCATCAGTTCAGATTATGGCTACCTGATAATTTAACAGTAACATTATTCTCATGGAATTTAAAATGAAGTTATTACTCTAAATTACTTTTGATCAACTTCATTCTTGACTACGAAGATTAATTAAAAATGTAAAATTAAAAACTCAATTGAAAAGGTTACAATCCAACGGGTCGTTACAGTGCAACTCAATAGTACCTAATTTAATGTGAACTAGATTCATTTTGATGTGCAGAAAGAAGTTGAATCTTATTCTATAAAATATTGTTACAACAGATTTGCTGGAATTAGCAATTCGAAATACTTCAAACCAGTTTACAAAATGGATACTTTAAAAAAAATTATTTTGTAATTTATTTTATTAATTCTAGTCATTTTCATATATTAATACAGACAGTTAAAGGAATATATAAGTATAAAAATTAATTTATTTCAACACTGTTTCCTTTTTACAATTAATTTACTAAATGAAGCTATAACGTAACTGAATTTATGGCTTTAAATCAAATTTAATCACAACAATCAATGCGCATTTTTTATCTCAGCATTCAAAATTATAAAAAAGATTTATGATAATAAAGTACAAATAAAAACATTTTTTAATTCTTTTCTTAAATTATATTAAAAATTTACACCCACAGATTCTAACTCTTTTAGATTAAACTGCAATAAACAAAAATAAGACTTCCTTAACAATATTCTCACATACATATCTTTTTAACTGATAGAAGAAAAATGAGAAATCTACTTAATAACAAATTTCACCCAGTATTTTTAGAAATTTGCTTTGCAAAATAATTTTTCAAACAGTATGGTTAGTATTTTAATATTAATTACATTAATAGTCTTTTTTCAAATTTCCAAAAAATTTGAAAACACATTATGTCATCATTATACTGTGGCAATCTTTCAGTACACTTTTTTAATCTAAAAAAGTAAATGAAGCTTAAGAAGCATTAACAGAAGAAAAGGATTATAATATACCAGATTCATGCCTTTTTCAAATATCACAAATGAAAATAAATACTGATTACCTATTGAAAAAGTTACCTTTTTCATTCAAATTATGCGTAATTAAAGATATTATCTTTCATTAAATTGTGATTAGTCAGCTTTAAATAAAATGTATCTGGTAAACAAAATATAAAATTTATAATATATCAATTATAAAACAAATTACAAGATTATTTTTTAGTTTTCTTAGCTGCAATTACAACAGAAACAAAATGCATCGAATTCATTTATATTTTCATATTAATTTCATTTAATATTTTTGTACTTAATTAATTTCATGTTTAAAAAATAAGTTCCTAGATCATCTTTCTTTGTTTAAGTATTTTAGACAGAACTAGAAATAACATATTTGATGAATTCATAGAAACTATCATATGCAACAATTGTAACACCCTTAGAAATTTATAAAATTGAGGGTTTATAAAGTGCTCACTTACATTTTTATGTACTCTATATGTCAGTTTTAACTTTTATATTTATGATTGCAATATATTTCATATAACTCACTCAAAAAATACAGCAATTGAATATGAAAGAATTCTTCAAAATTTAAGAAAACTTCTAAATTGAATTAGTTTAAATTATTTAAATATATTAAGAATAATAAACAAAATGATTTAACAGAAACTCAAAATTAAATGTAATGAAAATACATATTACACATTTAGATCAGTTGCAAATTATTAATAAACAGGAATAAAATCCTCAGACAATATGCTTGATTTTCACGCATCAGAAGAGAGCAATAATCAAAAGTAATGAATTTTATTAACACATTGGGATTGGGTAGGAGCAAGACACAATAACTTGTGCATCCATCAAAGGCTGGTAAATAAAGAGAAAAATCAGAATTATTCTTCAAAAAAGTATACTGCAAACAAATGTTGTGCCAACCTATATTTCCCAAACAAAAATTTGTTTTTCACCATCTTTTTAAATTCAAATTATTATCATCAACATTAAAGGGCAAAATGATATTTATTTATTGAAAACCATGCATTGATTAATTCACTCTTAATATTTTCAATTGGTATATTTCAGCTTTAAAATTCATTATGCACACTTATTTAAGTAATGAATATTTAAATATTAATTTTTTTATGGTCAGCAATAAATTTTAACATGTCCAGAAACATTAGCAAATACTTTGTATTCTATAACCTAATATTGTAAATGAATGCATAAAAAATAAAGAGGGAAAATAATTTGAATACTTAATTAATATAACAGTGCAAATTATTCAAAAAATTATATTCAAGATTATTCAAAATATCATTCAAGATTCCAGAAACATTAGCAAAATGTAAAAGCAACTTTCAGGAACTAAATTTATTACATATTACGTTGTAATTTTTATGCTCAGGAGCATTTAAGATGAATTGTATTCACAATCAACATTATGAATTCATCGTATTTATCAAGAAATCCTTTTATTTATTCAACATGTAAAATAAATACTACTTATCTATATTCCACACATTTGAGAGATTTTTTGACATTAACCAGATAGTTCTAGCCATAAGATCTTTGCATGTATTGCTTGAACACAAACCTTGAGCAACGGTACTATTGCATGACTCATAGACAATTGTTACAAAGTGTTTTTAAAAATTCAGTATTTCCATATTAAAAAACACATTCTATTACATAAAAATATAAAATCCATAAATGCTTGGAAATTTAAAATTAATCCAAAAAATATCAAAAAATGCACAATATTTTTTCGTTTAAAGGTAATAAAAACTTTAATAAATAATTAAAATCTTCAGACTCAACCCAATAAAAAAAATAAAGATTTATTGAATGTTTTTGCAACATTTAGTTAATTTATAACAGAAGTTAAATCTAATGGTAGTCTTCCGACAATTTTAAAAGAAAAAGAAGATGCCAAATATTTTTTCTCTTTAATTCTCAGGATTTACTATTTAAATAATTTAATTTTTTGCTAAAAATGTTGCAATGTTGTTGTAGCCTCACTGGTGACTGGAAAATTTATTGGAGTCAAGTAGTTAAATAAATCAATTCGGAGTATTTTTCTTTGTATCTCTACGTTGCAACATAAAATATTTAAGAATCAGAGATTAAACTTTACCTGCCAAAAATTCATTGCAGAATTTATACAATTTATGAAATCTTACAAACTGTTGCCTAAAATTTGTTATATTCTTTTGTTCAAAAATAAAATTCTTACATAGTGTTACAAAAAACTAACAAAAATTTAACCAATTAATTTTATTTTACATTATTTTTTAACCAATCAATATTAATTTTTGCTTTTAGAACCAAATAAATGGAAATCACATTTAAACATAAGAGTAGTTCTCAATAACTGTATACTGAATCTGTTTGTTGTTCAATGGTCTTTTTTTTTACACACAAGGATATTTTGAAGTGAATTCTAAATCACAAATATCGACAAGTGTGTATTTGTAATATTTACCCATTCAAACCAGAAAATTTTAAAACTCAAGTCAAGTGTATAAGTTATAGAAATTTTGCTGTCAGCTCAGCATAAACATTAAAAAGTAACAAAATAGTCTAAACATAAAAACTGAATGCCATCAGACTCACAAAAACTGAAGTATAAAAATTTTTAAGGGAAAAAATTTACTTATTACATATCACATATATATATATATATATATATATATATATATATATATATATATATATATATATATATATATATATATATATATATATATATGACATTATTTCTTTTTAAGAGCTCATAAGAAATTGGTTTTGAAATTATCCAAAATATTTTCTTATTGTTCTCAATAATATCTTCATAGAAATCTTCTGCATACTATTTGTTAACACACATTTCCGTTTGGTATTAAAGAAATTATAAGTATTTCTTTAGCACACAGTACATATTTAAAGTTTTGTAATTTATGATAGCAGTGAAATATTTATACTGATGATCAATATCTTGCTTCAATAAGTTTAAAAGGTATTTTAAATTACTTCATTGCAGTTTTTATAAATAAATTTCTTAAAATATGAAACTTTTTAATATTCTAGATCATTTAATTTCTTTTTAAAAAACAAAGCAAAATAAACGCAATTAGGCTCAAGATTAAAATTTGATTTCTCTTAAAAAATTTCCAAAACATTTTAAAATTGATCTCCAAATTGACATCTCCTATTACAAAATATCAGCATTCCAGGAAATACATTAACACGATATTTTGTTAAAGTAATTCCATCACAACAGACAAGCAAACACTTGTCATATTTTCATTAACTATTGTATTATGCATTTTGTAGTGCTTAAATATTGATCATAAAATGCTTTAGTATTTAAAATATTTTTATGATGGAAAAATCTAGTAGAATATTGGGTCAATTAAGACCACATATATCAATTAAGGAAAAAAAACTAAAATTTCTTGCTTTTAGAGAAAATTTTACATTATATTTTTCTTAACAATTCTGAGTTCTAGAAATATTAACTTTTAATTTTCTATGATAATTCGAACTTCTTACATACATTACACAATAACATTAAAAAACAAACATTCTCCACATTAAAAAAATGTATTATATATAAGTTTCACGTTTTGTTATATTGTTGTCATCATATATTGTAAAGAAAATATTGTTGTCTTATATTGTAAAGAAAAAATATTGTTGTCGTCTTATATTGTAAATGTAATCTACTTATTCTCTACAATGTAATAGAAACATATAAGGCCATAATGAAACTTTTATAATGAAAATACTATCAGTATAATTTCATAAACTCAAAAATAAAAACTATAAATAAGTCATAACAGAATGATCATGTTCAATCAATGGTCATTTTTTTTACACATGGAGCTAATTAGATTAGAACCTACAATTCATAGAGGATTCTGAATCATTACAAATACCAAGCCAAATATAGGATAAAAAAAAAACTAGCAAGTATGTTCAGACAAAATCCCGTACAGAAAAAACAAATATCATTAGTTAAGACATTTGATTTCTTTTGTTACTCCTTACACAAGAGAACAAATTTAAACAATATCGATAAAGAGTATATTTAGAATTGTAAATGCAGTCTAGTTTAATACAACATTTTTGAGCTTCAGCAGCTGAGTTTGATTTGCCCTTGTTACGTAAACAAAATTAAAAGTTGTAATTAAGAGATGCAGATTTAAAAAATGCATATAATATCTGAAAATATTTAACATACATTGAAAATTTTATGGAAAGAAAATAACAAGTAACAAAATTTTAATTTTGAAGATACTTTAAATCACTAGAAAACTGCATTCAATTAAGTTCCTTTTCTTATTTATAAAAAGACAGACAAGATAAAAAAAATGTTTACCAATTTAAAAGAAATTTTAAGTTAAATTAACTCAATGTTTAATTATAATTTTCAGTTTAGTTTGTAATAGTTTACTCACAGATAAACACATTTTGCTGATTTTACAATTATTCAAATTTTAAAGAAACAATAAATTAAATATTTTTTATAAAATATTTAATGTGCAACAATATAACTTGAAATTCAAATAGCATTTCAAAAATATTTAAGAGTAATATCAAACAGAATTGCTTAAGCATTCTAATGAAGCTTAGATTATGTCTTATGCAAAACTTCAATAATTATTAAGCCATATGAAATTGTAACAAATTCAAATAAATTTATACATAAAATTTAAAATTCGTACAAATAAGTTTACAAGAAAATATAGCAATAATTGTCCGTCATTTTTACATTAAGAGCTGATATATTTTAAAATCGAGAAAAAACACCAAATTTTATAAAAAAAATCAGCAAATAAAATAAACTAGCTTTTGCCAATGTTTTACAAGTGCATCATAAAAAATAAATAGCAGAAAAAAATCTTTAATAGAATTAGAACAAAAAACAATACATATATTCATTTAAACATTAAAACTACATGCTTATTTTTTTACAAATACTGAAATGCAACAATTTTACTCCCATTACAAATGAAATATTTTATTGATGTAATGTTATTACTGCATATTCTACACTTCATCAATGTACACTCGGAATGTAGTTAAATTTAGATCATTAACATCAGTCACAATAAGCAATAATAGACACTTTACAATCAGTAGACATCCATCTAGCTTCATAACTCTAAGAGTACAATCCTTTACAGTAATGAGAGAAACAGAAGTAAAAATTGAAGGTAACAATCGACGAACTCCAGTTTTTACTCCAATGAATTATACACCAGAAGTTGCTTCAGGACTTTAGTTTGACTGGTCTCTCGAATTTCACCAGCGAGAAACATCTCATCTACGACGCTATATACCTTGTAAAAATTGAACACTAAATCCAGCTCACAAACATTGTGGAAGTATTCGTTGAGCACTTCCACAAAATTATGAATGCCTTCCAAGTAAGAAAGATTATTATCTCCAACATCAACACAAATGCAGAAATAGAGTCCAGCATAACGCCGATAAACAATTTTAAAGTTGCGGAATTCAACAAAGTTGGTGTGCTTTGCATCTCGAACAGTAACTACAGCATGAACTTCTTCAATTAGTTTTTGTTTCTCATCGTCGTCAAAATTCATGTACCATTTCGCTAAACGGGTCTTACCGGCTCTGTTTTGGATCAAGATGAAACGAATCATAGTGAATAAATACGAGGATAACTATAACAAAACAGAATATGCAATTGTATCACTAAATTGTAGAGTGAAAACTAGTATTTACACATACGCCCCTAAAACTACTAGCAGTTTCCGATTTTGTTTAATATGTAATTTCTTTGATCAAACGAACTCAGATGAGTGTTGCCATACCATTTGCAATTAATAAGTGAAAGTGACCTCTTATGAGAAAATTCATAACAGTTATTAGATGAATATCTCCAGATGATAGTTATCAAAAATCAGTACTTGACAAGACAATAAGAAAAGCAATTTCACATGATAGAGGCATTTAGTAACAAGAGGGAAATATAAGCGAGGTGAGCTAGTGTAACTATAGGTAAGTACATATACTTCCTTTTATACTGCGTATGTCTAAAGCCCCTATTACATTAGAGTTGCCCAGATTTCAGTTTGAGCAACTCCCGTAGACTTAACATTACGTGACGTCACAGCTAAAAATTTGAGCAACTCGTTCTACCCGGCCAATAATATTACAGATTTTTTTCACAGCTGCGCAGTTGAAATTTGTAAATCATTTTGTTTTTGCCAAGTTTCATGCCAAATGAAAGTTATTGGCGTTATAAGTTGCCGAGAATGAGCAACTTTTTTGTGCATGCAGCAGCAACTCGAGCAATTCATATCGCCAATGATTTTAAACACGGATCATGCTTTGTCTTTTTTTCGCCAAGTGGAAGTAATAACATGGAAACAAGTGATTGGTTTTAACTATAGTATTTCAATTCAATCTGGCAGAATTGCCGGTATTATAAAAACAAACAAAAAGGAAATGTTCTTCAGTTAGAAATAATCAACTTAATAAACTCATTTGATGAAGATTAAAAATTTTTTTGTCTTTATTGTATACTTTTTCAATATTATAGATGAAACACAATAAATTTAATAGATAGTTAAAAACTTAGATAATTAAAATTGTTTTTAATTTTATCAGCAAAGTAGATGAGAAGTGTTCCAATTTCAATATTTATTAAATTTACTGAATTTTCAAACATTAATTTCATTTAAAGTTTTGTTAGTTATTCAATACATGAGACTATTTTGTCATTTTACAATGTTTACAGTTTGTGTTGAACTTATATTTGCATATTTAAACTGAAACTTCAGTCGAAATAAGTATGCCATATAAAAATTTTTAGTATTAATTTTACTTTTATTTTTTCATTACATTAATTTCCTGTTTTTCTTTTTAGCAAATAAATGCATTATAATTAAATGTTGAAGGCAGAAGCATTTTGGTTTATTATTTACAAATACATATTTATAAGATTTCATTATTATTCTTCATATAATTAAATTCTTTTATACATTTTTCGCTGGAACACACTTACATAATGTTCATTTACTCATCCAAAATATATTGCAATCTTACAACTAACTCCATTTACTTTTGACAGTATGTAAATTAGACTTAAAAATAAATTCCTATAATGATGAAAATACTGGAATGTACAAATAAAATAGTGAAATGATTTTAATGTAAGGAAAAATTTCTATTTAAATAAACATTAAAATATTATTCCTGTATATATTGTGTATTAAATTGATATAAATACATATAAAATTTTAATAATTTAAAGCCTTTTTCAATTGTTTTTATGATGAAGCATTTTTAACATATAGATTATAGTAAAACTAGTTAAAAATCAAATTTAAAAAAGGGCTGTGTTACAACTTTATGTGTTAAAAAGTTACAATTTTAATAATGAAATTAAATACAATATTTAATTAAAATAGAAATCTTGTATTTGTTCGTATTTGCGATGTAAATACAAATAATGTGAAAGTAAGTATAAAAAAATAGATGATTGCTATATTTGCAAAATAATTTAATTCACATCATGGTCAATATAGAGAGTATTTTGACTTCCAATGTAAAGCAATTAACTAATCACTGAAATGAACAATAAAGACTAATTGCAGTCATCACTGAATAATTAGAGATGAGTGTCATGTAGATGAGCTTTCTCCATACACGTCTATCATCGAGTGCTTGAGAGTTTTACAATGAGCAATAACAAGGGCAATAAATGAATATGACCCACAACTTATGTGAACTCTTTCTAAAAGAAAATTCACTGTAGATATTCAAATGCCTCACCATGAGCTTCATTTGCAAGATTATCAGCTATGAGGCTAAATAGCTCTTCATTCTTTTAGTTTCATACAAATTTCATAACATTTTTTTCAATTTGAAAATGTAATATGAAACAAACTATTCATATAATGTCATCACAAAATGCTATCAATTAATTCTTTTCATTTTTTTCTCACAAAACTTAAATATATATATATATATATATATATATATATATATATATATATATATATATATATATATATATATATATATATATATATATATATATATATATATATATATATATATATATATATATATATATATATATATTCATTCAAAATATACTTGTCATTTTATTGCAGATTATAGTTTAGGAAACTGCATGTAAATAAAGATAGTGTAAAGAATCTCTGCTTTTATGTGGTGTTTGTTCAAATGTAATAAATAATTAGTTTAAAAATGCATCTTATTTTAATATGCCACAATATTTACTGTAATAAAAAAGAGAAATAATTGATTTTTTCATTTTAAAAATAAATTATAAATTAAAATTCATAACTAATATATATATTTTTTAAAAAATAAATTTTTGTGCATTTCCTCAACTTTTAAAATAACAATTAAAGTTTCTTTTTTTAAATATATCAAGAGTTAATCATTAATTTTTTATTAACATTGTTGTTAAGAAATTACTTTTGTATAGGAAAATCTTACAATACAATATATACAATTTTGTGTGGTGTTTGTAGAATTTTATGTTTAAATTGAACCTTCAATCTGAAATTATTTTATCTTTCAAATTCTTAGTCTTTTTATTTAAGAATAAATTATACACACAAAAATGAGTTACTTATGTACTAGCATTGATTTTCACGTCGGCAAAGATTATCTTTCCCCATCTTAAAAGTAAAGGTTCAGACGAAGCAAGATGGTGTATAGTAAATAAAATTTGGCTACAAATTAAATTCCCAAATAAGAATTCATTATGAAATGTGGACACCTTCTGAGTAAAATATGGCAACCTTAAAAATGTTAGCCAAAAAAGAGATCTATTATTAAATCTAGTAAAGCTATTATTTTCTTACAGCAAACCTGAAAGCAATCTCAAGCATTGATTGGACGAAAAGAACGAGTTGCTCAAATTTTAAGCTGTGACGTCACGTAATGTTAAGTCTACGGGAGTTGCTCAAACTGAAATCTGAGCAACTCTAATGTAATAGGGGCTTAATAATATATATTCATAACAGACGTAGGCTATACAGAAAGTAATAATAAAACTGCTCTTCTACGATATAATACCATTGAGTTATATGCAAACAGTTTATCTATTATACATGTACATAGTTTTTTTGCAAACAAAGAACTTTGTTTTAAATGAGTAAGCTCACATTCGAGCTTTTTTTCCATAGAAGGATTGAGTTAGGCAAAACAAGCTTGGTATTCTTTTTTGTACAATTGCTTATGTACCTTTCAATATAAATTACATGAAAACAATTTTTTGTAATTTAATCATTTATTTGATTTTTGTTTTCGTTCTTACTTGACAAAAATCATGATTTTTTTATTCATCTTGTGAATACACTAATTGCGAATTAGTCAAATTAAGCTAAACTTTTGCAGGTAAAATTAGTTCATCATTATTTTCCCAAGTAGCAAAATAGCCTGACCCAATACTGACAAACTTGCCAAGATAATCCCAATAATGGACATCAAGTTTTCTCCAATATACAGCATGTTAAGATAAGTCTTGATAATAGTAGCCATGTTTTCCCCAATGTTGGGCATGCCAAGATTGGTCTACCATGGAGGAAGAAACATAAGTGGAGATTGGTCAGCACTTGACGTATGTGTCAAATCCCCTCTATCTTCCAAAACATTACACTAAAACCTTATTGTTTGCTATTTAACCTCTTGTTATAAACCTCTATAAGAAAATAGACTTATTTAAACTTCGTTGTTTAAACCGAAATTATTTTAATGAATGTTTATTGAATAATCATTATAAAAGAAAAATTTCATATGTATTACATTAACTCATCTGTAAAAAATTAAATTAAAGGAGATAAATTTTATAAGTTTAGAAATACACAATTAATTATTTCGCTAGAGAATAAATTCCAATTTTCTAAAACAAAGGTACTGAGTTTTCAACATTATATTAATATCAAAATATCATACTTCTTGAGAAGATATTTTTATCTTATATTAATCTTATTAAATATAATATATCAAGATTTATTGAAATTCAATTTCAGATAAAAAAAATTTTATTTAGTTTCTAGGTTTCTTAGAGTTGACTTTATATTACAATATTTTTTTTTACTTTACATTATTCAACGAAATTCATTTAAATGATATTAAATGAAAAAAATTTTTATTATCAATAATTAGTAAATTTACTAACTATTGATAATAAAAACTTTTATTTTTAGTATTGGACTGAAAATACACCAAAGGAAAAATACTTTTACTATACAGTTATGAATAAATTTATATACAGAAACATTTTTCTTCCTTATAATGGAAAAAATAATAACCAAATAGCAGAAAATTGCATGCATGGATAAAATCACAGGATATAACATGGGTCGAAAACATTGCCACTGAATATCAATGAAGAAAAAAATCGAAATTTTTCATTATTATAAATATGATAATAACATATTTAATTTAATTTATAAAATTCAAGTGTTCATCTCAAAGTCAATAAGGTGAAAAACACGTCTAAAATTTCTTTATTGAGATACATATTAATAATTAGCAAAAACACAAAATAACCACTTAACTATTAAAAAATAACTCTTTAAAAATAGTTAGAAATTTAGATCACTTTTATTTCGGTGTGTGCAATTTAAATGAAAATAATGCTCAATAAGAAAGTACTGTTTCTCTTGAAAGAAAGAGTGGGCGTGGTATCGTCTGCTAGCAGCTACTTCACTAGTGCTCATGATATTTCGCGGTTAGAACTACTCCTCTTATATTCTTTCCTCCATGGGTCCTACCATGGGGGAAAGGCTTCCCCAATGTAAGAAATGCCAAGACAAGCCACTATTTCTCCGATAGAGGTTGACAAGTTTTTCCCAGTATGCCATAATAAGCCATTGTTGGTCTTATAAAGGTAGCAAAGTCACAAAAAATCTTGGGCATTCCAAGATTTAGCCAAAATATATTATAAAAAGGAAAACCCAATATGGCTACGTATTTTTCTTAAGCTACTTGATTGCGGTTTTGTTTATTAAGATTCTTAGTTAATGATTACCATTTTATTTTTTGCTTATCAACAAAGCTTTCATTTCTTTCTGTATCAAGGATGTTTTCAAAGCATCGCAGTGTTTGTTAGCTTGATTTTTCTTATATTTGTCATAACAAAGTTTGGTTACCATGAAGAGGTGTTATCTATTTGAACTAAAATTATAATCGAAATCAAAATAATGTTTAGATATATTTTATTTTTCATTTGCAATTGTTCTGTATATTATTAACCATGAAACAACTCCAAAATCCAATGTTATTGTTATACATAAAGTAACAACGATAATTTGTCT
Source organism: Latrodectus hesperus (assembly GCA_037975125.1). NCBI lineage: Eukaryota > Metazoa > Arthropoda > Arachnida > Araneae > Theridiidae > Latrodectus > Latrodectus hesperus. The sequence continues at coordinate 19,488,308 of CM075852.1, read as the reverse complement.
GTATAAGCACTTACCTACATTGATTTAATCACATATAAATTTATTATAAACACATTTATGAAATATTATTCGAAAAGAACAATTGTTGTGATTTAAATTCATTGCTTTCTAGAAATGCCCTTGAAATTTAGTATTTTTATTTTCTATGATGCATTTTACAACATCTTAATACCAATAGTTTCCATTCGATATGTTGATATACATCTGTATTGTTCTACATTTAATTTGGAATATATTTCGGACAAATGCTGAATTCAAAAAAAGTCTCTAATGTATGTAAGAAAAATCAAATGTTTGTATCAACGTTATTTATTTTATAATTATATTTACTAAGCTAAACTCCATGGCACGACAGCCCATGTGGGCCAAGGCTTACAGTGCCCATAACTGTTTTCATGACCAAGGGCCCTGGGGTGCGAAGCATATCTCCCAGTTTGGTGGTCAGCGTAACGTAAGACCCCAAATGTTTAGTTCCCTAACATGCTTGGTACTCAGTTAATCGACCCACTGAAGGGATGAAAAGTTGAGCCAACCTTACCCAGTCCGAGAATCGAACCTCGGACCTGTGTCAAGAGTGCGTGAAACGCTGCCACTAAGCCACCGTCATAATTATATTTGTAATAAAATAAGGGCTTCATAATTATATTTGTATAAACAAATATTTGTTTGGTAAAGATGAAAATTTTTATTTTTTACAAATTTAATTTTAAGAATATAATTCAGAAATTTTATATCTTACTGTATTACGACTTATTAGGCTCCACACCACTTGTTTTTGGAATTTCTTTTTTTCTATTTTCTACATTGCAATTATGTATACATTATCTCTAAACTGTATTTTTAACATCTTAATACTAATAGTTTTCATCAGTAAAGATGGTGTTTTCATTTGAAATTTTAGTTAGAGATTTTTTTTTCAAAAAAAAAATGTTTAATTGCTCAGCAACTTATTGTTAAATTACTTATTATATGTTTTGATAGAATGAATAAATTTTTTAATCTGTAGACAAAACAATTGTGAGTTGTATATATTAAAAACAGCTTTAAATTTTCAACTTAAATTTCTTTATGCATGAAAATTTAATTCATTTATTTAAATCAAATTTAAGTATTAAAGAATTAGTAAGATATATATATATATATATATATATATATATATATATATATATATATATATATATATATATATATATATATATATATATATATATATATATATATATATATATATATATATATATATATATATATATACATATTTATGAATATGTTATATATTGTATATTAATTTAAAACCTATAATATAAATGTTATTAATTTATTTTTAATTATGACTTATCTAGCCCCCCTACTTTCTCGTTGAGAAGACAGAAATGGGGAGGGGGCTAAACTATTATCCTCTTAAAAGTTAAATCTAATCTGACTATAATCTAATAATCTAATAATAAACTTACTAAATTTTATCTACATAATGTACTAAAAATCCTCCTCGATAAACAAAATATTAAAAAAATTGAATGACATTTGTGTCATTAATAAGTTTGAGGTCATTATAGTTTTTTATATTGTTTACAATGTTTTTTTTAATTTTTATATTTAATTTATTAAGAATGATGTGCTATAAAATGTTAAACATGCTTACATTATCAGTGAAGTTATTCGTAAATTCGACATTAAGCATGCATTAATTTATATGGATATTAATTTGCATCATCAAAGAGTAAGCTTATTTCTCGATAACTTACTGAATTTTACTGCACTTTGGAATGGATGAAATGAGAAAAGTTCTAAATAAAAATATTCAAAATATTGTCTTTGTCATATAGAATTGTATCTTGCAGAATACATGTGGTGAAAATCCAAAGACTATGGCTTTTGAAGCCAAATTAAAAGCAAGGGCAAATCTATGCAAACTACACACCGTAAACAAGTAATTGTATCTTGGCTACTGGAATGGCATCATTTTTATTGCAGGGGCATAAAAATAAATTAATAGATTTTTTCTTTTCATTGTGGTCCAGCTGCTTTTGCAAATTCTTATTGCATTATTTACTGATGCACTCAGTCCTTAGCCAATTTGTAATGTTTTAATAAATTAATCAATTTGTAATGTTTTGAAAATGTTAGTCATTTAAATAAGTAAATTGATTGAATAGCGTAATGCTAATTTTGTAACTGAGTAGCAAATGATATTATTACTTATTAATAAATGAGATTAAAAAGCATTTCGTTAAGCAAAATTATCTAAAACTAAAATAAATTATTAAGGATATAATGTTACTATGGATAAATGTGCTCATAAAACCAGATTTCATTTGCATTTTTCATCTTAATTTTTGTATTGCTCATACATTTTGTATGTAAATGAATGTAACCATCAGAGTACGCCAGAAAATTTTCATTCATTCTTAAAAACTTAATGATTTCATTCTTTAAAATAGTGGCCCTAAATTATCGCTCTCATAACTTAAACAACATAAAAATTTAAAATCTTATTTTATTATGATTTTTTTATACTTTTCAAAATAAATTTTTATCAAATAAGTAGTGCAAAACTTACATGACTTGATTCTTCTATTTAAACTACTTACATGGAAATGAGCATTCACATGTTTGATCAAAAAGGACAATGTTTTTAAAATAATCGGAATTAAAAATACCTTAGGTTTGAATATCCTAATTTGCAAGTATTAATGGTTATATTTAAAAGTATTAATGATTGTAAAGAAAATATTGTACTTAATGGATCACAGCAGCAATTCTTAAATAATTTCCTAGATTTGTATTTTACATTGTCAAAGTAAATAAAATCCATAACATTAGTTAAAACATTATTTTCACTTGTATCACACACAGAGCAGAAACAATATTTTTACTATATTTTTAGCATTATTCAAATTTCCTTCTAATTAATGAATTACTTTGAAATATTAAAAATCTACAGTTGTGTATTTTTTCTTTTTTTTTTTTAATTATTTGTTACATTTAAAATTATAAACATTGGAAAAGAGAATACATTTTGAGCTGAAATTATCAGCCGGTTTAAAAATGATTCCTTTTTTTAAATTATATTAAATTTTTCTGATGGGTGACAATATGCCTTAAAATACGTTAATATAATTTATTTTAAAATTAGGGATTTATTAAAAGTATGATTATATATAATGGTAATTTTACATTTCTTTAGTAATATAACATAAAGTTTCTTATTTAATTTTTACACTTGGAAAATGCTAACGTGTTTATTTTGTTTTATGTTAATGTCACATTAAATTAACTCTGGCCTTGCAAATTGCAGAGCTCATGAATAAAGTCTAGATCCATCATGTTTAACATTCATATAAATTTTTCACCCAATCAAAGTACAATATTAAAAAATACTTTCTAATTGATTTATTTAACAACATTTATATTGGGCATTAATAAGTAATTTTTGAATTAAGAATGTTGCTAAGTAAATTATATTTGTAAATCCTTGGTGAATGACATACATTTTAGTTTATTTTCATCTTTTACTGTTTGTCCTTTGAGTTGCACGTATGACTTCTACTTTTATTAAAAAATAATAAATTAATAAAATTATTTAGTACTCAAACAGTTTCTAATTTTAGTAGTGCTTTAGAAGTTTCATTCTGACTTATAAATGACTCTTAAATATTCAAAATGACTAATAAATATCAAAAGTTATATTTATTAGTAATTTTTAATTATTAGTTCTATTGAAAATGATAAAGAATAGTTTGTTTACATTTTCAGCAGAAATTTGAAGCCAATGTAAATTATTCTTTTTCTAAACTGTATAAAATGTTTCCGATATGCCATGAATCTCAGTATTCTATGCTTAAATGTACGTCAATAGATTAGTTATGTAATTTATTTACTATGATTATTTATATAAATATTACTTAAAGGTAATTCTAAGATGCTCTAGGCAAAAGATACGTTTAATTGTAGGCTTCATTACTGGGCACTACAATTTCAGAAAACACCTCCATAAAATAGGACTGTTTCAGCAAGACCCTATCTGCAGGAAATGTCATACGCAAGAGGAAACGGCCAAGCATATCATTTACGAATGCGAGCCTTTTGCCCTCCCTAGATTAACCTCTTTAAACATCATTCATACTAGAGAGTTACACCTAGACTCCATTAAAGGGTTATCGGACTTTATTAATAAAGTGGGTGACCCGAGCAACTGGAACTAGGAAACATTGTGTTTTGAGTTAACAGTACAAAATGCTGATAAAAGCAGAGGTGCCTAATGACATACAAACCCAAGTCTAAGAAGAAGATTACATAAAGGTATGACTAGTAGTAGTTTCGTATCCATAACATGTCATAAAGCTATATCCTATTGAAAGATGTCTACATGAAAAACTGCCTGTTTTTATTATTTTTTTGTTTTGTTTTGTTTAATTGCACGATAAAAAACACTAGTTCTACAAATTATGGAACTTGTGAAACATTAATCTAAATCCTTCATAACATTTATACCAACTTTTAAGCAAACACACATCTTTTCAAAATACAATACTAAAAAAAAATTCTTATACTTATGTTGGACATTAATTAGTGATCGTTTCCAGAATAGTGCTATAATTGTTCAAAAGTCTTCTCATAGAATGCTTTTCTTTATGCTGTTCATTTCTACAATAATTTTTATGGTAACAAATACTATTGAAATAATCAGTTACAGTCACATAATTTAATAGTTGTTCGGAATAATATCATATGCTTCTAGTTGAAAGAGTCAAAAATTGATATCGTATCCAACATATAAATTTGATCTTGAAGCTTTTTAAAATTAAAAAATTATTTTGAGTACGAAAAGAACTTTGATTCCTTTTTAAATATAATGTATGTGTATGCGTGAAAAAGTATTCATTCCAATAATTTTTTATTGCTAAATTTATAGGTGTTTTTCTAGTCTTGACGAATTATAATGAAAAGAAAGCGAAAGTGATTACAGTAAAGAGCAATATTTAAGACTGAATTTTAGAAATATAAAGAATTAACATGTATTATCTATATTGCAAAAATATATGCACTTTGTAAAATAAAATTTTTAGAATAAACTGTTTTACTGTCTAGTTAGTATTTTCAGGATAGAATACTTCTACACACTGCAGGGCAACTTAACTTGTTCAAAAGTAATTTATAATCATTAACAAATAATGCCCGAGTTTGTTTTTATCTATGTTGTTTAGTATATAAAGAAAAAACATTGGAGAGTCTGCCAGCGAGATGTGAACTAGAATTAAAATATTCAGAAAAAGTAGTTAACATCTAACTGATTATTTTTATATGAGTGTTATACAAATTTTGATACTTTTCTGTTAGATATACAGCAATTCGAATTGCTGTATATCTAACAGAAACTTATAAACTTATAAGAAATTTATATTTCTAACTTATAAAGATTTTTATAAGTTAGAAATATAAAATGATTTTTTTTCTTCATTAAAGGCATAAGTGGAAATATTTTTAAGTGTATAAATTCTCAGTTTAGTTTCTTGTATAAAACAAAATTTACATTCTAATTCAATTGGAATTTACTTAACAGAAAAGAAATATTTATTTAGTGAAATAAAAATAGTGTAAGATTTGAAAATGTGATTATACACAAAAATTGACAGTTTGAGTTAATGAATGTTAAACAATACAGAAATGTGTGATTCTCTTTTAATATTAAATAAACCAAATTAATATATTGCTAGTAGGATTATTAAAAGTATGCCACACACTATATTTAAATTTATATGCTAAATCTTTTAAATACTCATAATTGGTAAGTTGTAAATACTAATTTGTTTTTTACTTCACGTCTCTTTCTTCTTGAATTTTAATTTCAACATAATTTGATTTTCATCATATATATGATAAATTTTGCTAAATTCTTTAAATTTTTGCTTAAATAATAATAAAATTATCACTTGTGTTTATTTTCAAAAAAAAAAATGCAAAATAAAACATTTTAAACATGACAGTTATTTTCCTCATATAGGATGCAATAACACAGGTTTAAATTGAAAAAAATGCGTATTTATTACAATAATTTAAAATAGCTTCCTTATAATTTATTAATTCAAAATAAAATCCTTTGTTATAATGAGCTACATATAATGTAGACAAACAAATAAGCCAAGATAGGTCATATCTTGGTTGCCTAAACTGGACTAATTTCGGCAGCCAAATTTGGTCCTATCTTGGCTGCTTATATTGAACCAATTTTGACAGCAAAGCCCGGTCCCATCTTGGCAACCCAAATTGATCCAATGTAGGTTACCAAGCATGGCCCTATATAGGCCGTTCACATTGGTCCTATATAACGAAATGTAGACCATGCAGGATTGGCGTAATATAGACCACCAATACTGGACCAAGACAAAGTCACGATTAGCCTATATAAGGGTCAAGCTATTTTGCTATTTGGATATTAGTGCTCCCTTAATTATCAGCTTGTTTGATGTATTTTGTAAAAATTGGGTCAAACTGCACTATTAATTTGAGTCAGTCCAAAATTCCCCTTATGAGATGAGGCGAAAGTTTCGTTTTCTCCAAAAAAGCCATACCTCTTGCTGATAAAAATTTAATTATTTCAACAGCTTTTTCGGATCACCAGTAGTATATTTTAGTCTGATATTGCTTAATTAGTGTAGAATCAATTCTTTAATCAGTTTTTAAATTATTGGATCAGCTTTAAAATGGATTCCGTGTGCATAAAAATTTTTTATGCGCTATTAGCAAAATGACAACATGCTTTCAATCACCAAATCCAGAAGTCAAAAAGTTATTTATACTTTCAAATAATTTGCATATTCAGCAAAATTTTTTCTGTTTTAATATTAATAGATAAAAATCTTATAAATGTTTCTCTATTTTTTAGTTAAGAAAATTATTTTTAGCTGAAAGACATTTACATCTATCGAATATTTTTATATTGTTTAATAACGAGATCCATATTTTGTAAAGAGGAATTTCTAATAAAATGATCATATCATCAGTAATAATGTACCCTTTAATTGGATCATCTAATGCCATTTTACTCTAAATATTCCTTCCAGGCGGCAAAATATTTTTGTTCTAAATATGCTTTGTCATCGACAGCCGGATCGCCAGTCGCAATTTTTTGCTTGATGTAACTTTCTAATTTTTTTATCTCCAGTATATATCGAGCATTATTATTTTTCCATGTGCTGTTTATCATCTGCAGCTGTATCATTAATTGGTATTTTTTGTTGGATGTTATGTTTTGATATCTCATCTAAGAAAGCACATTTCATCTTTTCGTGGACTTATGGGGCTTTTTATCACCGACACCTAATAAACTGAGTAAAATTGGTTGAGTGTATGATATAGAAGAATTTTCCAATTCTTTTGAACATACAAGAAGGAACTTTAGGAGGCTTTCTTTACACTTTTTAGATTGAAATTCTCGAAACTATTTGAATTCTCTTTTTTAGTTTACGGGGCATGGTATTCTTTTCTCTTTCATGGTCGGAATGGCTGAGACCAGCTAACTATACTCAAGCTTACATAATAATGAAGACCATGGACTGCTTCAATTGATAAAAAGTCTCTGGAAAAAAATTAGAGAAGAATCATAAACACGCACAAGTGAGAAAATCAAAGATATTGGGACCAACTTATTAATGGACTCTCTTGGAAGACACGTCTAATAATAAAGGAATAAGCGAATACGCGTCGAACGAACAATTGGAAGCATGGAATTCGTACTCATTCTCAACATGGCAGAAAAAATATGAACTACAATGAATGAAGCTCGTCTACTCGAACCAGTGACCACTGACAAGAATCGAGGAACATGAGCCGCTCGTCCAGAGATAAAGCGGAAGAACCATTTAGAAGCGCTATAATATGACCAAGTATTACGAAAGGGAATGAAAACACTGTTTTAGAAAATTACGCCTATCATTACGATTCACGTTATTGTACTTCGGCAGTCGCTATACAAGAATACATAAAACATTTTTCGAACGTAATGTTTTCATTACACATTTTCCAAATGTTCCTTCACAAGATTCGATATAAAGTCGAACGGTGAACTGAGCAAGAATCAAGAGAAACGAGTCGCTTCGTCCAGAGTCGATGCGTAAAGACCATTTACAAGGGGCACGGTATACCCAAGATTTGAAAAGGGGAATACGAACGATGTTTCGGAAAAAATCACTAATGAGCTCGAAGAAAATTCGAACAGGTGAGTTTGCTGTCCAGTCATTCGTACGGGTCCATTAAAACAAGAGGTTCAAGTCACGAAAATATTTCTCAAAAATACTTCGAGGTTGCATTATTGTTCCCAAGACGAAAGAAATCGATTACACAGATCTATTAGATTAGAATCGAAATGGCTCAAACAATGGACGTGTATAATAAAGAAAGAATCAATCATGGAAGACATATAAGAAGAATCGGAATGTGAAAAAAGACGAACAATAGAACCAAAACAGAACAAGATTTGGAAAAAGAATATATATATATATATATATATATATATATATATATATATATATATATATATATATATATATATATATATATATATATATATATATATATATATATATATATATATATATATATATATATATATATATATATATATATATATATATATATGTATATATATATATATATATATATATATATATATATATATATATATATATATATATATATATATATATATATATATTATATTCTTCTCTTATGTATACTAGTTTTATGTATTTCTTTATTTGCTTCTCAGTGAAATCGTACAAGTGAATCGGACTCTACTCTATTGCCTTCGTCCGTTTGTTTTGAGATGATTGTGTCTTCGAAAGACAGGATGAACTGGGGCAAATCAATTTGAAAGGAATCGCCTTATTCCCATTCAAGCATTGATGGAATAGATCAGCTCACACTGGAACATAACACGAGCCAAGCTAAGACGCATAATAGTTATCCTCGTTTTCTTTGCCCAAGTTGGATAGTGACGATTGGTCTTCTTCGATACCTTTATTCTAGAGATTCTTGTCATCTCGCTCTGTGGATAAATTTCTTTGCATTCCAAGTGGAACGGTCATCTGAATTCCACAAGACGTTAAATGTTCTTTGCTTTCCTAGTTCAATCGAGACGATTGGTCTTCTTCGTATCCCTTTATTCAGGAGATTAAAGTCATCTTGTTCAAAGATCAATGCTCTTTGCAATCCAAGATTCGAACAACAGGAAATAACTAACCCAGTTTGAATTCCGGGATCCTATGTATATAAACACGTGACACATAACGACTAGCTGTTAATCTGAATTTTGAGCTCGGACTGTCAACATGTCTTCTTCTTGTTCTAAAACTTGGGATTGCTGTCACAAGAGAATTGTGAATTCTTTTCCGTATTTGATTTTGTGAATGACTTGGCCGCCGATGTGGGAACGAGAAGAAAATAAAGACTCATGTGATGGAAACCTAATCTCTCTATGTCTATTTTATTCAATAGCAAAAGTGGCCAAGTGGAGGCTGTGACCAGCTCCACCAGGGGCAGGTAGCAGAGAGTGAGTAGTATATCTTGAGACATTTGTGTGGACAATTAATAAATCGGGATTAGAAGGCACTCCCCGTAGGACAGAAATGTTGGAAATTTCTGAGAGTTTTCTATAAAATCTGCTTGAGTAGAATCAAAAAATTTTTCAAGAATACAACCCGCTAGATTTGTGTCTTGTATCCCCATCTCCGGGAATGAGCACTGAAGTCTCCTATTAAAATTGAGCGTCTATTCCAGCGATCATTAATAAATTACAGATCTGGACAGTTATTGGGAGGATTGTAAATGACAAAAATTTGGTAATGATGGGTATTTCTCCAAACATTTATCCACCACCTCGAGTTTGTCCACAGTAGTCATAGTGTCCCACAGTCATACTAACAATATAAGTATTTTTAACATAGATGACAATGCCAGAGGCCACCTGTCGAGAATCTCTTAAGCAAAAAGTTTGATATTCATTGATACGAAAAAAATTTAAATTTTGGGTAGAAGCACCACTTTCCACTATACCCAGGTTGTCAATGTCATGATTAAAAACAAAAAGTTATAGTTCGGTGCAAAGTTATAGAACTTGTCATTTGTAAAACCACCTGCATTCCAAAAAATCATTTTAAGCTTGTCTTTAGCCATAGTCGAGGCCTTGAAAAAGACCTTTCAGAAAAACAGCAGCAAGATGATCCTGAAGCCGAAAGAACGTAGTAGGCTGCACGAAGTGACAGGAGTCAGTCATTTAGTGAAAACAGGGATCACCACGTGAAAGTGATTGACACCACCCCACACAAGAAAACCTTGTTATATAGATGCAGTTTTTTTTTTTTTTTTTGGCTTAAGCTTGATTTAAAGTGCGTGCTTGTGAGATTTCCAAAGTACGTGATAAAATTTGTAATTGCTTTCGCTACATTTTCTCATCATGTGATTTCCCAAGTACGTGATTATTTACAATTCTTTTGCTAAATTTAATATTAAATTATTTCAATTTTTCATATTACATGATTTATTCAAATAAATAAATTTATTTCATTTCAAAAAAAAAAAACAATTATATTTGACAAAATAATATATACGTAGTTTGCGTAACTTTTTTTACATCTATATAAAATAGTTGTTAAGTATACTTTAAATGTTTATATATAATTGTGATTTTCATATATTTAAATATGCATTTTAAAAAATAGAGGTTAAAAAAACTTTGCAACTGTTTTTGTAAATAGAAATACAGAAGACTTCTATATAGTATAAAAAAATTCAACTAAATGAAGCAAAACTACTAAGTCGAAAATAGAAGTTTATTTCTTAATTGTAATTTAAAATAAAAAAGCATATAAAAGAGAGATGAAATTAAAAAATATTAAATAGAAAAAATTTTGAAGTAAGAAACATGACAGACATTATATGAAATTGTTTACTTTCTATACTAATGATAGAAGATATCCACACAATAATTTAAAATTCATTCTTAAATCTTTTTTTACTTTAATCATGAAAAATTAGTCGAAATCATTAAATAGTTTTACATTCGGATATCAATTTTTAGATTGTGGAAAGCAAGAATTATTTTAAGTTTCCAATATAATAACTAAAAATAATTTGATAAATAAATGTTTGCTGAAAAAACATATATATATCATTTCTGCAATCCTTACAAATTTTAAAATGATTAAGGAAAAAACTTTTTTAATTTCTACTGATCAGTTCATACTTTTTAAAACGATATTACTTTAAACAAGATAGAAATTTATCATTTTAGTACCTATCGTAAAGAGTAAATAATGAACTTTATTATAAGAATTTTTAAATCAAGATATTAAAGTTATTACAAATTCATTTTGAGAAATATAGTTAAATATTATTAAAATGTATTTTTTTTGTTTAAAAAATGATTAAAAAATTCCTTTCGTCCACTTTGGCTGTTATATTCTTTTAAAAAAACATTTAATGGAAAATTATAAAATTTCAGTATGCGGTGACATTATAAAATGCAATCCTTCTATCACAGTCAGTGCATGCATTACATTCTTGATTATATGTCTAAAACTCGTCTCCTGACATTGTAGACAATTTCTCCTTTTATCAAAACCATCCCAACAATCCATTTTGCAATTTTCCTGTAAATCAGTATAGGATTTAAAATTAGAAATTGAAATAATCGTAATGTACTTTTCAGTTTTATATAGAAGAAACTGTGTGTACTTTATTAAAGAAAGAGAATTAAGTATGTTAAGTTTTATTGTATAATTTTTTTGTATTTACATCAAAACAACATCTTTCCATCTTTATCTAAGCACATTTTGCAAGTTTTCGATAAATACATTTTTCGAAACATCGATAAACTTGTCATTTTGAGTAAACAAAAAATGTTAATTCTAAAATTCATTTTATTTAAGAGATGCACGTCGCCAAGAGTATTTAGAAGATGGAAACATGCCGCAAAGAAGGAAACCTATCTTTAATGTGAGGCCACACATTCAACCCAAAGTCTAATATTTTTTGTAAAGAAACAGCTTTTTGTAAGTTCTTGGGTAAGCAATATATGTGTGTGGGCATTACAGATTAAATAATAAATTTCCATATTAATTTTTTTGAATTATTTATATCGAATGAATTCTGTGCGTTAGCTGTTCCTGTATTTTTTCCTGTATCTATTTCTAGCTGAGATGTTAGCTAATTCATATAGCCAAACTGAAGCAATTACCTTGAAGCTACTAGGCTCTCAACCATGGTTGGAAGTCTTCGTAATTTAGGGTCAGGGACCAAGCAAAAGACCCCAACACTTAGTCTATCACGCCAGAGCTATTATTTCACTCAGAGGAAACAACTTATTTAACCCTTTCGCGACTAACGGGAAACATACGCCCCAAGCAAAATACAAAAAAATCTGTTGAGACAGAATCTTTTCTTTGTCTTATGGGAGGCATTCCCATCAGTCCTGCCAACATTTTTGAATGTGTTTTTATCCAGAGCGGGTAGATGGCGCTAACGTACGCAATCATATTCCCGCCTTTTGGAAGCATTACATCGGCACATTTCGTATTCTGGGAACATAAATACTTTATTTGTTGAAAAATATCGCATATATTCAATTAAACTTTGATAAACCATAAATCTAAGGTAAATTACGTTGTTCACAAAGCGAATTATCTCGAATAAACTGGTAAGTAGGAAAATTTTTGTATCTCAGTTTTTATTGTAGTGACATATGTGTCCCTCTCGTCTTGGATAGTGGGAACATGTTGTCCCAACAGTCCTATGTGATCAAGTAGCTTGATATTCTATTTTCGATTACTTTTGAAATCTTTACTTATTATTTTTAATTTAGGCCCAAATTAATTCATTCTAAGGATAACTCGACGAGAAAAAAAAAACTCGTCGCGAAAGGGTTAAAAGGGCTCAGTAGCATTTAGTAATATCACCGGATGTTCGGTAAAGTCGGGATTCTCAAATATACCCTCCGCTATAAAAATTATTTCTAAATCAATCGGCCCATCGCGTACTTTCTATGTGTATGTAAAGCTCCAATCACCCAAAAAATTCAGAATTTCATTAAGCTATTAAATTGGTATTTGCTCAAGAAATTAAAAACTTCTGATACACAACAAACTAAACTTCAAATTTTTTTTTTATTTTCTATCTGAGAACTCAAAGAATACCATTTTCGTGAAAATCTGTAAACAGAGAGCAGGAATACTCACTGCAGATTTTAATCTTCATATATTATTTATAATGGTTAATACTTCTTAATAATGCTGTTATGGCTCTTCATTCAATTATATTAGGAACTAAATTTTCATAAATATTCTACTCTGATTAATTAGTTTCATTCACTTTTAGATATATTTTCTATGTTACCTTTCATTGCCCATTTTAGGAATATTTATATGCAACATTATTTTTCTTGAAAACATACTGACTGAACTAATCAAATTTTAATAAACAAGAGATTTTCAATTTCTCATGAATAATTGAATAGAGGTGTCATACGAAATATCTAAAATGAAATATGTCGTTTATCATGTTTTTCATATGTGTAATGTGTTGATTCCTCCTATTCAGCTTTAATGATTTCCTTTGGTGATGAAAAAAGATAGAGAAAAAATTGATCAAAACAGCACGCTTACAAAATTTTTTAAATTATTCTTTTTTGCTAACAGCATTCTACACAGTTTGCTTTTTGAGACACATCTTTTATGGAAAAAATTTAGCTACGGTCACCCCCTTGGCTAAATTTTCAAAAATTTGCCAAGGGTGACCTTATGAGGAATTTTCTATCAGGGAAAAAACGGCGGGATTAAATGCCTGAAATAGTGACAATATTTCATACATTGTTGGTATCTAACAATATGCTGAATTAATTTTATAAAATTAACAAAAACGAAGATTTATAGATTTCAAACATCAATGGTAAAATAATAAGAAAAGTTAATTTTTTAAATTATCCATAAAATTTTTTTGGTTAAGTTTTATATTGAGTTTAAATTGGTAAGTATTCATAAGAAATTAATGACAAGTAGGGTTGCCAAAATACTAGTTTGCCGGGCTTCCGGCAAAAATGTTCGCCCAATTTAGTGCCATAAAACGTGCCAAGGGTGACCGTACAGTAAACCTAATCCTCTTTTATTACAGGTTTATGGTTTGTTATAGGTTTATGTGTAAGTTTGCATTTTTGAGTGTCTAAGAGTCATTTACCTGACATATTTTCATAAATTATTTTGTTAGACTATATATTTACATAGCGTCCAATAAATTATAAAATTTAATTTTTAAGTAAACATTTTAATAGCTCTTCATTTGAAATATTTGTCCAGCATACATTGAAATAATTGGGTGATATAATTTTTTCTTGCTGATAATCAAAATCTTGAATTATGGATTTAAAATTTGATATTCAATGAAAAAAAACCCTCAGATTTGTAATTCTTTAGTAAAAAAGGATGTTAATTAAACAATAAATATTAGAATCAAGACTATCCTAAAAATAAACTTTATAAATTTGAATCGAATTCTAGTAATAATTAATATTTATCTTGTTTATATATAAATCAAAGAGATAAATACATAAATCTTTGTTTGACGAAATAATAGTAAATAAAAGTAACTATGCTGATAAAAATATTTTAAATTAAAAAATACAGAAATGGATTTTATCTAAGAAAATTATTTTGCAGTATTATAAATTTTCTTCCAGCAATTTTTATCTTATTCTCAATGTTTGCATTTTTTCAACCTAAAAATAACTGAAAAACTTAATGATCTAAAAAACAGTTTTTATCAAGTCACATTTTTTAAATCAAAACAATATATATCTCTTAAATAATTGCATTAATATCTATTTTAAATCAAAGTAAAATTACATTTAAACATGGTTTTAAACATGGTTTGTTAAATAACACTATTCAGTTTTTAAATTTTATTTCTATTGTGACTTCTTTGGAATAAAAATAAGCAATTTGAAAATACTAAAATATGAATTGATAAAAGGAAAACAATTATCTTCTTAACTAATTTCGTTAATCACCTCTTCTTAATATGGAAATAAAGGACTGTAGACTGTGAGACAAATGATAATTTAAAATTTGGTGAGTAAGCAAAAAATAATTACAGTTGCAGTTAATGTTCTACTTTTAATATATGTCCAGATAACATCCATAATTAACGTCTTAAATACTTCCATGGACTTCCAAATTACATCTATCATGGATGTATAAATACATCTATTACTGATCCAAATGTTAATACTCCAAAACTCATCCATCGTGGATGTCAATTCGACGTTCATATGTAGTTGACAGAAGACCATCCGGTTCATATCTTATCATGGACGTCTTCATGACATCCAAAAGGTATCCATGACTTCTTTTGAATTCTATGGATCTTAAATAGACGTTCTATACAATTACACACGACCCATACAATTACACACGTCTGTTAAGACGTGCGTAATTGTATGGGTTATGTATTATAAATGATATTGCGAAAAAATAACTGTAAAAGCTGTTTCTGTGAACAATTATATTGCTTCTTTTGATGTGAAATTATTTCAACACAGTTGCTAATGACATAGCAGCTTATGATTGGACAACATGGCAGCTTTAATGTGAGAAGCAAATATCTACTAACTTTGATGTGCGTAAGTTTAACACAATATAGAATATAAAGTCTGTTTCATCTGACCCCTATACCTTTGATAAGATGTGCCACTTTTACTACTCCCTTTTCTATGTCTTATCCTAATTGATTGAGGTATTAATTTCTTACTCAAATGAAATTGATTCTACAATAATATATCTGTAGTTCTATTCATAAGCATATGTTAAGTTTGATGTAAGACTGAGTATTTTATTTCAAGGAAAGAACACTTTATTAAATATGCATAATTTATACATAATTTGATTGTTCAATTTTATGAGGTTCAGAATTGATGGTGGAATTTAAATCTACATTAACCATATATTATATCCACATCCAAGTTTATCTCCACATTATTATTTACCTGTGGTTAAGAAATACTGAAAAGAAAGTAACAGTGAAAAGGAGCATGTATTCCCGATCGATAAATGCTATGGATTGAGTTTCCAATGTAAGTAAAAACTAACCTCAGTTGACCGGAAGCCATCTGAAATACTTCCAGTTTTCTCTCTTCCCATTGAAAATCAATGCAATTGCAAAAATTTTTATTTTAATATTTTCAGGTATTTATTTCTGTTTTCGAAAATTTTTTTATTTTATCCATTAAAATCATAATTTTTAATAAGACTGCAATCAGTGGTGATCCTGTAAATTTTTACTTAAATAATCCTGATGGATTACCATATTTCTAGGGGATTGTAACATTGATTCTCAATTGTTGATGAATGATACATTGTAACCCACATTCTAACTCTTGTTATTATTTATCTCCATTGTTAATCATTTTCTTCTTTAACTAATTTTTAATTTTATGCATTTTTTCTAAAATTTCAGGAAATATATTTTGCGCGCGATTGACTATAAATCATTTCAACTATTATGCCTTTATTTATGTATTATTTATGCTTTCATTTATAGTATAAATTTTATTAAAGTTTTCTTACTCATGCTAGAATATATGAATTGGTATCAATAATGAGTAGAACAAAATTGTTATGATCTGTTTATTTACTTGTTTTTTATTAATATTTTGTACAAATCTTAGTTATTATTGTAATTAAAATTTAAGTATTATTTTTAAGAGTTGATTCAATATATATCTAATTAAATTAAGGATTGTGAATCGGGTTCCATTGGAAATTTGAACATCTTCACTTGCGAAAATAAATTTGTTCCAGGTCGCATATTGCAACCAAATGCTATGCAACAACTACTACTTTTATCTGCTTTCTGCATATCAAAAAAATTAAAGGATAATTACTTCTAAATTAAAATTTCTTAAAAGCAATGAAAAGTACAGAAAACAAGCACAATGGTATAAAACAATAATGGAATAGTAAGCAGGAAGTTTCGTAGTGGAAGTTTTCTAGATTTCCACGGTAATAGCGCCCTCTATTCTTCTCTTTAAAGAAACTTCCATCCATAGATAAAGATAAAAGAAAAGCACATATCTGGCAGCATTTGATGGATATATATTAAGCCTTGGATTCTGCTGAATTTCACCATTGTGTTTGGCTGGTATACTTATTACGTACGAACGTAAACATTCTTTCAGGTAATATTCTTTAGCAATTAATATTTTGTATTCGTTATATTTTGTGTTATTTAAATTATTCACACACACTTCTGATATTTGGTACTCAGGATAAAGTATTTGTTCTTCCTTTCAGTTTAGCCTAACTTATTTTTCACAAATCATAAATGCGTTATTTTTTGAAAATGTTTAATAGATTTAAAATATTTTTAGTAGCAATATTAACTAGACTATATTCTTGCCATTCGTTTCTTTAAATTTAGAATCATGTATATTTTATGCATGTTGTAAACAAAAGAATTACATGTATGTCTGAAATGTGTCATTCTCTATTCGGATAATGTAATTATTTGTTTTAATTTGTTTTTAATGTAAATGATTGAATGATAAGAATTATATTGATAATTTGTTATTCCATATGTAGCAAATTGTATAAAATAATTTTTTTATAGAATTTGTTATCTGGAAATTTTATTACTTGAATTAATGCTACCATCCTCACTTCACAATTCAAAAGTGCATATTTATTATTGTTAATAAAACAATTGTAACATGAATATTATATTTTGTATTAAGATGGTATGTAAGTAAAGGTAAAATATATCATAATTTTAGTTACTTATTCTGTTTTACCATGCATTACTCAGCATGAGTCTCATTTATTTTTCGAGACATATTAAAATTGTACCATAGTAGAAAGAATTACTGAACAAACTTCAAAATACAAATTATTTTATATTTTCAGATTACTTTTTTTATTGCAAGTTGAAAGTAATTTTGTTAGAGTAAATTTTAGTCAAAATGTAGAGTTGATATTATAATATAATTGTTTTAAAACTTTTAAATGGAATTAAAGAAAGTTTGTTTAACATGTGAAAAAGAAACAATAAAAGTATCTTTGGTTTCTGTATTCATGAGTTTTTTAAAGAATTAGTGGAAGTCATTTTTTTATTTTGGGTTAACCACATATGTAGATAATGTGTATTTTATTCCAAACGTCTGCCATATAATAATTGTTAATAATCATAGTCATGTTTACTAAATCATTCAGACAATAGTTAATACTGAGTTTGGAGCATTTGTAAACCAATATGAAAATTTGTCATAGGATTCTTAATTTAGACACCAAAGTTGTATGGATAAATATAGAGACTTAAATTGTTGAAAGCTGTTGTGATTACATCTTCTTAAAAACTAACTCACCTTGATTATACTTGTTATGTTTTGATATTCTGACATGTGGTAAAATATGCAGTTAGAAGCTGATCCTGTCTCAGAAATAATAAAATGGTATGTCATGAATAAAATAATTTTTTAAGTTAAAAATTCGTTTTCAGACGGAATAAGAGTAATTAAAGGCATCAAGCTAAAAAGGATGGAAGGCAAGCACAGCAAACTGATACATTATTACATTTTCTAGAAATTCTTCAAGGAATATACTTTGGAAGATTTATGCTCTGTCTTTAATAAAATAGGCATTTGAAATTCTTCTGCAAAACAAAATGACACAGTATCCATTCTATTCATCTGATGTAGTCTTGCCTTTAATTTTTTGGTTAAAAAAGTCATATTGTTTTCATTGTAAAAATGAGACAAATTTTCAAAAACATTTTAGAATTTCCAGAAATGGTTTGGCATTTAATTTTTGTATTTTTCAAAGAACATCAAATTTCAGAATCATATATTCTAATATTGAAATTTGAGTTAACTTTAAAATTAAAAAAAATTGTCTAATGCTTGTTATAAATTGTTTATGACTTGGTGTTGCTAACATTTTCAGTTTTTTAAGAGATGTTTGCGAATATAATTTAATAAATAGGAAATATAATTTTTTCATAAGACTTGTACATTTAATGATAATTCAAATTAAACATTTGGTAAAAGACGGTAGAACTTTACACACAGTTGGCCCCATTTCCAATTTTTGCGGCAAGCGCTACACAGATATTTTGCCAATCTAAATTGTGTCATTAAGCGCAATATCCGCTGACTAAATACGGATCGCATTCGAACTTCAACTTTGGAATTGCACAGTACTTTGAATTCCAACTAACTAAATTTTGAATAGTTCTTTATAGTTCATAGAAGTATTAAAATTCTATTAGCATAGAAGTATTAAAATTCTATTAACTAGAAACAATTTTTAAAAACAAATTGGAATTTGAATATATCAAGCAGTGGCGCTCACCTTAAAACTTCAGTCATAACTTCAGCAGTGGCTAACTTCAGTGTCGTACTACATACTTCAGTGACAACCAGGAAATAAAGCTTAATTTATAACATTAACAAATAACTTTTTTAAACAAAAACTCAAATTTTAATATACTAAGCAATGGTGCTTGTCTTTAAACAAAAAACAAAAAAAAAACTTTAGTGCAGTGGCATCTACTTTAGTGTCAATTAAGATATAAAGCTACAGTTGGCAAAAAAGTATTAGAACAATAGGAATTTTTAAATTCTCAAGGTAATAAAATGAAACTTTTGTCACATAGTATGTATATTATGTAATACTTTTACATAACTACTCGTGAAGTAAGAAACAAATATTTAGAATCAATAGGATTAAAAAAATTAAAATAAAAGATTTCTGCTTTGCAAAAAAAGTATTAGAACATCGGACTTCAATATTGAATCATTCATAAAATAAAATGACTAAAAATTCGAACGTGATACTAATACATGGTATGCAGTCCGTTGGCTGAAATTACTGCATCCAGACGTCTTGACATAGATTCCACCAAATCTTTGGTGATGTTTGATGACATGCTGGTCCAGGCATCTTGCAAAGGTTGCTTTACATGTTATTGGGAATTTTTCACTTTTTCATCCAACAGATACCACAAATGTTCTATAGGATTCAAGTCTGAGGACTGTGGGAGAGCTATCAATCTTCGGGGAGCATTATATAATAGCCATTCTTTGGTTTTGTTGGCAGTATGTTTGGGGTCTTGTTCTTGTTGAAAAATGAATGTCTTCTCTAACGTTAATTTCTTTGCACTATCATTAAAGTTATCTCGTAACACATCAATATATGACAAAGCTGTCATTTTATCATCAATGAACTGGAGGTTTCCATCTCCTTTGCAAGCCATACCACCCCAGGCAATGACATTCCTTCCTCCGTGCTTTATAGTTTTCTGTAAATTTTAAGCCTGAAAAGCAGTTCCTTTTCTTCTCCAAACTGTGAGCACGTATTTAGGTTTGAAAATTTAAAATTTATTCTCGTCGAAGAAAATTACATATTTCCAGAAATCTAATGTTTAATTGTATAAATTTTGGCAAATTCTAGGCGTTTTTTCCTGTTGATTTCTAAAAGAAAGGGTTTTTTCCTTGGCTGTCTTCCTTTTATTACCAGCTTTATGCAATACACTTCTAACTGTTTGAGGTGTTACAACCTTTCCTGAGATTGATTCAATATTTGCGACCAACATCCTTGCACTTCCTGTCGGATACTGTAGGGCATCTTTAACCACTTCTCGTTTTTCTCTGACAGTCATCTTGCTTGGTCTCCTTGATCTTGGCCTATTGTCCACAGTACCAGTTTCTTTTTTCTTTTTAGAATGTTGTGAATTGTGCAAAGTGAATCATTCAACTTACTGGAAATTTCTCGAAGTGTTTTGCCACTATTGTGCAGGTAAACAATTTGTTCTCTCTTCGCAAGTGAAATCTCTTTTATTTTGGATGCCATGGCAGGAAAAGTCCACGTAAACTGAATTTCTACAAATTAGCAGCGAATGAGACAAGCGCCCTTGACATTGATACGGTTGAAAGTAACCTTGAAAGTTTAATGACGTCACCAGCGCTGTAATTTGCATGTTTCTGCTTTTGTTCTAATACATTTTTTGCGATGCAAATTTTGTTATTTTTATTTTAATACTATAATTATTTTTAAATTTTATTTTTTTCTTAGTTATAATTTTCTAAGAACATATTATCATTTATAAACTGATTATAAGTTTTACTTTATTTTATTAACTTGAAAACTACAAATTTCTCATTGTTCTAATACTTTTTTTGCCAACTGTAAATTTCTAACGTTAACAAAATGCATTTTTTATGCAAACTCGACTTTTAACTAACTGGGCGTGTGATATCCACCTTCAAAAAATTTCAGTATGGCACAATTAATTTCAGTATTAATAATCTGTTAGATATAAAAATATTCGATTCTTAGCTGTAAGATAATTTTTATATTTCTTCAATTAAATGTATAAACTTATTAAGTACTTTTTCTTTATTGAACCATTGTACTTAAGTGTATAAAATAAGATCAGCATCAGAATTTTGTTGCAGGGCCTTGAAATTGCTTTAATTAGATTGACAGTTTTGGTAATTTTCATTGCATATCTAAATGGTGGTATTTTACCATACAAATCTGGAAATGATCCATCTTATACAAAAATGAATAAAACCTTTCAAATTTCCCATCATTGCTGGTGCCTGTTTAATGGTTATTCACAGATAGTTTCTGGAAAAACAAATTTATCAAACTTGCAAATATGTTATAAATATTTCATAAACATCCTCATCTGTTGTGCTATATTTTTAGTAATTCTTTTACTATGAAATCAAATACCATTCCTACCATAACTGAAAACTGCTATGTCTGTAGACTTGTCAAATTGTATTTGTGTAACCACTCGTATATTTCTAAATCACTAATCAACTGCATTTGTATAACTTTTGAAATGGCTGCCATGATCTTATGTTCGAAAATCCCTCAAATAAGCAATTAGCCCTAGTAAGAAATTCTTCTTTTAACTACTCTTCTTCTTAGAAGGGCTCTTTACAACCATATGAGAAATTATTTAAGCAATAATGACATTTTTAGATTTTATCACTGGTCTGAAAACTGACTGTTGAATGAAAAGATTTGATTTTAATGACTCTATTTTCTTTTTTAATTTTAGTTTTGAGTGGATGGCTCACATTAAAAATAACATAAACTGTTTGGAAATAATGTTTCTTGTTTTTTCAACAGCGCAATACTATTTCTACATAACATGCAAACACATTTATCTTTTGAATTAAAGAAGCAGTATAAATCTCCAATTTGGAATTAAAATTATAGTACATTGTCTTTTGCTAGATTCCCTCATTTTAGTGCAAATAAAAGTATTTAAGAATGAAGAAAACACTATATGCCAAAAAACTGAGCATAGAAACCATGAATAAAAAAAGTAGACAAAACAAATGAACATCATTTCAATGCAATTTTTCCAGTGGCGAATTTCAGAAAGACTTCTTCATAGTACAGCAACCATAAAAATTAACAGGATCATTTTATTTTAGATGTGGGAAAATAGTGTGCCCAAGACTTGGTATAAGTGAGAAATAGATCAGATATATTTTATTTTATGCTTATGTGTGAGGGGAGGTTATGAGAGCACCTTTACCGATCGATGTGTGCCATGGTGCCCTGCAGACGTAAGGTTGAGGGCTTTTGTATTAAAGTACCATAATATCTGAAATTAAAATTTTTCCATATTTTTATATTTGCATTCTCCCTTGCAAACACATTGTTAATATCACTGATTTTCAGGAAGATGACTTTCGAAAAGTCTGGAAGTGATATTGCTTCACCTGAAAAATCTTTCACTAGATAAATTTTTCTACATGAATTGCGAGTCTATTTTTAGTATTCCACTATTAAAATTTTCTTTATTTTGTTCATAAAAGATAAATATCTTTTTGAATTTCTAATATCACTAATAAATTTCATGGATCACTTGTTTGGTCTACATCTGCTACTTGTAGTTTCACTATGTCACCTGTATACCAAAAAAAAATTTAAGATTTGAAATTTTCAATGGTGTTTTTGCCTATAATTCTAAACTTTAACACTTGCTGTTGCACTAAATTTTTTCTTACTTGTTCTTGCTTTGTTATGATCTGCCTGGTTAAAATCACTTCCTTGTTATTCTGAAATTAATTGCAGGCAAACAATCATTTAGTAGCAGTGGATCATTAATTTTCACATTTGAATCATCTTCTGCTTCTCTCTTCATCTCTTCATCATATCTCTTCATTTCGGGACTTGGACCCTGCCATGATAGGACGTGCCTAGCCACGCTCTCTCTGACATCCAGATCTGCTGTTGCTTAACAGTATACATTCCCTCGGGAATAAAAAACAGCAGTTTTCACTGCTAATAAACGGTCGATAGGACTTACAATTTAAATTTATCTCAATATGGACAAGCCACAACATTCGATTGAAGAAATTGAAAGCTGTATCAACTCTATTCTTACAGCCAGAGAACAGGTTGTAGCTCAGTTGCAACAACAGCCTAACTCTGAGACACTGATAAAGAAAATCTCCAATTGGGACCAACAACTTGAAATTAGACGTCACCAACTGGTAGAATACATCAACCACATCCTAGAAACTGAAAAGCCATCTAGTACAGGTAGCTATGCTGTTTCTGACTTGGCATATCCCCCCCTTCCAGTTAAAGATAATACTGTCAATTGTAATGATAATTGTAAAGATAATGATAACTCAGCTAATGTTGCTGTTAATGATAAAAATAAGAAAAAAAAAAGAAAAGAACTCTTAAAAAGCCAACGGATGAGTTTGAGCATCCCAAAAAAACTGCTAAGGTTACAACACCGGAGCAACCTACTCCAGTAACTACAGCAAACCCCTTTGCTCATCTTGTCTCTCAAGAGACCGAGTCAACACCCGCTGCAGCTCCTCCAAAAGAGGAAAAAATACCCCCAATACTTGCTAGATATGGTAGCGACCCTATTGAATTCATTCGCACCCTAAAAGAGAATTTTAAATTAGAATTTGAGACTAAAACGGCTGGGCGTAATCTTAAAATTCAGGTCAAAACCCCAGAAGCCCACAAAGAATTAACCAAACTATTTGAAGAAAAAGATATTGAGTATATACTCATAAAAAGTAAAAACCAAAAACCCAGGAAATATGTCATTCGGGGTCTCCCCCTGGCAACTAAAATCCAAGATATAGAAGAAAATCTCAAACTTATTGGCTTTCAAGTAGACAAAGTTGCTCAAATGAAAAGCCCAAGGACAAACAAGCTAATGCCCCTATTTTTGGTCACCATATTTTCAGAGCCCGCTGGGGCTAACATGTACATGATAAATAAACTCTGTCATATTTCAGGCGTGACAGTTGAGCACTACAGAGGACCCAAATCGGTGATGCAGTGCTTCAACTGTCAGCAATTTTACCATTCGGCAGATTCATGCCATTTAAAAGCAAAGTGTGTTAAATGTGCAGGAGCACACAACACGAGAGAATGCCCACACGGAAAAATCGATAAACCAAAATGTGTTAATTGCCAGGGCGATCATCCCGCCAGCTACAAAGGATGTCCAAATTATCCTAAATCACATTTGGAAAAACTCAAAAAAGCTCAATTTGAAGCCAAAAACAAAAATCGAACAAACATGATAAGACCTGGCGTCTCTTACGCGAGAGCTACCTCCCCCACCCCCCCACAAGCTATAGAACAAACTCCTCCGTTGAGTACCTCAGGAATTCCTGACGATTTCTCTGAAC
The DNA here is from genome assembly GCA_037975125.1 of Latrodectus hesperus. Lineage (NCBI taxonomy): Eukaryota > Metazoa > Arthropoda > Arachnida > Araneae > Theridiidae > Latrodectus > Latrodectus hesperus. Next base: position 19,463,578 of record CM075852.1, on the reverse strand, counting down.
TATTAACTTTAATAAATGAAATAAAATCAATTTTTAAAGGAATACCAATCAAATTACTAATTAAAGAACTAAAAGAGATTAAGTCCCCTATGGACAAGCTTTTTAAAATCACTCAATACTTTCAGGATAATGAATAAGCCAAACCCTTAACGTAATGTAACTTAATATAATTAACTTTCACTAGCAAATAATCTAATAAAATTAATTAAAAATACTAATAATCATAAATATCCAATAATACTACAATAAATTAAGTAATTTTTAAAATGTTTAAAGAAATTCATAACTCTTAAGAAAATTTAAAGCTCCTCCCACTTAAGGTTTTAAACCAATGATATGCCATTTCATTTACAGCTATAGCTACACAATCCATTCCAGCTCAAGGCGAGGGTGAGGTCCTACGGACCTAGGGACCTCGGGAAGACGGCGAAGCCAGCCGAAATTGTTTCTTCTGCTTCGCTTTTGATTCTATGCGAAGCATTATTTATTATTTCTGTGAAATTCAGAATTTCTTCAGTTCTAAATAGTGGTAAATCTAATAAACTTGGTGATTATTAAGAATAATCCCCAGTAATTTTACATAATCATTAAACTTGATAAATTATTGAATATTTACAATATTTGTGTGTGCTGCTTTGTTTGTAAAATGTGTAACTATTAAAATCTAATTGTAATGATTTAAACTTGTGTGGAAGTTATTGAAGTCAAAGATACCCAAGAAAGGATTTATTGTAGTAATGGTCTTTAAAGAAATAAACTCAAGATGCAAGTTAAACTGACATGCACGTGCAGCCAAATAATTATTTCAAATTTATATTTGAATATCAAGACTACTTGACAAAACTTGATTAAAAATGACATTTCTTATATTTAGGCCTCGTATATACAATGTACTTTAAAGGAACAGTGATTTTGTTCAGTGATCAGATTTTTAAAGAAGTTTGTATAATGTGACTGATTTGAAAATTGTGCATGAAAAATCTAGGCACAACCAGACTCTAAGTTCAGTTCAGTGTGCAAACCAGGATTTTGAAAATATGCTTAGTTCTTGGTTGGAAAGCCATAAAACTATAGTCAATGGTTCAAAGGGTAATCTTTTGTATAACTTATGAAAAACACACATTTTGTGGAGGTATTAAGTGTACTCTTTGTTAAGTAAGATTGGGGTATACTTTTAGATGTAGAGCTGTAAAAAAATCATTAATGACTTTATTAAATGTTTTAGAACTGAAGAAACTCAGGCTTTAATAAATACATCTAACAATGCTTCTGATAAAAACAAATAGTAAAGTAGATTATTTTAATCTGAAAAATGATCTATTGTGCTAAATTGTTTACCTACATTTTCTTGACTTTGAATGAGAATGATGAAATGATACATTTTAACTTGGCGAAAAAAATTAAAAAATAATAGGAAAAGTGCTGAAAACTTTAGAAAAAAACAGGGAAAAAAGTTAATGATTCAAATCTTAAATTTTCTTATGGAATATTGGTACACAATATAACTGAATATATACCATATGTAGACAGTTACATTGTGTACTGATTAATACCAACAGAGCAAGAAGTGATCCGTGAAATTTACGAGTGTTATTAGAAATTTATCCGAGACATTTCTTGGGAACAAAACAAAGAAACTTTCATAGCGGTATATACAAGAAATTGGGTCGTAATTTATAAAGAAAAATTTATTTTGCTTGAAGATTTTCCAGATCAAATAATATTACTTCAAGATAATGTTAGAAAATAATTTTCCTGAAAGTCAGTGATATTAATTAATAATGTGTTTGCAAGGAAGAGTGCAAATGTAAAAAGTCTTACTGTTCTTAAATGTCATTATAATCTTATATTATCCAAAGTAAAATTACAAGTAAATATAAGTATTTTGTTTTAATATTGGTTTAATTCGTTTTGACATGGGATTGTTTCTTATAAGTTCTAATGATCAAAATTGCCTTTTAGTTAACAAGATATAAAAATTGTAGATACTAGTTACTATTTAATTTAGATATTTCTGTAAATATTTTATTTTTATATTATAAAGTAAAACAAGCTTAACTTGTTTTTACTTTTAGTAATTTAGTTCATTTTTTATTTTTTATGAAGATATATGTATTACATATTAGCATAAGTTATCTCTAAAAATATACTGAAATGAATATACAGTAACGCCACTTATTTAATTTTTTAGAATGAAATGTTATTCTACTTTTTAAATTGTGATATTCTTTAAGAATGAAATAATTAATATTAGTTGAAAATATTTACTTTGAATTTAAATATCATTTCTGTATTAAATAAAATGAGATGTGAATTTTATAATTTATTGGTAAAAATAATAATAAATCTTCTAAATTTATCACATTTATTAAGTTAAATAGGTGATTATAAATAATCACTAATTTATTTTTCATAATTATTGGATTAATCACTTTTTATAACATATATTTTCTCATGTCTGAATTTTTTATATTTTTATAGCATTTTTTCTTTGCTTATGATTTGGTTTACTCTTAAAAATTTATGGGTGATCATAAGAATATTTAGGAAAACAAAAAAAATTCCTTTTATGTATTTATGAAAATTTATATTGAATAAAAAATAGCACTAGAAATTTCAAACGTTTTATTAAAAACTTCAAAAGGATTTTTTACCATATGTAACTAAGTATTTTCCAAAAGATCAATATTTCTTTAAAATGATTAGAGAGGAAAATGACACTAAGTTTGTGACCAAGCTATAATCATTCTCACATAATTTGTAGCTTTTATATCTCTGTAGTTTCTTCTATTATTAAATCAAAAGGCTAGTTTTTTCCAAACAATTTTCATAATATAAATTCTGCAAGATAAGACCAGATGTTGACAAGCCATACCTCTTGTTTTGCCACTTAACTGATCCCTACAATCTTTCCACATTTTGAATGTGAACACCCATTGCTAGATCAACAAAATCAAAAATGATTCACAGTTAAATGACTGTTACCAGCCTTTACAAACTCGTCTGTTTTGTAGGCTTATCAACAATCGGAATAAATTGTCTGTCCTTCCATTACATGGTCTAAAATTGTTGATATTAGTATACTTGCTTTTCAGTTCACAACTTGAATATAGTTCTTTTAAATGTTGCCTGTTTTCGGATCTTGTGCTACAAAACCTAACCACCAGTCACAACCTGAACAAGAAAACACAGCTTTTATGTCATAACCCACCAATATCCATTGTTGTGGAAGTACTCAGAGTTATTTAGTGCATGAACAAGCTCTCTTCAACTTTGACTATTTTTCCATGGTCACCATTTCATCCTTTGTTTTCAAATTAAATCTAGGGAACAATTATACAAGGAAAATTTGTTCTAGTCAATCATAGTGCTTAGATAAATGTTTAGCTGTTTATGGCATTACTTGAGAGGTGTTAATTCCTAATTCTTTTGCCCAGCAGTGCAGGAGATAAAATGGTGTTAAGAATGATAATTTGGACTCTCTATACAAAATGTTAGATTAAAGGCTCTTTTTTTTTGGTTGATAGCTTTTCACATTGCACTTCCACATACATTTCTTAACAAATAGTTTTATTTGGTTTCCATTGGCTCATTCTATTTTGAGAAATTTTTCTTTAAAAAAAAGTGGTATTTTCCTCACTCTTTGGTAAATTAAAAATTGTTAACTTTTTACAAGGTTTAAATTTGGAGAAAAAAGAGCTATTTCACTTTGTTCAAATGCTAACAAAAGTGAAAATGTGTATTGTTGCTCCGTAATTTTGGCTTTTTTTTTTTTTTTTTTTTTTTACATGGTAATTTATCCTGATTGTCTTGATTACATCTTGATTGGGTACATCTTGATTTTCAAGATATTTTCTGACCATTACATGTGAAATTTATTTCTATAATATATTATTTTTATATATTATAAATAAAATACTACAACTTAGTGCTACTTTGGTGTGATTTCTAAGTTTAGTGTTTAAGAATTTAAGTTTTCTGCAATTCTAAATTGTCTTTTTACAAGTGCTAATTTTGAATATATTGATCTTTGACTTTTAAAATTGTGATTATGAATATTTCCATTTATTTCATAGAATGAGTTCTTATTGATAGAAGGTTTAAATTTACATACTTTATAAGAATTTATATCATTAAGAAATAGAATAATTGTAAAAAATCTATATTAATGTTCATACCTCCCTAATATACATAATTTTCTTAAGTATTTCCTTTGAATTTCTATGAAAAACTATATCGTAAAAATACGTCCTAGTTCTATCAAGCAAGAATTAAATAGCAATGTTAGATCAGTAATGTGAATTACTGCTTTTTTTTTATAAAGATTTGATTTTTCATTAACTAGGCTCCAACACATACCTTAAAAGAAACTTCCTATGTTAATGCTTCATGAAAGATCAAAAATTTGGGTATAAGTTTAAATCACCATCAATTTTTTTTTATCTTTAACCAGGTAGCAGCATTTACTTTTAGAAAAAAATTCGATGTAGTAAAAATAAAAGAAATTTAACAACTGAAAAATAATTTTATATTAATTACAATGTCAGTTAAAAAGCTAAATTTAGTTAAACATACGAGTTCACTGTTAAATTATCAGAACTGATATTATAATGTGTTAAGCATGTACATTATAATAACATAGTAATATGAATATTTCAGTTTTAATAATTCAAAAGCTAACTTTCCATTTTAAACTTGATAATGATTTATATAACTTTTGATTTAAATTTGAAATTTTTTGTATTTACACAAATTCTCTTAATTTTCACTTGTTAAATGTTGACACTGTTTGAAAAGACTGAATCATGTTTCAACTTAATTTTTAAATAACTTTGAGATTCAAACAGCAAAAATTCCTATTCTAAATTAAAATGTATTTCATTATATTTCAGCCACAATTATGAAAAAGCTTTATGAATGATTAAAATAGTGTAACATTGATTATGATTCAAAGATTACTAAAACTGTTCAAATTGTGCGCAAATCAGAATTGCTACTATGGTACACATAAAAATTCATCCAACAAAACCCATTCTGGGTCAGTAAGCTATTGGTTTGGTGCATTCAGTCATCATTTTATTTGTGTATTTTGTAACAGTATACATATCATTCAGTTATATTCTATCCTAGTAATCAATTGATTATCAAGAGTATTTTGTTATACTCATTCACACATATTGCCCTTAGGGTATGAAATTATGATACTAATGGCAGCCTTAAGTGTATTTTTAAATTTACTTATATTTTTCATTTACAAAAGTCTTGATTGAATAATCAATATTGCCATAATTAATTGATGTATTAGTTTTGATATTGGTTTATAATTTTTTGTTAAATGTATTCTTTATTATATAAATTGATTTTTAATATTTAATGTAAATAGACTAAATTATATCGAATATTTATCTTTACAGACTTCCTTCATTCTATTCATATATAAATACTAATCATGCCAAATATCAAGCTCCAGAGTTCAGATGGAGAAATCTTTGAGGTTGATGTTGAGATTGCAAAGGCATCTGTCACTATAAAAACTATGTTAGAAGATCTTGGTATGGATGATGATGAACAGGAAGTTGTTCCTCTGCCTAACGTCAACTCTGCTATCTTAAAAAAAGTTATACAATGGGCAACATACCATCGTGATGACCCCCCTCCTCCCGAGGATGATGACAGCAAAGATAAGAGAACTGATGACATCAGTTCATGGGATGCTGACTTTTTAAAAGTTGATCAAGGCACACTTTTTGAGCTAATTCTTGCTGCTAATTACTTGGATATCAAAGGTCTTCTTGATGTCACTTGCAAGACCGTTGCCAATATGATTAAAGGCAAAACTCCAGAAGAAATCCGTAAAACATTCAACATCAAGAATGATTTCACTCCAAGTGAAGAAGAACAAGTGCGGAAAGAAAATGAATGGTGTGAAGAAAAATAAAGCTTTGACTTTTAAGTTATGATTCCATGTGTCCAGGAGTTCAAATTAAAGATTAAGTTATTCTCCCCTGCCCCTAGAAATTGAACTTAGTTTTAAAATCTTAACTTAGAGTTTGCAGCACTTTGTATTTGTATACAGAATTTTTCCTTATATATAACCTTAAAGAATATTTGTTACTTAAATATATAATGCATCTTTATATTCTGCTTATTGGGAAAGATAAAAAAATGTAATTGAGTTATGTATATTGAATTTCTTAATTCAGACTTCTTGTAATCAGTTTTATTTAAAATGACTTGTTCTGAAAAGATTTTTAATCATACATATATTTAATTTTTATTCAATTTAAACATTATTTTCTGTGTGCATTCCAAATTATGGACTGCTCAAATTTTATTCTTGTTTGAAACATCCTTTCACTGTACTATTTTTGTATTTGATATTTCATGTGTATTTTTGTTTTCCATTTAAATGTAGCATACTTAAACATTTAATTCTAGCAAATATTTTGTTCCCCAATTAAAATTTTATAAAACTGCAATTTTCAATTATTAAAGTAATTATAAACTTCAGTGTTTAAGAGTGTTTTAATTCCTTAAAAATTCTTATTTTAATTTTTATCTTGTATTATGACTTTCTCTTGCTATCAACTTTGTTTCTTATAATTAAATAAATATAAAAGATTCCATTTAATGCACATTTCTGTCATTCTCAGATGTTTTCTTCCTTATTTATATAAAGTTTAACATTTAAGTGAAAATTTTTGTATATATTAATATTTAAAATATTGAATTAATGCAAAAAACTGTTCAAAGGAAATACGAGGACAATTTACATATTACAAGTGATAAATCAATATTTTACATTAAATAAATCAATAATTACAAATGCTAATTCAAATTATTTATAATATACCCTACTTGTTTGAAGTGTTACAGAAGTGATATTAAATCAATGCCATTAACTCAATAAGAGACATTTACTGTTTAAATTTTGGTTATACAGCCTAATGATTTTTCTTTTGTAAAATTTTAAAGAAAAAGACAATTTTTAATTGAAAGGAAATTACAATTCTTTTTTTACACTATTTGCAAATCTCTTTACGTAAACATGTAATGAATGATTTCAGTGCACTTCAAAAGGAAAATTTCGTTGTCCAAATTATTAAAGTTTAAGAAGTTAAAGCAATATTTAAAATAGTCAAGAATTTAGTTTTTCTTAAGTTCCTTAAAGTGACCGAATGGGTAATTCCATGGTGAATACTTTAACATAATTTTGGTCTTATAAGCAGAAATGGTGCAAATAAATCTAATTATAGATGGAAAGTTCCCAATTGACAGGGGCTAATTTAAATTAGCCCCAGCCATCAAATGCTAGATACTTATGCCATCTTTTAAGATACATTGCTGTTTCAGAATAAAATATTTGATATTAGCTCGTTCTCCCACATAATTTTTATTCAAAATGGAGCTTCTTTATTAAAGTTTTTATTACTTTCTCAAAAATCATATCAAAAAAAAAAACTTATCTAATACCATTTTTTGGATTTGTGGCCTTTGACTCCTTGACCTCAATATCCTTGTGACTTTTGGCTTTTATGACATTTGAAACAGCTCATTAGTCAGAATGTAATTCAGGTGTTAAATCTGATGTAGATATGTAGTAGTGCAGACAAATCCTACATTGTATCTTTAAGTTAACAGGTTTGGAATGTCACCTTCACACTGTTTGGGTTTTAAGGACTCCGATCTGCCCTTTTTGTGGACTATGGGACATGACTGGTGACCACCTTTACACTTGCCCTGGACTTTCGGACGTCGCAGTCAGAAATTCTGCGGACGATGACTTTCATTCACCTCAAGATTGTATTGGGCTGCCCGACAGAGATTGATGGTTGAAAAACCAAGGTCGGACGTAGGATAAAAAAAGGTTTGGAATACTCGCCCATCACCAAGTGTCTCGCCATTTTGAACCACGACCAAGTTAAAGAGGTCACACTTGAGCTGGCACCCTTCTTTCTGCAGCCATACCACACCAGCTTAAGGACTCTCGATGTTACAGGTTATCGGATATATAGTCATCCTCACAATCACTGTCCATGGCAAATAATGCTTCTATTTGCTGATTTTAATAAGAGATTTCACAACGTTTGCAGCACTTCAAAAGCATTGTTTGCTGTGGAAAATGCTATCTTATGATTTTTAGATGGGGCAATAATAATGGCCATTGTATTTAACACATTGTTGCAATGTAATTTTTAAACTAGCCCAGAAGAATGCTAACTCAGTGAATTCTTAAAGATTTGAAATGTATGGAGAAACTATTGCTGCATAAATCTTAAAACCTGTTAATTTGGCAGTTTTAATTTTGTGTATTTTTAGTATACCATAAAACTGAACTTTTTATGTATCATTCATATATTTCTTAACAAAACTGATCTGATTATTGAAATTATTCTAGGAGTTTTTGCAGAAAATTTTCATATTGGTTGGATCTTACTCTGACAGTTTCATGCTAGTCTTCATAAAACACACAATGCCATTATACTTGTCTTCTGAATTACTATATACTCATTTCTCTTTAAATAAAGGAGGGAACTTAATTTGTAAAAATGCGTTCAAACTCTCAATTTTATACAATTTGTGAAAGAGCAAGATGATTTGTTTGCTTTTACTATATTCTTTAGAAAGAAAACACCATTTGTTCATGGTCGATATTTTGCAATCGCATTTGAACTGATTATCTTGTAAAAGTTGTATGTTTATAGTTGGTTTTTTCAAGACCGTGGGTCCGAGGCTTGTGCAGTATTTTAACAAATAAACAAATGCTCATTTATGATTTTCCAGCTTCTGAACACATACAATTTTAAGAATGGCTAGTTCTTAAGAAACTTTTATAACTTTCAATGATTTTCATTACCAAAGTGTGTGAAGAGAAAACTTTTTATTTTCAAAATCTATAAATTATATATATATTTGCGTTTTAATTCTTTCATATTAATTATTCAATAGGATTAGGTGTTTTTACTTCAAAACAAATGCTTTATTTAAAATTCATAAACATGTACGTTATGAAAATTTCAAGATGAAGAGATCACTTATAATAATGCAAATCTTGTAATTTATGAAAACAAATTTTTATATGGAATTGTAATGATAGAAATGGCAAAACTTTAACTCCTTGGCAAACAGCTGAGTTACCAGCCAAGTGTAGAGCTCTGGCCTTTGTTTTAATAATTTATGGGTTCGAATCTCACTTGCAGTAGGAATATCTGTAGTGGTAGGGAGTATATTTTTCAACTGTTGATCCCCGTCTGTTTAACAGTTTGTCCAAATTTAAACTTTGCATCAGAAAACCCAAACACCATCTAATTACTCCGCGTGTGCAAAAAATGATCGTTGAGCGGTATAAAAACCAACTGGTTGGAAAATAATTTTAAGTAATACAAGATAAAAGTATAATTTGGTTATTTCTAGGCAGCTTTTATTGTATAAAAGAACATTTTTAAATCAGAATGATCTTGTTAATTATAAAAGTTTTGTATACTGTCCTGTTTTATGATTTCACAATATCATTTTATAAATTCGCGTACAATTTATTATATAACAAATTTTTTAAACTTATATAACACTTGAGAATTTTTAAAATTCTGAAAACAATGGAAACTATATAGTTCAGGTGTATAAAATTACTTTTGTTGCATGATATTTTTGTTAATGTTTGCGAAGATGAATTTTTATAAAAATAATGTTGATGCATCTAGCAACTAATATTCGCAACGTGTTCGCGCGAATAAAAATTATAAAATCATATGATCAATTACTAGAAAATAACAGTGCTTTGTTTTAAATTAATCATGTATGTGTATGTTTGGAAAATGATCAAGAAATATTAAAGCATAGTATTCTATTATAAAATCAATTAAGGGGGGGATTTTTATAAATTCTTAAATTTTCAAAATATCGTAAACGATTATATTTCGAACATTTTCACAAATGTTTAAATTTCTGTGTTGATCTCAGTTCTACAGGTTATTGGTAAATGTTATTCATATCTATAGCTGTCGAAAATTCACGTTTATAGATTTCCACTTACCATTATCAAGTTGGTCAATAATAAAAATGGTACGGAAAAAAATTGACTTGCACAATAATTAAAAAAATGTGCAATAAGATTTGCTTTTGAAGAAAAATTACGCGAAATGTATTTCTGAAGACTGCGTATCATAAGTTTTATGTACAAATCCGTTATTTTTTATTACCATTGTTTTCCTGATTGTTGTGATGTAATGAGAAAATTGACGCACGTTTTTACGAATCTTTATGATCACTCACGATTTTATGAAGTACTAGCCCTACTATAAATAAATAATTTTATTTTAAATAGATAAAAGGATATTAACGTCATACTTTTTATATTTCAAAAACTAATCCAATATATGTACACGCACTAAATTTCTTTATATGTGTAAAACGTGCATCATAAAATTTAAAGAAGATGTTTACAAAATCTCTAATTTTTCGAACAATATTTTAAGAACGTGGCTAATCCCTGACATGGCCATAGAGAAGAATATTCCCATGAACTATATTTTGAAAAAATTTCTTTTTCGCGATATTTTATGCATCTTATATTTTCGTTTATTTTTATTTAATTTTATTAACATCATACATTTCATTTTTTGTTATGAGTGAGAAACTTGATGTTTTTTATTGGAGAATCGTAAATTATTCGAATTATGATCAACAGCGTGGCTCTTTGTTAAGACGGGGAACTTTTGAAACAATTCGCACGTGAAAATTATCTTGTTTTACCTGAATTATGTTTGACAAACAGATCAGATCATAATGCAAATACTTCGAGTTATTTTGAAAAAGAGTATTTTTGTAAATATCGTAGAATTTGCAAAATATCATGGCCATGAGAGTTGGAAGTGGCCTTGAAAAATCGACATTCTATGAGCAAAGTAGCTGAGAACCTATTCTTGGAATAATGTTTAACAAAAGAAGATCTTGATCATTTGGACATCCAGGTTTTATTAAAGATTACCCTTATAATTGAAAGTAATTAGCGGATGACTGGGAGATTAGTTTAACTCATACATAAACTCCAATTAAGAAACAAACTTAATAAAAAACTATCTTTCCAGGAATTTTTCTATGTGTGCTCAGATGTAATTTATATGAAAGTGATATCAGGTAATGAAATTCCTGAGAACATAATGAAAAAAATTTCAAATATCGAACAAGGAGGAAATGAGATAGTGCTATATGTCAAACAAGTAGAGCTGAATGATTTACGTGAGGTTTTTTTTTAATGTGGATAATAACAGACAACGAGAAGAGGCCCTGTTCTATTCCTATTGGCTATCAGGTTGTGCCTCTACTTCAGTCTAGAATGTCGGGCACCCTGCACGGAGTGCCAGGTGCCCATGTGGATAACAACTATAAAAATTTTTCCTACATTGAAAATTTGAAAAATGTGTTTTTAAAAATGTTCATTTGAAACAGAAGAAGTTAAGAAATTTACCTGATTTTTCATCAATGAAATGAAAATATAAATTGTTTATAAATGTAACTTTTACATAATCTGCATATAAAGAAAAAACTATTACTCGAGTTGTATTTTACTATAAAAATATAGATCTTGCTAAAAATAATTAAGTTTAAAATCTTACACTCATATTTTTCTATTTTACGAATTTTCGATTTTAAGAATAAAATTACTGTTCCGTATGCGATTTCGTAAGTACGAACAACTATTATATTTTTTTTTGCAAATTTTTATTTATTGAATCTATAAACTTCCATTTTTAAAAAGAAATTTCCATTGAAAATTATTTTATTTAATAATTTGTAATTAAAAAAAATTATTTAATTTAATAATGCACTGTAACCGTTAGAAAACATGTCATGATTGTTTAGGTTCAATTAATTGTTAATATTAAAATATTTTATTTTCCATGTAATTTGCAAGTAATATTTTAAATTCTATGATTTCCTTAATTAACATTTTATCTTTTTTTTTTATAAAATAATTGTTTTATTCTTGAATTGCATTGAAATATCAAAGTAATAGAAAAATAAATAAGAATTTTTATAAATATTACAATAACTTCCTATCAATGCTTATTTTAAGATAAATATGCAAGTCAATTTGATCACATTTACTCAAAAGAAAATATCATTTACAGCAACGCGTGACATTACGTTCTGCAAATAGTAAATGCATTTAAAGATATTCAACATTTTTTACATTTGATTGGAATATTAGTACATTACACCTGTACTAATATTCCAATCATAACTACTAAAACCATTAGCAGCTTCAATAATAGATGTGGGGATGCTTTTTTTTACAAAATTTGCAAAATCTGTAACAAAGTAAAATAAATGATCTCTTACGATGAAATTTGTAAAGAATCAGATATTCGGGAAAACCCCTCTGAATTATTATCTGAAAACCTGCGCAAAATCTATTTTCTAGTAAAATAGAAATACCTAAAAGAAGTGCATCAACTAGTAGGGAAATTGATCCCTTTTAAAGTAAATGTTCCTGGGGCCTGAGCAGCTACCAGGCGCGTCGGTAGGCGGTGGATCACCGAACGTCCTGTAGGAATGACAGGATAGCCTTGAATATAGAATAAGAGGCCGCGAACCAGCTCCCGTAAACCCTGGTGTTATGCGTTCCGTGGCTAGGGCTAATTGGCACCGCGGTATTGGTGTCTTAACGGAGCCTCTAGTTGCCTGGCAAACTTCTAGAGTAATTTGCCTTGCCCAGTATCTCAGGCAATGCTGGGTGGACTTATATTACCTGAGCTTATAAATTGTTATCTTGTGGCTGAAAAGACACAAGAAATAACAATCCTTTCTGCATCTACAAGTGATGCCTCTGAAGTTGACCTTGCTGAAAAAGACAAGTGAACTCAGAGGCTGTCTTGTAAAGGGGCAGTATTGAATCCTTCACTTGAGATAGAAATGACCTCTAAACCATCTTCTGGTGAAAGTCAGGAAGCTATCCCTAGTATGACTGACTCTCTGACCAGATGGGACTATTTCAGCAAGACCTTATCTGCTGGAAATGTCATACGCAAGAGGAAACGGCCAAAATCATTTACGAATGCGAGGCTCTTGCCCTCCCTAGATTAACATCTTTAGGCATCATCCATACTAGAGAGTTACACCTAGACTCCATTAAAGGATTATCGGACTTTATTAATAAAGTGGGTGACCCGAGCAACTGGAACTAGGAAACATTGGATTTGGAGTTAATGGTACAAAATGCTGATAAAAGCAGAGGTGCCCAATGACATACAAACCCAATTCTAAGAAGAAGAAAGTAAATGTTTCAAATTGTTTACTACGGAAGACTGAGTAGAGCATTTTACTTCTTTGATTTGACTACTATCTATTTAAACAGGGAACTATGTGATTTTGTCTTTCCCCTCTCCCCCCAAAAAAACTACGTAACATAAGTAAATACTGTTTTTTTGTCTTTCATTTTTTATTTGACTGATAGTGGAAAACGTAAATTTAATAAGATTTTTACGATCGAGGTTATCCTCTTGGGGTTGAATGCCAGAATTTGTCTTGGTATTTTACAAAGTCTAAAAGTACCTGTGAAAGGATAAATAAGAATTTCCAGAGAAATGTGTTTTGATTCAGAGAGGAAAGAAGGAATTTAAAAGGTAGTTAATTAAAAAATAATATTAAAAAAATTATTTTAAATTCAGATCACAAGAATGATAAAAAGGCTTATGGAGCTTTGGTGAATCTAGGTTTTTTAAAATAATTCAACATTTTAATATTTAATAAAAATGGAAGAAAAATCTTAAGTTTTCCTTATTTTAAGATTATTCTGATATAATCTTAAAATAAGGAAAACTTTGAATAAGGAACTTTGAATAAGGAAAATTTAAAATAAGGAAAATAAAAAAGATTATTCTGATTCAAGACTATTCTAATATAAGGCATATTAGAATATACTGAATATAATTGATACATTTAATGAAGCAAGAAAATAATATTTTGTGCATTATATATAATTGTAAAAGCTATTTCTTTTTTATGAATTCTTCGTTTTTTTAATTTATTTTGAAAAGTCTTTAAATATTCATATTAATGTGTGTCAAATTTAATAATAATGTTTTTATTGTACCATCTCACATATAGATGGAGCCACTGCAGACATTATTAAGGATTTCAAAAATTAATTGATTTAATAAAAAATTTGAGATGCTATGATTTTAGTGTGTGTAGTGGCACTATCTGGAGAATAAAAGTGGCTACAAATATATATTGTAAAATTTAAACTTACAATTTATAAAAAAAGAGATGGCTCACCAAAATACTCTATTTAATTGTAAAATGTTCAAAATTAGTGAATTAAAACAATCAAGAAATTACAAAATATTTCTCCTTATGAAGGACATCAGCCCATCAGTTTACACAAGTATTTTAGAAAAATATCCGTGAGAAATGTATTGATTCTGACACATATTTTTTTATTTGGGTCCAAAATTAAAAAATTAAATTTTTCACCAAGAGTTTTCAAGAGAAATAATTTTTCACTTACTCTTATAGGCTTAAATTTTGCTCTGATACCTTAATATTTGCTCTGATTACTTTAATATTTGGTCTGATTACCTTAATATTTGCTCTGATTTCCTTAATATTTGCTCTGATTACATAATTCTCTTGTGGGAGAAATTGTTAGAAGATATTTAAATTGAAATGCAAATTTTTTTTTCAGTTTTTAAACGACAAATTGGGAAATTTAAATAAAACGCTTACATAAAATGGAAATAAAACGAAATTTATGTGATTAGATATTATAAAACTACTAATCACATATTCTAGAAACAAAAACTGCAATTAAAAAATAATAAAAATTAATATCCTATTAATAAGCTATTAAATTTAAATAAATAAATTTAGTAACATATGTTAAATAAATTAATAAAAATTGAATATTTTATTAATATTTTATATAATTCGTATAAGTTTCTCGTTTGTCTCTTGATATTACTGGTAATATTTGCTGTTTGAGTAAAATAATAAATTTTATTTCAACAGAAAAATTTCCTACAAAAACAAAAATACTTCCTATTGAAGTTTTGAGCACATTTTTTAAAAAAATGCTTTAAATGGCTGCAGAAACTGCATTTTCTAATTATTAACAATTAAAAATTTGCAATTTTTAAACTTCCTGAAGAAGAAAATTCAATAACAAAAATTTTCATAGTTTTATTATGTTAAAAATCATCTTATCATTTAATTCCTCATTTTTCTTAAATAAATAGCATTAACTTATTTATCAATTTATTAAATAATTTAAAAGAGCAAAAGAAACAAAAAAATACTTCGTATCGAATTTTTCAATAGAAAATTATTTTTGAAATTTTCTTTAAATAACTACAGAAAATATTTTCTAATTATTAACAATAAAAAAATTGATGTTGGCATAAGCTAGGCATTAGTCTTAGTATTTAAAAAAGATTGCTTACAAAGATTGGAATTATTAATTTAGAATTCTATTACTTCATGAAATTTTTAAAAAATTTAAATCTTCTTTGGCGATTTAAACTAACCATAATGTGGATATTTTGTCTTGATTTTTACATTTTTCTTTTTCATCTGTTATATTGCCAACGTCTTAATGGCTTGTATCAATGGAAAACGGCTTCTTAAACGGATGAAGGTAAAAGCCTACAATTCTTGATTCTTTTGTGATTTTTTTGACGCCAAGATGTGATTTACAAGATGGCCCCTACACAAAAGCTATACAAAGTTAGGGTTACCAGGATTACCAGAAATAATACTAAATTAATAGGTACTCGATTCTATACCGAACCACTTATACTTTCATCCTTATATAAGAAATTGTTTTATTAACAAAATGAACTTCGACACTATTCTGAGACATTTGATGATGAACTTCGCCTTGTTTGCTGCCTCTTGAAGAATGCAATTTAAAGACAGGTTGCAAATTCATCGATAAGTCGGATTTATGTCGCCTTACGCATCGCAATACGATGTCTTATACAATTATCTGTGACGTAAAGGAAACATTATCAGATGTCATGAATATATCAAACAAATGAGAAATGTAATAAGTGAAATAGCTATGATCTCAGCAGGAACGAAAGAAACACTTTATGGTTTTAAAACTGAAACTTTTAAAACTTTCTGAAGAAGACGATTCAATTCTAAAACTTTTCATATTTTTATTACATTAATAAAAAACTATCTTACCATTCATTCATCATTATTTTTCTTAAATAAATAGCATTAATTAATTAATTTATTAATTCATTAAATATTTTAAAGATTTGAATTTTTATTTGCAGATTTACATTTTTAATATTTAAAGTAATTATAGTGTAATATAGCATAAAGTAAATGATTACTGTTAATCATGAAATATTGTGAAACATTCCATTTATTGATACCTGGAAAGTTATATATAGAGCTGCAGTGGCTCAGTAGCTTCAAGCCGCTTCCCGTAAGCTCAGCAAAGTGAAGCCTCATTTGCCGCGGTCAGTGGTTGGAAGGCTGACCACGGTATACTCTCCTTCACTGGGTTGCTGGAGTTCCGTGGGATGGGGACGTGTCCACGTTAATTTGTGACGTTCAAAGTCCTTCCGCTGGTGTGACGTGGATGTGGAGAGGAGGGTGCCAGCTCAGGTGTGGCCTCGTCACCTGACCTTGGTTCAAAATTACGAGGCACCTTAAAAAGAGCAAAGTCGAACTTTCACCTTCGTGGTGCTTTGATCCAAACGAAAGGTGCTCTCTTTCGACTTAATTCGCACTGCCAAAGGCCTAGCGAGCTTGGCGTGTCCAATGTTATAAGCAACAACAACACAACAACAACGTTATATATTTTATTCATAATAAACTAATCAAATCTCATAATAAGTTAATTTTATAAGATCAATCTTATATAGTTTTTATGGCTTAAAATATTAATACACACACACACACACACACACACACACACACACACACACACACACACACACACACACACACACACACAATATATATATATATATATATATATATATATATATATATATATATATATATATATATATACAGGATGATTATAAAAAAACTTTGCCAACATCTGCACTTCTAGCGTCCAATCTATTTAACCGATCAAGATGATATTTCAAATATAATTCTTTTGAGATATGCGCTCGAGATTCTGTGAATGGCAACACAGTGGCCCTCGCGGTTACAGTTATAGTGACAGAAACTCGAAATTTTCGAATAGCAACGTCTACTTTTTACCATCGCAAAATGTTTAGCACATGCGAAAACCCTAAATAGCGTTGAAACGGTACCGATATGTCTAAAAACGGACGTATTCTGCAAACACAAAAAAGAGTTCTGAAAACCGGCCAATAAAACACGATCTGGGCGCACGCAATAAATTTGCATGTGACAGAGTCAAGAAACCAATCACAGAACGCCGGTCGCCAGATATTCAGCGTAGGAAACCTATAAAATACCAAGCGGGTATGCGAAGTCGTCATTCGGGAACTCGCACATGCCGACGATATGAGTCTTCCTAGGAAAGTTCGCGGTGAATTGATCAAACTCTATTACCAAAATGGGATGAACGCTGCGGAAGCCTTGCCTGTGTATCGCCGCAATCATCGACAACGACGCGGCCCATGTACTCTGCAAGCTCTGCGTGATTTAGTGCGGAAATTCGAAGATACAGGCTGCACCTGTGACAAACAGCGCTCCGGACGGCCAACTGTTTCTGAGGACGTTGTCATGGAAGTGCACCATACAGTGACTGCAGGACACACAGAAACCGCAAGAGGCATAGCGCGCGTGTTGGATATTCCGGACTCAACGGTCCGCAAGCTCTTGCGCTCGGTACTTCACATGTTTCCCTATCGGTTCCAGCGCGTCCAGATGTTGGAGCCGGGTGACCCACAACAACGTCTGGACTTCGCAAATGCATTTTTGTTACGATATGATGCGGATAACGACTGGCCACTTCGCATACTATGGACGGACGAGGCGCATTTCACCTTAAATGGCAGCATTAACACAAAGAATTGTGTGCAATGGGGAGAGACGAATCCTCATGCTGTGGCGCCAGTACCATTATTTGACGCCAAAGTGACTGCGTGGTGCGGCATTACAGCTACATTTGTTCTGGGCCCGTTCTTCTTTGAGGAAACGACCTCGACTGGCCCTGCAACATGTTCTGTAACGGGCCCTCGGTATGCAGCCATGCTGAAAAATTATGTCTTACCGGAGTTGCGTCGGCTGAATGCACTCAATGACATTGTTTGGATGCAAGATGGCGCACCTCCACATATAGCGAGGTCAGTTAAAAGGCTCCTGGATCAGCATTTTGGTGCTCGCATCATCTCACGCTATTATCCTTTTCCGTGGCCTGCGCGATCCCCAGATCTGACGCCTATGGATTTCTGGTTTTGGGGCTATCTCAAATCCAGAGTTTATCTGTGCAATCCTCAAACATTGTCGGACTTAAAGGATTCTATACGGCGTGAGATTAGAAACATCCCTCGTGCCATGTTGCGTGCAGCGACATTGTCCACCGTCTCCCGCATGCAATGCGTAATTGCCTGTGATGGCACTCATGTGGAAAATGTTTGAAATTAATAAAGATTTTTTTCTCTATGTGTTCTCATCATTGAGCAGTGTCTTGTCTCTGTCGTATGCATTATTCCTCCGTGCGCCTTGAAGAACTGTTTGTATGTGTATAACACGTCGGTTTTCGGACATATCGGTACCGTTTCAACGCTATTTAGGGTTTTCGCATGTGCTGAACATTTTGCGATGGTAAAAAGTAGACGTTGCCATTCGAAAATTTCGAGTTTCTGTCACTATAACTGTAACCGCGAGGGCCACTGTGTTGCCATTCACAGAATCTCGAGCGCATATCTCAAAAGAACTATATTTGAAGTATCATCTTGATCGGTTAAATAGAATGGACGCTAGAAGTGCAGATGTTGGCAAAGTTTTTTTATAATCACCCTGTATATATATATATATATATATATATATATATATATATATATATATATATATATATATATATATATATATATATATATATATATATATATATAATGTACTTGAAGCTTTTCTCATAGAAGAAATGATGCAATGTGATGAACACGTTTCTAATTAATGTTTCTTTAATCAATTTTTCTTAATTATTGTTTGTTAAAAATATGCAAAATATTCTTTTCACAAACATGAAGCCGGGGTATGATTAAATCGTATTCACTCTTCATTAAAACCGACTTAGCAAACATTTTTGTACTCTTTAATTCATTACTTGTATGTATTTGTACTCCTTGATGAAAATTAACAAAAGTAGCGTGATTCGTCGGATCAGTTTTTTGAGTTAAATTAAAGCGATTCTTCAAAGTATTTTGAAATCTTAAGTAAATACAGCAGTTTGCAGATACTATTAATATAATGATAATTATTTTATCATATTTCATTACCAATTTTTATTGGCATCAATAATACCGAAATAAACGTAGTGCAAAATGTTCCCTCGCCACTTCGTGCTTTATGTTTCGCGGCTTCAATGCTTCGCGGGTGTTTTTCTAAAATATATTAATCAAAAAATAAAAATTTAAAAAAATTAAAAGCATGTTGGCAGCCACATTCCGGAAAGGAGCGTTTGTTCATACTGATGCGCGAGAGAAAAGGATTCCTGCATGTCAAACAAAGCGATGAGTTGGCTTAGAGTACATACCTTGTGCTCTTATAAAGGCGCGTGATTGGTTTCCGGACCAATTGGAGTACGAGTGGATTTATCCATGTGAGTTGATTGTCTGCGCATCATCGCAGCCTCACCTAGCATGTTCTCTTGTGGTATCTCGCCAGTTTTGTCCATGATGTTGACTGTCTCACATAATGTATTTTAGTGTTGTGTTGTTGATAACTTGTTTTGCTTACGCGATAACTTTTTTGTTAAGTAAGCCTTTATAATGTCACCTTAGCACTGTGACCATGCGAAAGCTTCCACCAGGACGCCTATGAGGAAGAAGCTGATGACTATCAGTGAAAAAGTGAAACTTTTAGATATGATCAAAGAGGGCAGAAGTTATGCATATTTGCGGCGTGAATGAATCTATAGTGTGGTACATCAAGAAAGAGGAAGGAAACAGACAGACTGACAATTAGAAGAAGCCCTGTTCTATTCCTATTGGCTATCAGGTTCTGCCTCTACTTCAGTCTAGAATGTCGGACACCCTGCACGGAGTGCCAGGTGCCTGCTGGAAACTGTAATCTAGGAGCGTGAGCCTAAAGAGGCTCTTCAGAACGCACGACACATTGTTTGAGAGACGAATGCTTTACAAAGGTGGGGCTTTCAAGCCTACAGTGATCTACGCAGTAGACCACTGTACCATAGTTTGGAATACAAATTTGAAATAACAGAATTAATAGGATAGGATTAAGTGAAACAGAAAAATAAATGTTAACAGGATCTAAATAAATTTAAGTAAGGATACTGAAATATTTGCATAATTTACGAACATAAATTGATTATAGTTAATGTAATTTAGAAGTTTATATGAATAAAATGCAATTAGTTCTTTACATGTCTTGAAATTTAGATATGTACTAAGTATTAGTAATTTTGGAAATTGAAAAACTGGTGATTAGTTTGTTTGTTTACTTGTAACTTGAAGAATTTAGTTAATTTTCGAGATCTGTTGACTCTGCTTCTGAGTTATAAGATTCCTGTTGGTGGACAACCAGGTCTTTACACATTTGAAGTCCTTTTTCAAGGAGGAAAGTAGTGGAAGCAAACATTGAAGCAAAACTGCTTCAGTAAAGAAGCAAATCATGTCGTGACGCCGTGTAATAACAGAATTGTGAAAATGGAAGCTGCACTGGCATTGGGGATTGCTGATTTCAGGAAAAAGACAGTGAGTTTGGACATTAATATGATCAGGACAAAAGTCAAAACTTTCTACCAACAAATCTTGCTTGATGACGACAATAAAGATGGCGAAGAAGGCTCTTACTGGCTTGACGAACCTCAAGCTAGTAATAGTGCTGCCAGGAGTGATCCAACTCATCAAGCACGAGGCTTTTCGGTCAGCTAAGGCTGGTTCAAAAATGTCAAAAAAGATTCGGTCTCAGAAACGAACTTTTGTATGGTGAGGCTTCATCTGCTGACAACGATGCTGCTTGTCGATACGTGGAGGATGAGTTTCCTAACCTCATCATTAAGGGAGGCTACCTACCTGAACAAATTTTCAAAATGAATGAAATATTCCTTTTATGGAAGTGGATGCCTTCGAGTGCATTCCTCTTCAAGGAAGAAGTTAAAAAGCCAGGCTACAAGGCTCACAAAGACAGTGTTACTGTGACCATGGTTGGTAATGATGCAGGTTTTATGCTTAAGATAGGCTTTATTTATAAAGCCAAAAATTCACGGGCTTTAAAAAATAAAAATACAGCTCTGTTGCCCGTGTTCTGGATGCATAACTACAAGGCCTAGATAACGAAAGCTCCTACCTTTGAATGGTTCCTCCATTGCTTCCTTTCTCAGGTAAAGCTGAATCTGGTTGAAAAAGCTCACTTTTTAAGGTCCTACTGTTGATGGACTGTGGAGGAGGCCATGCAATGGACCTGCAATATGCAGGTCCATTGTGCAGATAGAGTTTCAGTAGCCGAACACTACATCTTTAATTCATCCGATGGATCATGGTGTCATTTGTGCCTTTAAGGCACTCTTAATTCGCTCCACGGTGGAGTGCCTCAATTCGACAGTTGACGATGCCAATAACGAATTAACCTTGAAAGCCCACTTCAGCAGTTACGACATTGCCTCATGTATGTCTAATATTTAGCAATCATTAAAGGACATGAAGAGTGAGACCATAAATTCCAGCTGGAAGAAATTATGGCCGAACGTGGTGCATAACTATCCAGGATTCACTCCTGAAGAAGTTCATAACTCAGCGGTAGAGAAGTCGGTGAGGCTGGTATCACATCATAAGGAATGAAGGATTTGTCGACATGACAAAAGAAGACATCAGCGCCATTATCGAGTGAGAGACCCTCTTCAGCCAACGCGCTGATTCCTCGCCTCCCTCTAGACTCTTCGCTTCTGTCAGGAAGCATTGTTGATTAATGCTGACTACTCTATAAAATTTTGTAGTTAACCTTATTAATTAGCACCGACAAGTTTAAGTAAATACTTTTTTTCCAATGGCGGGCACAAGAGGGTTGAACCCTATGCCACAACAAGGCCAGAGACTGCTACTCATTTGTCATTACCCAGCGGGCACCTGTGAACCAAGTCACGGAGGCGAGTAGCGTTACCCGCGCCATACCACCACAAACCCGTTTATAGGGTGGGCCACATTCATACAACATCACAGAAGAAAGGACAGAGAGAACAGAGAAGGAAAGAAACATTCATGCCCGAACCGGGATTCGAACTCAGGACCAACAGCTCAGGAGTCAGGAACGCTAATCATTCAGCCGATCGGTCGGCAAGTAAATACTTATATTATTGTAATTTTTGTCTTGAATGTGTAAAGTATAAATACTGTTTACATATTTAAAATATTCGTGTACTGCAAACGCTAAAATTCCAAGGGACAAATCCTACTTCGTGGTTTTTCAGCTTTCGCGGAAGCTTCTGGTACCCATTAACCGTGAAAAATTAGGGATCACTGTATATTCATTCTTACATGTTATTATGATTAAATTATTTATTATTTCTCTTTAGTTTTATTTCATAAATATTTTTTTACAGTTTTAATGCAGTGGTCATGTAAGGAAATGATCACATACAACAGTTTTGTCAAAAAATGTTAAGGTAAAATTCTTTCTAGGAACGTTAAAACAAATTCCTCTAATTTTTGAAATTTTATTGATTATTTTAACATCGTTTTTTATTCATAGGCTCAGTTGTTACAATATACTCTTCCTTTTAATAATTTTAATAATAATTTAAGTAATAGTTTAAAAAAACACTCAAAAATTCAGATTGAAATTTTGATCAATGGTCATGATTTTCGATTTCGATTGAGTCAGGAAGATTGATTCCGTTATATGAATTATGCGCATTATCTAATGGTAGATTATAGTGGCGCTTATATACAGTATGTCCATTAAAGCCCCTTGCCACCTCTTAATTTCGGAACGGCTGCTACTATATTTATAAAAGTGATGTCTAGGTATAGTAAAGTAGCCATACACTGCTAAATGAAACAAACTACTGCGCCAGCTGGTGTAAAACTGTGGAGTTAGCAATCCTATCTCGAAAACGGAATGAGATAGAGGGAAAAAGTGATTTACAAAATTGTATGTCGAATTTTAAGTATTTGAGTAATTTATTGTTTTTTTAAATGTAATTATCAGAAAAATTTGCCAAATAAGGGATCGCTATTTATTCGTTGTTGTTGTCTTGTGTCAGCTAGCCTGGCAATATGGGGTGCACTGCTCCACTTTTCTAACTGAACCGTAATTTATTGTGGATTTCGAATTCTTTAGTCTGTACAGGCAAGAGGGACGCGTTTATGAGGCAGGCAACTATTCCCAACTCATACAAAGAAAGGAATAAGACAGGAGAGAGAAAGTGCATCCATGCCCGAACTGGGATTTGAACCCATGATTTCCTTATTCGCAGTCAGGCATGCTGATCACTAGACAGAGTAGATGGCACTATTTATTCGTGTTTTACTAATATAATTTCAGTGTTGATACAAACAGTTCATAATAATAAATATATGATAAAAATTTACAAACGAAACGTCTCAACAATTGCTACACAGAAACAATTTCAAAGTCGATTTTAAAAGGTACCTATAGAGACGCAATAATGTCAGCTTTAAGGAAAAATTTAAAAGAATCTACAAAAGGCACGCTTCCGCTCTATTTTCACCATTCTATATAGAAAGGGATTTTAAAAATGAAGGAAAAATGCTTTTCCTATTTTCAAAAAAATCCGTCTAACTTCTTATCTGAATATTTAAAAAAAATTGGATGTTATCAAATAGAAAACGAAGTAATCATTCGATTGCTTGAGCCAAGTTTAAATTTATGAGTATTTATAAGTATGTCAAAGAGAGAGATTTTAATTTAACAAGAAGCTATATTTAAAAATTTGTAAAAATATAACTAAACATTTCGAAATATCTCTCTTTGTAAAATTGAACTGTAATTTGTTATATTTTAGATTTTTTTTATACAACAGTGAAAGATAAATATTTAATTCTATACTAAAATTGTATTCTCACTGTACATAAAGGAAATAATTTTCATAAAATATGACACTGTTAAGCAGTTTGGTACTACTTTAATACACTGTTGGACAATTGCTAAGGACAGATCACAAATTGCAATGTAGCATAACATTAAACGAGACATGCGTCCTAGTAGGATAAAATATAATTGCCACACTGTTCAGACATTAGAATAAAAAATATTTATTGCCCTTTTTGCTGGAAAGTACAAAATCTGTGAAACATCTGTAAGAAAAAAAATGTTCATTTGATGCTGCATACGGAAAAATGGAACAATGCATCTAAAAGTCAGCAGGCACCTTGAAGAAAAGTATCAGTACGGGATATGTCCACAGTGGAGTGTGATGCAACATTCCACACATCGTATTATTCTTTGCACAACATTATCCAGCAGCTGTTGAGGCAATTTATCCCATTCCTCTGGGAGTGCATGGATGAGTGTGTTCTTATTTGTCGGAGGATAGTTTCGACCAACAACTTGCCTCCCCAAAGCATCCCACACATTTTCAATGGGTTTTAGATCTGGAGAACGTGATGCCCATACGAAACGTTGAATACCCTTGCTGTCTAGGCAATCCTGAACAGCGAGTGTTCAATGACATGTTGCGTTGTCGTCCATAAAAACAAATTTATCACCGACAGCACTACGTAAAAGACGAACGTAAGGAAGTAGAACTTCATTAGTGTATCGTTGATCCGTCATAGTCCCATTCGCAACCACATGTAGGGGCATGCGGCCATTGATTATGATGCCGGCCCACACCATGACACTGCATGTCGGATATCGGTCCCTTTCTTGGATATTTTCTGGACGATAAGCAGTACCACTCTCGCATCAGATCAGTTGGCGTCTACAATCCAATGACAAAGTGAACCTTCTCTCATCTGAGAATAGTACGCATGCCCAGTCCTGTTCAGTACTATTGCGATGCTCACGACACCATTGCAAACGGGCAGTACGGTGTTGTCTGGTCAATGGGACACACACAACAGATCTGCCGGCGTATAGTCCTCCACCCTTCAAACGTTTGGCAACAGTTTTTCGGGAGATCTGCTTTCCTGAGGCATTAAGAAACTGGTTTGCCACCTGTTGAGCTGTGGTGCGCCTGTTTCTTTTTGCCGATAGGACGATATATCTGTCTTCTGCAGGCGTCGTACTTCTAACACGACCTCCCCCGTGCCGCCTACTACACATTCCAGTAGTTTTAAATGACTTCCACAGCCGTGAAACAACGCTGTGAGGGATGTCGAACTCCCTGGAAACAACTGTTATTTTCATTCCCTCTTCGATCTTTCCTATAATTCGGCCACGCATTAAATCATCTAAGTGATGTCGGGAAGACATGCCAAAAATTTCCAAGTTCTAATTGCCAAGTTCGTCTATTAAATCTTTCCTGTAAAACTTTGACTTGAAACAACAACAGTCCACACGCGTCAAAATCTTTTAAGCTCTTATGAACGCTATCACGTGATGAACAGACGTGGAAGAAAAATTTGCATACGCATACTTCTTCTTACTATATCCCGCACTTATTTTAATTTTCCACATTTTACTTCCTTTCATTTTGTGGTTGCTATGGATGATAGTGTTAACCGTCCTAAGCAATTATCCAGCAGCGTAGTTACTAATCTGCTATACAGCGTCCTGTCGGCCTGAAAAAGCTTTCTCAAAAGTGAATGAAATTTGGGAACTTATTTTTTACAGTCAGTTACATTTGAGACAGTTGAGAGTTTTCATATGACTCGGGTATTTCTCAGTGTGTTTTCTCTTAAAACTGTGGAAATCATACTTTAAAACAGTTTAGTTTTATTTCACCTATTCCCTTCTCTACAGAAAAAAATATTGGTTACAAATTTACATTGAAATGAAAAAAAAATTACATACAGAGTAATTTATATTTATAAAATGTCTACAATATATCTTTTATAAAATTACATTTTATATATATATATATATATATATATATATATATATATATATATATATATATATATATATATATATATATAGCTATACTTATATAATTGAAATATATAGTAGGGAATTATAGTAAATACATGATCCACGCTCTAGAGCAGAATGTGCGTCCTTTTCTTAAGTTGAAATGTACTAAATTCTCTTCGATTAATATATTTTTATTACTTTTTTAAAATAAAATTATTATATATGTTTTTATTACATCAACATTTTTTACACATATCAAATTTTAAGAGAATAATATTAGTATTAGAAATATGTTAATTTTTTTTTTTTTTTACGCTTTACGAGAAAATTTTTTTTATAATTTTTTAAATGTTAGCTACTACTGCTCATAACAAACATTACATTAGTAAATAATGAAATTTTTAACAAAAGACTCATATTTCTTCCGATAGTTAATTTCTGCAAGTTTTAATTAAGCTCAAAATAAATAAGATAAGAAAAAATAAATTAAAGCTTCACGTAAAAAAATCCTGATTTCAATTTACATTTTAATTAAAAAATTATCATATTTATGAGATATGTGAGCATTACATTTATTATTTTTATAAAAATTCACGAGAAAACTCGAAAAAGAAGTAAGCATGATTTTTCTTGAGCTCTGTAGCAAGCAGTTTTGTTTCCAAATTGAAATATTAAGAAAATTACATAATGTCCAATAAGGAAAATATTTT
Organism: Latrodectus hesperus; assembly: GCA_037975125.1. NCBI lineage: Eukaryota > Metazoa > Arthropoda > Arachnida > Araneae > Theridiidae > Latrodectus > Latrodectus hesperus. The sequence continues at coordinate 19,436,708 of CM075852.1, read as the reverse complement.
TTCTAATATTAAAAAATGGTTGATTAATTTTAGCATTTTTTCTTTGTTACTTATGAGAAAAATAAAAATTAGCTAAAATCAAACCTTGCGTGAAGTATGACAAAGATTGAAAAAAAAAGTTTTAAGCCACTGAAAAAAATCTGCAATATGTTTTTCATTAAGCACAAACATCACCAGTTTTTTTTTTGTGTGCCTGGCTTCAATTTTTTCTTTTAGTCATCTTAAAGATAGGAACAACATGCGCGTGAAATCGCAATGAAATATTGAAAAAAAAGAAAGTATATAATTTTTAAAGGACATAAAATGTTGAATTTTTTTTTTTACTTGAATGGGAATATTGCATGTATGTTTTTCTAACCTAATCAAATAAAATAATGTCAAAAAACTTCTGCATGAGACTCAGAGATTATTTTCAAATTATATATTCTCAAATTACTTTGAATTTTATATAAAACTGACTTTTTTCCCTTATAAATTTTGTTAAGTGTTCAGATAATTTCATTTCTAAAATTATTTTAATCATTCAGTGTTAAGTAATACGGTAAAACGTAAAATAATTAAAATTATACAATGCAATTTATCGAGACTTTACAACAGATTTTTGTCTCGAAATATTTTTGTTCTGAATTTTTTGATTAGTCTAATCTGATCAATTATAAATAATCTAATTTTCTTTCTCGTCCCGATTGAAGACTAGCATCTTGAGTAGGTATGTACTCATTAAATACACTTTCTGCTTAATATCTTTTTACTGATATGTGAAAAAGAAGTTGCTAACTTAGATATTAACATAATAGCTCATTTTATGAATCTAAACATGAAACTTTTGATAATCATGGTGTTCAAGTCTATATGTTTTAGGTATAAAACAAATTTCATGAAACATATATTCAGAACTCATTTAATGAATAAAATCTGACAAATAAATAAACATTTTTATTGAAATATGGTACTATTGTTATCAAGGAAAACTGGCTGATAAACGTTGAAAATCAGGGAACAGTAGATTTTGAATCTGTGAGCATTTGCTCTTGTTGTTGTCGTGTGCCAGCTAGGCTGGCAATATAGGGTGCGCTGCTCCACTTTTCCAACTGAAGTATATTTGGTGTGGAGTCCGACTTCTTCAGTACACACATGCCATAAGAACCCGTTTATAGGGTAGGCAACCATTCACACCTCATTCATACAAGGAAGGGACAAAGACAGGATAGATAGAGAGAGAAAGTACATCCACGCCTGAACCGGGATTCGAATCTAGGACCTCCTTATCCACAGTCAGGCACACTGACCACTAGACAAGATGGGCGGCAACATTTGCTCTTAAGAATATCGAATGGAATTTCAATCAAGCGGAGTAACTTCCGTTTTATTTTTACTATCTAAAACACAATTCCTTTGAAAAGATTAATATTAACTCTTTAACATACAACAGTGAATCCAGTGTAATAAGCACCAATTTCTTTTTTTCTCAATTAAACATTATAATGTAAGATTATAAGCGATTTAGACAAATCAGGTATAGAAAATCCCTCCATTCTTTTTTGCTTAACAAAAATTTAAATGCAATTAATATAAATCTAAAATATATTGTATGCAAATTCACATATATTTTGCAAAAATAAAAAGTTTAATTGAAGGATAAAAATACATGCATTGTACTGAATATGATGTATAAGGAATGTATTCAGGAGCGGAGCACTGATATATTTCACGCAATAAATATATTCAAAATAGAGAAAGTTTCATAAGTGATTCGTCTTACGATAGAAAGATATGAATGATAGTTTAACAAAATGATTTGACATATGTTGTTGTTGTTAATAATGACACTTGGACAAGCCAAGCTCGCTATGCCTTGGCTATGCAAATTTAAGACAATTAGGAGCGTCTTTCATTTTAATCAGAGCACCATGAAGGTGAAAGAACGACTTTTGCTCCTCAAATCCTCCGATAGATGGCAGCAGAGGATTTACTCCTTACTTTTGGCATTGGTCTGAAGGGGGAGTAAATTTCTCCAGACCACTGCACCCATGGTAACTGCTCAATGACCGACCACAGGACTTTCGATTCCACAGATTTAACGAGCACGTATATCGCATGTACTCGGTGGGTCTTTGGTGGCATTGGGAATCGAACCCCACTCTTCCGAATAGAAGACCGATACCCTAACCACTAGGTTACCACGGCCCCATATACATGCGACATACGAGTGAAGGCTTTCATTCATATTTGTAGAAATTAACATACATTTTAGAAATACACGAAAATGGAAGTGGCACACAAGAGTCACTGTCACCACTTTATTCTCTGTGATTCATTGAATAATTTTGTGTTTCTAATGGTTTCTGTAAATGTGTTGGTGACTGTAATATCCTTGAGTAGCATTCAAAGATAAGGGGAAGTCCATCATCCAGCGCACAGTTATGAGGTGTACACGAGAGTAAAAGCATAGAAAACGCAGGCTTGCCGTATGTCTCAAATAAATGCTTACCATTCATGTTTCTTTAAAATAGTGTGAGAAATAGTCACTCAATATTGTCAATGAAACCAATAAGTGGTCATATTTGGTAAAAATTGTTATACATTATGATCAATATTTCTTGACTTTTCTAGATTCTGCAGAAGTCTCATTAAATTAATCTTATTAAGTCATAGAATCAATCTAAAATGAATTCTTTTAACCCCCTTTTGAATCTCAAATTTCGCAGCATAGAAGATGTCCATCACAAATGAAACTCTCCTGCACTGCCAAAGTCGAGGGGACTCGTGAGAGACATTCGGAGTATAATTTAAATGAGTCAGACTACCTCTCATCGTCATTGATGGGGTTTAAGACATGATGTACCTTTCCAATTTAAGTCATAGAATCAATCAAAGTAATTAAGTCATAGAATCAATCTAAAATGAATTCTTTTAACCCCCTTTTGATTGTCGAATTTCGAAGCGTAGAAGATGCCCATCACAAATGAAACTCTCCTGCACTGCCAAAGTCGAGGGGATTCGTGAGAGACATTCGGAGTATAATTTAAATGAGTCAGACTACCTCTCATCGGCCTTGATGGGGTTTAAGACATGGTGTACCTTTCCACTTGGTTCATTGATCCGTGTCCAACATATGTGACTTTAACACAATTTTCTCCTTAATGTTGTCTCAATTTTGCAGCAATAGGAATGGTTATGTTCATGTGATTTATTTACATACCGTGTAACAAAATTCTATTCACTGGAGCAGATAAAATTTAAACTCTTTTGAAATCTTAGATCCAATGAATGAACAAAAGAAGCTTTTTTGGCAAATAATATCTGAATAAGGTTTACAATAATAATGTACATTAATACATTTGTAAGGATGTATAGCAAACTAAAAACAATTCGACACCAATACCTTATTTTTCAAATATATTGATATAGAGATATGGAATACTTTTTCTATTGGATGGCAAAATCAAAAAATTAGAAAGTAAGTTATTTTAAAAAAGTTTTCGTTAATTTATTTTACATAGGGTAGTGATAGAATAATAGGATGTTTATAGGTATTATATTTATAAGAATTTAAGACAACAGTTATAAAAATTGTATATATGCAAATAAGTTTCTGGAAATTTTTGACTTAAATTAAAAATTTTGTAGATGTCATGTCAAATCTTCTTCACCATAACATTGATTAAATACGAAATAATTTTTACAGTTAGTTCTGGAAGACAATACAGTAAAAGTATAAAATAATGTAGTAATAGCAGTATAAGATGCATTAAAAATTTTGTAAATCATTAATATTTAAATTCTCATTTTTATGTAATTCAGAATAGTATACTGATTTCTTTTGATATCAAGTTTATGTAGCAATAGCAATCTCCAATATCTTCGAAAACTGTTTCCTTCTAAACTTTAGAACTTAGCTGAAAAAAATAATTTAAATTCAAAATTGAATAAAAGTTATTTTTAAATCAGAAATTACCAATAAAGTAAATAAAATCTAAAATATATTTCAAGAAATTCAATCTCATAGGTTGTTACGTTCTTCGGCACATTTTAATGTTACTTGAAATTGGAAACTTAACTTCCAAGTTAACTTCTAATAATTATTAGGGTTGGTTGATTACCATATAATTACGTTTTAAACATGAAGACTAATTGAACCGGTACCTTTAATTTAATGCAGTTTTCGAATTACTACAAATATCTACGTCCAAGCCGTACCCATAAACTGTTGAATTGAAAGCCAGATCTTTAGCCATTCACCTACCAGCTGGGACCTCGTTTATAGGAATGTAATCATTAAGAACTTGATTCTGTCATATATATAAATTATTTTATTTAATTTATTAATTTACAACTTCACGAAATCATTTGTATCATTTTGCATGGGAATGCAAGAAGCAAAACAATTAAGCAGAATTTTAAATAAAATAAAAAAATAAAAATTCCTGAATTTTGCTTATATAAACAAGAACTTTGGTGAACTAGAGTGTGTTGTTCATGATTCAAAAATTTAAGAATAAAAAAAGTGCTAATTCTATTAGAAAAAATAAATATTAAATAGAATGAGAGAAAAGATTATAGCATATATATTTACTGATTCATTATTTTTGTTCACCCCATTTTAAATCATTTATATAGAATAAAGTTTCGTCTTCTTTCAAATATAGGAAAGATATTTTTTTTATCTCACTATCAAAAAGGTTTATATGATTTTTTCATGCTAAATTGGTACTGTTATAAGAAGAGTCAGGAATAATAATCGTTTATGCTATATTATGGATTCATTAACTCAAATGATTCCTAATTAGTCAAATGATTGATTCTTTAGTATATTTGTTTTAAATAATTTAAAATTTATATTGAGAAAGTTGATATTGCATTACATTTAAAATATGTATATCATTCCATTTCACACTCATTTTTGTTTTTGTAGTCTAATGCTCAAAAAATAAAATACTAGTTAAAAAGAAATTTGGAAAATAAAAATTCGGATACACAATGTTTTAAAACATTCAAATAACTAGTTTTTTAATCTATAATTTTTACACTAGAACAGAAAAATGAAATGCTAAAAGTAATGAAATATTAGCATAAAAATTAAAACATAAAGAATTATTGGCAGTCATTGCTAGGGCTCAGCAGTTGAAATGTTTTGGGTTTTTTGATTTTCTTGAGAAATACAATAAAGAACAAGAAACACACCATCTAATGTCAAGTTTTATCACGTGAGATATTTTCAAGGTCATCTAAAAGAACCAGACACCTATTTCTTGTCATCAAGTTTAATCCTTTGGCTCTTTCTCAGACATGAATGTGCGTTTAATCCGATCTGTAACCTCTTTCTTCCTCTCACCAGTCATAAGTGGTCCAAAATGACGGCATATGTGTTTTAAAAGTAGTGCTGCTACTTGAGTTATGAATATTCTGCAGAAATGACATTCGAAGTTTTTTAACATAGGATTTGTTAAGGATATAAAATATAACAAACAAAAAAGCAATGAAGCAATGTGTGAAAAAATTTATAAAAGGCATTTCAATGAAAATTAATTTTACATTTTGATTAAAACCATCAAATGAGAACTTAACAAAGAAGGCAAAATATGTTAGAAAAATCTTAATAACATGTTTTCTTTAATTTTACTTAAAATTATGTATTATATTTTTAATGTAATTATAAAGTTTTGGAGGTATTACTCAATCAATTAATCTATTCTGATTTGTTTTATGTAATGTTAGAGAAGGAAGTTCATTAATATTGTAATTACTAAAAGCAACCTACCCTATCATGATAAGGCATGAAGTTCAATTTCTAAAAAACTTTGCAAATATTTGATATTTTGTTGAAATCGTCTGAAATATAACATCAATATATTATTTTAATTATTATTTTCATTTTTGAAATTTAACTTCCATTCTTTTTACTAAGAATAAAATTAGGAAATCCAATCTACTAATTTTTTTTAACTTTTCAAACATTGTTTCATCTTTGAAATTGTATAAAAATTTTTTCGGAACAAAATACTTGGTGCAACACTTACAATATAATAAGCTGAAAACAGATAATGAATATTGTCATTAACCATAAATAAAAATTTGAAAAAATTGTTTGTTGAAACAAATGTCTTCGACAAATGTCTTTTAAAGTGTATTTAACAATTTGTTACAATATATAAAGAAATAAAAATATTTATCTGTGCACTGTATATGATGGTTATAAATTATTTAAAATCTTGTTCTTGAAAGAATTTGAATACAATATATAGCAGGAAAAAACATCCTCTTTTAAACGCTATAAATCAAGCAACTCAACAAAATGAAAGTGGTTTCAAGATAAAGGAGTGGTTCGGATTCCAGTGTTTCATTCAAGTCTTTTCATGACGAGAAGGCTCAGCTCACATAAAATGTAGACGTGCGTGTCTTGATGTTTACTTTTCAGAATTGAGAGTTTAAAGTAGTTTTAGTTTCGATCACACCAATAATGAGGGAATGATGATTTCATGGACGAAGTCGATGTAGAAAAGTTTGAAGTGGAGATGTATGAGTGTTAGTCTGTTTTGGTTTCTCATTATATTTAACGCCTGAGAATAACGGTTGATTCTTCAAATGAATGTTAAAATTAAAGTTATGTTTTAGTCTCTTTTAAAAACCATTTACCTTTATACGTGACTATTTTCTTATAAAAATAGAATAACAATCTACATAAAAGAATAAGGATGTTCAAAATTATATATAAACGGCAAGCTCAAATGAACGAAAGTGAAAAGATTATTATTATAAAAATCAAAAGAAAAGGAGAATTACACGGTAGTTCAGTTTATACCTAAAAGTTACATTTTTATTCTTGTTCTGGCACTATTTACTCCACTTAGTTGTTATACTGATCATTTCTTTAAATGCTTTTTTGAGCTTTTACAAGTTTCTTGGGTTCTAGAGTTTCAATGTGTTTTCTTTATGAATTTTTGAAAAATTAAATTGGAAAACGTGTAAAAATATTTAGAAATTTTTTATGGTTTTCATTTGGAAAAATTTACTTGAAAAACATGAAATTTTAAAAATGTTTTGAAATAAAGGAAAAATTTTGAAACTATAAGTTTGTATTTTTAGAAATGTTGCAACTAAGATTTTTTTATTATTATCTATTATCAAAAATTTTCATTATTATTAATGTTTTGTTATAGTCTATTGTAGATAACATTTAAAAAAATATCGAAAATATGTTTTCAAAATTTGTAAACTATATTTCTTCTTGTTTTTTTAATAATATATTTAGGAAAAATTGCATATCCCTTTAAGTGGGAATCCAATATTATAAATCTAGGTTTAATAATCAAATTATAATTTTATTATTATTTAATATTATACATTAATTAATAGTTTATTTTTAAAAGTAAAACACTTTTTTTAAAAAAAGTGTTTTATTTCTTTTAAATTTAATTTTTTACAACAGTTAGAATTATTGAGATAAGTTTTTTACAAATAAATAAAATTAATCTTTTATTAAAATGTTAATTCATAATAAATGTTTTTTAAATTATAAATAAATTGATTGTACAGTAAATAAAATATTTTAAAATGCAAAATGAGGTGTCTTTTGATTTTGAATGATGTAAATTGGTATTGAACCATGTGAAATGAAGAGCGTGTTCTTTTTGTTGGTAAAGATTTTGCAAAGCTATAAATATACATAACAAATAGATCTTAACATTTAACAAATAGAGCATAATCTGTTATAAGACTATGTTCGCTGTTCGAATTGTTCGTTAATCAATCATAGATTTACCATGGATTTTTGTTTGTGAAATCAATTAATTCGTTCTGGAGACCCCCTAAAAAGGAAATTAAAAAAGGATGTATAATTTCTTATCAGGTTTATAAAAAATAATACATATATATAATCTTGCATATTAATCAATCCTTTTCATTTTTTATTTATAGGGTGTTAAAGAACATGCTCAATGTCGTTATTCTCTCTTTTTCAAGATTTTTTGGAAGAAGTTAATAGCATTGTCGTTGTAAAGTGATTAATAACGTTGTTATTGTTGTCGTCTAAAATTCGTTATTTAGGACTACCTATGAGAAAGGGAATGAAAAACGGGGGAGGGAAGAAGGCACTCAAATTGAAATAACTTTCTGTTTTGAATGAACTCAAAACCGAAACTGATGGTCTCTACTTAGTATACATATTATTAAATATTCCATTGGAAAAAAAAATTCTTTATCGAATACAGAACTTGGAAGTTCCATAGTCAAGCAACATAATTCAAAGGAGATGAAAAACGATTTTTGATCCTTTGGGTTTGGCAACTCTGCATATTATGTTTCGAGAACTGAGAAATGTTTCTTAGAATTCGTTTTAGTTCCTTATCCAAATATGTGTTCGTTGTTGGAAAGCAAAAATTTCGCGTGAAAGTGTTCGTTGTCTGATTTGTTCGCTTCCCTAACCGATCACCCACAATATAAGAAATTTATTTTTAATATGTTTATTCTGACAGTCTTTTTGCTACCATATTTCTACTTGGTTTCAAGATAACAAAAATTATTTAATACATAAATGTCGATTTTTTTCTATTCTTCTTTCAAAATTTTCCAATGTTTTGGAACGACGCTTTTAAAGGTTTTGTTTTAAATAAGCAATAATCCATGGGAGATACTTAACCGCTTGCCTGATTATCCCGAGTTATTTCGGGTTCGTATATATTGCAGTTAATTATTATCCCGAGAAAACTCGGGTGAAACAGAATTTGTCAGTACGATTTGTTTTATCACGGTTTTATTCGGCCTGGAGGAAATGGAAGGAAATATTCGTCTTTAACTGGCAGTTTGCCAAGTTTCGTTGATTTCGCGGTTCTTTTGGCGGGATTGGTCACGTGTTTTCCTATTGTATAGTATACGACGGCTTGTGTACTAAGAAAGATAGTTGTGTTGAAAAAAGTAAAATAATGGCGATGATGAAAGATAGCGAAAGCGATGATTTATCAGATAGTGATTATGAAGAGGTGGACATTGAAAATAGTGGAAGTGATTCTTCTGTAAGTAGCCTCATTGAAGACGACAGTTCAAGTGATTCGGATTCGGACGATTTGCTGGCAGCTCGTCAATGGAGTACAATTCAAAAAACGAAGTTGCCACCTGCACCTGCTCGTTTTCCTTTTACTGCCAACGCAGGTATGAATTTCAATATTGATATCAGTAATGTTTTGGAATTTTTCTATAAATATTTTGATAATGAATTGATCGACATTATCACAACCGAAACAAATCGATATGCGGAAGAGCGTGCTCGTAGATTGCATTCAAAACCATGGTGTTCTACTTCTCAAAATGAAATAAGAGTTTTTTTGGGAATAACTATTCTCCAAGGTGTTATAAAAAAACCAGATCTGCAAGATTATTGGAGTAAAAATCAGTTGTTGAATACTCCATTTTTTGCAAAAACAATGTCATATAGACGATTTTGTCAGATAAAGCAAAACTTGCACTTCAGCAACAATGATGCATATGATGCAAATACACATCCTTGTCCAAAACTAAATAAGATATGGCCAATTCTGCAACATTTACTTGAGAAGTTTCAGAGTGCGATTATACCTGAACAAGATATAACAATAGATGAAAGTTTACTTCTTTATAAAGGAAGACTCGGGTGGGTGCAGTACATCCCTTTGAAGAGAGCGCGATTTGGAATCAAGAGTTTCTTACTATGCGAATCTAAGAGTGGGTACGTATGGAATGCTATTATATACAGTGGGAAGGGAACTAATTTCGATAATTCATTCGATGATCTTCCTATGTCAGCCCGAGTTGTGATGACTCTTATAAAACCACTGCTGGACAAAGGATATTGCCTTACCATGGACAATTTTTATAACTCGCCGTGTTTGGCAGATACGTTAGTCAAAAGGAAGACTGATGTGTGTGGAACACTCCGATTGAATAGAAAAGAGTTACCTCGAGATCTAAAGACAAAAAAATTGAAAAAAGGAGAAATTATTGGGTATCAAAGAGGGAAAGTAACTGTAATGAAATGGAAAGATAAAAAGGATGTTAGTCTAATTTCCACAATACATACAATCGAAATGCAGGATGTGACAAATAAACAGGGAGAGACAAAGTCCAGGCCTAAATGTGTAGTTGACTACAATGACAAAATGGGGGGTGTAGATAAAGTCGACCAGCATTTAGCTGCTTATTCTACACCCAGAAAAAGAGGGAAAAAGTATTATAAGAAGATTTTCTTCCATTTATTGGATTTGGCCTTGTGGAATTCCTACATCTTGTACTGTAAAGCAGGAGGTTCCCGATCACCTAAACAATTTAGAATGGAACTGATTGAAAAACTAATTTCAGAAAATCATCGTGACGAGTTTTCTGCCACATCAGGAAGACCCAGCATTAGCCCTTCACCACTCAGGTTAACCTCAAGGCATTTTCCTGATGTTATTCCTGCTACTGAAAAAAAATCAAATCCAACGAGACAGTGTACTTTGTGCTCCCGAAAAAGAGATTGCAGAGGTAAGCCAGTAAGAAAAGAGACCAGATACCAATGTACAGAATGTCAGGTATCACTTTGTGTTGTCCCTTGTTTCAAAAACTATCATACAAAGACTAATATTTAACTTTTGTCCATTTGCCCGAGATAACTCGGGATAGTGAACTAATATTAAAACTAAATGCTTTTACACCTGTAAAATATAAAAAATTCAACTTAAAACCTACCTATTTTGTTTTGTTCTGTTTCCATGTATTTAATAATAAAATAAAAAAATGTGATGATTTTTTGCAATTTTTTTCAAAAAAATGCGTAAGGGAAGCGGTTAAGAGGATGTATTTCAACGGCAATTTCAGTCTCGGTTTCATTTCTTGGTTTTGATAGAACTAGAAATAAGAGAAATATTTGATAAACTCAAGTGAAAACTATTATGCTAAAATGATGGAGTTTCTTCTTTGAAAATAAGGGTTAAATTATTTCTTATAGTAATCTTAGGGTTTCGGTGCTGGAATCGAGTGCCACTTAGTTTGGCAATACATTTTGGCGATAAACTTTAATTTCTGGTAATCTTGGTAATCACATCTTTGCTTTTTCTAGAAGCCATCTTGTTAGTCATATCTTGACACATATCTTGGTATCAAAAAAATTATCAAAGAATCAAGCGGTACCCGATTGTAAACTTTTAACAATCTGAATAAACTTCGACATTTTTTCTAGATTTCTTACTTTCAGTTTTCTGTTACAATAAAATCTAATGATAAACTTAAAACCTTCAGCAAAACTTTTTATTTTTCACTGCATCAGTTGTTTTTAATGTTCCTTCATTTTATGTATAAATCTATCTGTTTTTATTGCAAACAGATAAATATTTCCATTTTCATGTTTCAAATAATTTTAATACAATAATCAGCTCATAGTCTTACGCCAAGAAGCATATTTCGATTGTTAGAGATGAATAACTTTTTTGATTAGCTTTAAATCATATTTTATAACTTCATTCACAATTCATATTAAAAAGAATTTTTAATAGCTCTTTGTGGGCTTGGAATTTTTTTAAAAGATAAGATATGATTTTAAATTCAATAAAAAGTATATATACATTTGTCAAGTATGTATGTTATGTCTCTTTCTCAGTCAAATAAATGTTTTATTATTAATTACATCTCTTGTTTTACGCTTAAAAATATGAAAATCATGCTTTTCACATCTTTTGTAATAATCAAATAAGAATATTTTACTCCTTAAAAAGCGCACAAATACAGCTCTCGCTCTATTATTCCTTTTACTATGAAATTTTAATGCAAAGAATTCTCTAATACTGCAGACAGTTATAAAACTTTCCATCAATCTGATCCCATTAACATTTTTATTTTAGAATTTAAAATCATGAGGAAAAGTAAAAAATCATTAGAAATATATATATATATATATATATATATATATATATATATATATATATATTTATATATATTAATAATTTCGTGTATTTTTGCTTTTAAATTGTTCGAGAGTAATTCATTTTAATTTTCAGGATACTTGTATCTTTATATAAACTTATTGATAAAAATATTTTTTTGTAAATTATTTATTTAAAGTTATATACACTTTAATCAAAATATAATGTCAAAAATATATTTATTATGTTAGACTATTTACCTACCAAGATGGCTAAGTAGCTAGCGTCCCTAATTTTAAAGTAGTAGGTCATGAGTTTGATTCCTGGTTTAAGTATCAATGTTTCCTTTTCGTGTTTCTCTATCACTTCACTTTCGGGGCAAGATACCCGCTGGGTATCCTGCTATAAAAATCACCCCTTGTAGCGCTGAATCTCATTAATTTTTAAATTGTAACTGGGTATTAGGAAGAAAAGTATTAGACCATTTTTAACTAATTTTGATGCAATCAAGTGTCAGTTTTGAACTTAGCTGACGGTTTAGAGAAAAAATACAGTTTATTCAATATTAATATTAGAAACACTACTTAGCTAATGATTTTTTCTAAAAACATTTATTGTACAAAAATAATCGTCAAATCTCCCAAATTTCAAAGTAGTTGCTTACATGTTTGATATTGAAAACAAACTTCTTGAAATACAAATGCTTAAGAATTGAAGTTGCACATTATAAATTTGAATTCAGTATTTAGTCTCAACTTTAAATTCATTTCAAATAAACCAAAAGTTTGTTAAAATAATTATAAATTTTCTTGACGTAAGTAAATGAGAAAATGGAAATAAAAGAATTATACAAGTAACAGTGAAATAGAATCCTATATTTTTTCAAGTGATGAGAAAATTTTTTAATGACTTTGATAGATAATATGATTTGCGTGAGCGAAAAACAAATGTATGCTGAAGTATTCATTAACGAATACAAATTCTTTTTGTAACGTCATTCAATCGCAGTACAGGATCAAGACTACATCATGTCTTGAGATTTTACAATAAATTTAACAATTCTAAAAAAGGATTATTTAGAGTTTATTCATTACAAGATATTTGTTCATCGGTGGCAACAGTGCTTGCACACTCTCTGTTTTCTGAAGAGCGTCAGGTTTATCTTCACGATGTGTCACTGCTGACAAGTGATAAGTCAGTTCAACATTTATTATTTGGTAAGCACTGTGTTAAAAGGCAATTGTCATAGGAGCTTTGGCAAAATAGAACGGTTTTTGGAAATAGTTTTTTCTTTTGGAAAACTATTTGGAAATGGAAATCTTAGGGAAAATTTAACAAAATCGGAATTTGACAAAAATCAGAGTTACAATGACTTTTTAACATTTCTTATATCAGAATCATATTTTAAACTTCTTTTTCATTGGCCTGACAGCCCAGGGTGGGCCTTTGCCTTCCTCAGAAGTGCATACCAGAACTCCCTATTTTTGGACAAGGTCATCCAGTTTGTCACTTTTAGTGTTTTTAGGTCGTTTTCAAAGCAGTCACCCCATCGGAGTTTCGGTCGTCCTCTTCTTCTGGTGCCCATAGGGCGAGCCAAGAAAATTTTTTTGTCACCCGATTGTCGTTCATCCGGGTCAAATGTCCTGCCCATTTTAATCTCTGTATTGAGAAAAATTAACAATATCTGGTTCTTTATATAGTTTATAGAGTTCAGAATTAGTTCTTCTTCACCATGTATTCTCACATTTTATTCCACCAAATATGCTTCTTAACATATTTTAAACTGGTTGTACTTTAAAACCTTAATGTGATATTCCTGTAGTGCAAGAAGATGAAAAATTGCTTTGGTTGCAAAATGATTAAAAAATTAAGGGATGGAATTTTGCCTTCGGCTGTAAGCTCAGTTAATCCATATTTTTAGGTATTTTAGGCTGACATGAAGTAATAAGCTGATAATGCTAGAGCAATTGATCGTCCCAGATTTCACTCTTCCCGATTCTTAACTGTGGGATTATTTAATCTTTCTTTTCACTAGGTAACTCTTGATGTGTTATTGAAATGCAAAGATGCTTTTCGTCTAGATATCGGAAAGCCCAGAAAATGTTTAGTCAAATTTTCAGGTGTTAAAATTCTCCGTAGTGATTCATATTTACTTCGCGAAAATGAATCATTGCGGAGAATTTTAACACTCAAACAAGTATTCAAAGAGATTTTTGAATATTAATTTATAATATTAAAAAATTCCATTGAATATTTATTGCTTTAATCAGTTTACGGATTGTGCAGTTCATGCCCTAGTTTAAAATCCCATATTTACATCTAGTTCATATACATTACTTATAAAATGTTGTTGTTGTTACTAATGACACTTGGACAAGCCAAGCTTGCTATGCCTTTTGGCTATGCGAATTTAAGTCAATTGGGAGCGTCTTTCGATTTAATCAGAGCACCATAAAGGTGAAAGAACGACTTTGCTCTACACACATGCCATAGGCCGTTTATAGGGTAGACAATCATTCACACCTCATTCATACAAGGAAAGGACAAAAACCGGATAGATAGAGAGAGAAAGTACATCCATGCTCGAACCGGGATTCGAACCCAGGACCTCCTTATCCGCAGTCAGGCACGCTAACCACTAGACAAGTTGGGTGGCTTATAAAATGTGAATTTGTACAAAACTTCTTGCATACTAGTTAAAATTTCAAAGATGGAAAATGAAACTCTTATTAAATTTATGTTAAAGGATTTTCGTAAAAATACAAGAATACGTTAAGCAATTCAGAAGGAAACACAGTTGGAATAAGTAACGCGTTTCGAAAGCACTAATAAAACTCTTGAATGTTTCGCCGTTTTTCATTCACAGAGTGTATGTTTGTTTTTCTTTTCTTAGCAATGCTTTCATATCATTATAAGAAAAATTAAGTATGCAAAACTGATTTCTGATGTTCATTGTTATTAGTTTTTTTATTACTCTTTTCTCCTTCTCATGTATTTTTTATTTATTTGATAATATATTTTTTAAAACTCACTGTTTTCTTTCACAGTGGATTAACTTCTTAAAATTTCTTAGATAAAAAACAGTTTCTTAATACGTGTACTAAAATGAAATTTCCAAATAAAAAAATTTCCCTGCTTATTAATAATAAATTTCCATTCAATAAAAAATTTATCATTTTTGAGAAATATTTTTATCAGAACACCAACAAATAATGATATTTGTGTTATTTCCGAGAAATATCTTTGCATTGAATTTTTCCTACAATAAAAAAGTATCCCAACTTTAACTGATGAATTATTTTCCACGAAGAACGCAACAATATTGAATATAAAAATACAAAATTTTAATATCGTAAATTTAAGCAAAAATGTTTCGTGAAGTTACTTTTTCAAAAACGATGAGCGTTCAGAAATTAATCTTTCAAGTCAATGGGATTAAATTAAAATTGTCAAAATATGAAGATGGAAACACGGGAGAAAATATAAGCTGCTTCAAAAATGATAAAATTAAGCTTAGTGAAGAAAAGGAAAGCTGCATTCTTTGTTGAAATTAAAGTTGGAATATTTATTATTCTTCAAGGTAGTGTGAACTAAATCAATTTTATAAAATTTAAATTGACAAAAATAATTACACAGACAAATTGTTCTGAATATTTTATTAAAGCAGTTTATTTCTATTTGTGTATTTATGTAGTTGTATTGAAAGAAAGTGTGAATGGAATTTTGAATAGTTTTAAGAAAAAACTCAATCATGACTTTTAAATTACAGTTTAAGTTGTAATCTTCATGCATGTACATAAATATTATTGAAAAAATTAGCAATGATGTTACAATGTTCAGACTGGAAATAAGAAAAGAAGAATCATTTAACTATTAAAGTTTCCTTTCGTCAAAAATTAAAGAGAAAAATTAAACTTATCGGCAATTGTAGTAAAAAGTATTTTCGAAATAAAACACGAAAGTGAATTTAAATAAAAATATATGAAAGAAAAAATATTAAAATCAGAGTTCAATTAAATCTTAATTTGCTTTACAAAGTTTATCAGAATTTCTTTCATTAATACATTAAAATAGTATCACAGAGTATACTGATCGATTGCCATTATTACAATATTAACTGTAATCAAAATTATTTTATAATATTTAATGCTTTATATAAACATTCTTTTACATATAAAATAGCATTTATTGGTAATTTTGTACAAATTTAGATTCATGATGCCAAAATGTTTGGATCAATTGTATACTAAGTAATGTAAGAAGGCATCCAATTATTTCAAAAGCTAAAACTAAATTAAAAAATCAAAATTAAATCTTTAAATTGTCATCAAAACTTTGCAAAATTTAGGAGGAAGTATTTTGAGAGCTTCTGCCGCCATTAAGAAGTATACTTGAAAAATCTTCCTTGAACTTATATATATATATATATATATATATATATATATATATATATATATATACTTTGTTTAAAATCAAGAGATTACAGATGTCCTTTTCAGCAAGCGTTTTGGAGCATAACGTAAATTTCGAAACGAAAAAATATGTCCTTATGTTATTTTTCAAAGTAAATATGATATACAGGGTGATTATAAAAAAATTTTGCCAACATCTGCACTTCTAGCGTCCATTCTATTTAACCGATCAAGATGATATTTCAAATATAGTTCTTTTGAGATATGCGCTCGAGATTCTGTGAATGGCAACACAGTGGCCCTCGCGGTTACAGTTATAGTGACATGCGAAAACACATGCGAAAACCCTAAATAGCGTTGAAACGGTACCGATATGTCCGAAAACCGACGTGTTATACACATACAAACAGTTCTTCAAGGCGCACGGAGGAATAATGCATACGACAGAGACAAGACACTGCTCAATGATGAGAACACATAGAGAAAAAAATCTTTATTAATTTCAAACATTTTCCACATGAGTGCCATCACAGGCAATTACGCATTGCATGCGGGAGACGGTGGACAATGTCGCTGCACGCAACATGGCACGAGGGATGTTTCCAATCTCACGCCGTATAGAATCCTTTAAGTCCGACAATGTTTGAGGATTGCACAGATAAACTCTGGATTTGAGATAGCCCCAAAACCAGAAATCCATAGGCGTCAGATCTGGGGATCACGCAGGCCACGGAAAAGGATAATAGCGTGAGATGATGCGATCACCAAAATGCTGATCCAGGAGCCTTTTAACTGACCTCGCTATATGTGGAGGTGCGCCATCTTGCATCCAAACAATGTCATTGAGTGCATTCAGCCGACGCAACTCCGGTAAGACATAATTTTTCAGCATGGCTGCATACCGAGGGCCCGTTACAGAACATGTTGCAGGGCCAGTCGGGGTCGTTTCCTCAAAGAAGAACGGGCCCAGAACAAATGTAGCTGTAATGCCGCACCACGCAGTCACTTTGGCGTCAAATAATGGTACTGGCGCCACAGCATGAAAATTCGTCTCTCCCCAGTGCACACAATTCTTTGTGTTAATGCTGCCATTTAAGGTGAAATGCGCCTCGTCCGTCCATAGTATGCGAAGTGGCCAGTGAAGTACCGAGCGCAAGAGCTTGCGGACCGTTGAGTTCGGAATATCCAACACGCGCGCTATGCCTCTTGCGGTTTCTGTGTGTCCTGCAGTCACTGTATGGTGCACTTCCATGACAACGTCCTCAGAAACAGTTGGCCGTCCGGAGCGCTGTTTGTCACAGGTGCAGCCTGTATCTTCGAATTTCCGCACTAAATCACGCAGAGCTTGCAGAGTACATGGGCCGCGTCGTTGTCGATGATTGCGGCGATACACACGCAAGGCTTCCGCAGCGTTCATCCCATTTTGGTAATAGAGTTTGATTAATTCACCGCGAACTTTCCTAGGAAGACTCATATCGTCGGCATGTGCGAGTTCCCGAATGACGACTTCGCATACCCGCTTGGTATTTTATAGGTTTCCTTCGCTGAATATCTGGCGACCGGCGTTCTGTGATTGGTTTCTTGACTCTGTCACATGCAAATTTATTGCGTGCGCCCAGATCGTGTTTTATTGGCCGGTTTTCAGAACTCTTTTTTGTGTTTGCAGAACACGTCCGTTTTTAGACATATCGGTACCGTTTCAACGCTGTTTAGGGTTTTCGCATGTGCTGAACATTTTGCGATGGTAAAAAGTAGACGTTGCTATTCGAAAATTTCGAGTTTCTGTCACTATAACTGTAACCGCGAGGGCCACTGTGTTGCCATTCACAGAATCTCGAGCGCATATCTCAAAAGAACTATATTTGAAGTATCCTCTTGATCGGTTAAATAGAATGGACGCTAGAAGTGCAGATGTTGGCAAAGTTTTTTTATAATCACCCTGTATATAAATTATTACATCATGTAGTAACTAACCACTTATTAGGAATTTAATTGAGATTTCTAGGATTTTAGCTTTATTATAGTAAAATGATATAAAAAATCATGGTGAAAAATTAAAATTAAATTTTTAAATTGAACTTGAATTTTCAAGTCCCGTTTATTTATAGTTTTATCAAATTTGTAAGTGGTTAATAAGGATATGAAAATTTAAAGATCGTACATAATTGATTTTGCTGAAGAAACAAAATTACACAATGATTTATTTTTTTGATAGTTAAGGTTCCCGCCTACATTCAAACCAACTTTTTCTTTAAGATTAATTTTAATTTTAAAAATATAAATCTTCCAAATTTTAATTACATATAGCATATGTTTTATAAAATTGATTATTTTACGGAAAGTTTTGTAAAATTTTAACAAAACGGCTAACACTCTACAAAAAAATTATAAATCATCAAACTTAATTTATTTGAAGTTAAATATTTATGTGAGAATGTCCTTGGAAATAAAACAAAATCTGAAAGCAATATTGAGTGATACAAAATATGGTTAAAAATGTATAGCAATATGAATATTTTACGAAATGCAATTGAATCTTTTGCTTAAAAGCATGTATGACTGAAAAACTCTTCAAATGCAAGTTTATTACAAATTAATCAGATTTTGATACATTACGATGTACAAAAAATGGTGATACGTGTATGTTTCCATGACAACGTAAATGAGAAGGCATTAACTACAGTTTCACGCTATGCATGTGCAATGTGCATATGATTACAATAGTTGTTGCGCGAATGTCATTTTCAAAATGGCGACTGGATAGCATAGCATAGCGAAGTGGCCGGACCCCGGACTTTACCAACTGGTTATCAGGTTATGCCCCACCATCTAAGAGAGCCTGTCGTAACATTTACGGGGGCCCACTTACGACCCAGCCTTTGGTTTATTTAAAATTATAGTCACATTGGTATGGCTTGAAAGCTTGCAGGCATCTTAGTACAGTAGGTGTCTGCATCACAGTTCAGTTGCATAATTGAAACTAGTTATTATGAAATTTAGTGAAAGTATTATATTAAGAAAAAGTAGAAGTAATTACAGGAAAAGTAAATAAGGATTTTTAAAATTTTAAATTAATAACAAATTGCATGAATTAACAAAACATTAATGTATCATATTTCTTGAAGTATTAAATTTAACTAACAAAATAACTATACTATTATGAACAACAAATGTTATATATACAGAATTAAATGAAAGTATAATTATATAGAATTATTATGCAAGCTTAGATGACACTATTTACAAGATTTAATTTTTTAAACATTTGACTCAATTAACATATTGAGTCATGATGTTATGGAGCACTAATAATTGGTATGAAGTACTCATGCTCATTATTTACTTTAAAATTTTCTATGAATTGATAAGACATTAATGTTACATATTACTTGAAGCATTAGTTTTAATAGTTAAAATAATTACACTATCATGAACATCATTCGATATAAACAAATATTAAAAGAAGGAAATGAAAGCATTATTGTTCATCTGATGAACTTGATGACGAATAAAGTTCATCATCTGCCATTGTTGATGATTGTACAGGGTCACGACATAGTGTGAATCCCTGTACTATTAAGAATTTGATTATTTGAATTATTTGTTTTCGTCTAAAACCGACCTTTAGACAAAATTTCACAAATTGAAGATTTGTTTGACTATGGTGCCTTTTTATGTGGAGGGACTTTGTAGATGGACATTTCAGTATGTAGTGAAGGGCAGTTCCAAAATTATCACATTTGCAGATGTTCGAATTGGATTTGCCAAATCTCGCGAAGTATTCAGGGAAGGGTCCATGATTCGTTATCATGATTTAGTTAATAAAAGGGTTTGAGAGCAGAAAGTGTTTTATGTATTAGAATCTTCAAAATGGGAATGTCTCATAACCATTCAGAGAGCATTTTGGTGGGCATAAAAATGCAAACCAATAACGCTACAAAGCATTTTGCACTGGTATTGGCAGCTCAAAGAATCCGATTGCTTATGTTAAGGCAAAAGTTCCGGGAGATAAAACGTTACTGAAGAAACAGTGAACAGAGTTAGAGGGAGTTCCATCCTTAGTACCAAGAAATCAACAATCGACAGCTAGCCGTGAACTTTCCACTCCTCAGCCAACAGTGTGGAAAATTTGGAGAGAAGCATTACGATTTAAGCCAGAAGCTTTATACAGATTATGTCAAAAGACAGAGGTTTTGTGAGATCATGCAAGAAGCCTGGAAGGACTTCGATTTTGAAAACAAATTTGTTTTCAGTGACGAAGCTAACTTTCATCTCAGTGGCAAGGGGTATGAAAGATCCGCGTAAAATTGTGTAACAGGAATGCGATTCAGTAAAAACTAATGTTTTTTGCTCAGTTTCTTGTAACAAGGTGTATGGATATTTCACTTTTGGTACGAACAACGTGACGGGTACTTCTTACTTAGATATGCATCTCAATCATACTGGAACTGAAACAAGATATCAACATTTTCTTTTACTAACAGGATAGAGCTCCGCCACACCAGCAAAAAGGGGTTTGTGACTATTTTAAAGGACAACTCCCACAAAGATAGATTGCTCGACATGGCCGGGATGACGAGACACTGTTTTCATGGCCGTCCATGTCGCCCGACCTTTCACCGCGGGACTTCTTCGTTTGGGTATAAGTTAGAGACTTTGTCTAAGTATCACTGTTATCTTTCACTCTGGCTGCGTCACAAAACCACTTCCCGACTGCATTCGAGACCATCGACGCAACCAAACTGAATAATGTGTTTAGAGAACTGAACTATCATCTTGACATCTGCCGTATCACTTAAGGAGCACATATTGAACATCTATAGTATGGACGTCAGTCTTGGGTATTTCCGGTTATTTTTCATGTATAACTTATAATTGTAACCCGTTTAAGTCCCAAAATGTACGTTTCGGAAATTTGATGATTTTTCTGTTGTAATACTGTGTATTCAAACTTTTGCTTCATTTCATAGCTAACAGCAGTCAAAACATGCAGGCAAAGTTTCATACAAAAATCTTCATCATTACTTGAGATATCTTGTTAGTGGGGCAAGACAATTTTGTGAAAAACAAAGTTATGAGAAAATCGCCTTTAAAGTAAAAGTTTCGCTTGGGGTAACAACGATGTCACTTCTTTCCGAATACACAAGCCAAATAATGGGTTCATACTTACAACTATCAATCAGAACATTATAGAAAAGGATATTAATTGAAAAGTTGTTGTTGTTTTCTAACGACACTTGGACAAGCCAAGCTCGCTACGCTATGCGAATTAAGTCGATTGGGAGCCACTTTCGTTTTAATCAGAGCACCATGAAGGTGAAAGTACGACTTTGCTTTTCACACTTGCCATAGGTACCCGTTTATAGGGTAGGCAACCATGCACACCTCATTCATACAAGGAAAGGACAAAGACAGGATAGATAGAGAGAGAAAGTACATTTATGCCCAAACCGGGATTCGAATCCAGGGCCTCCTTATCCGTAGCCAGGCACGCTGACCACTAGACAAGTTGGTCGGCTTAAAAATAAGCAGTTATGTTGTTGTTGTTTATGACACTTAGACCAACCAAACTCACTATGCCTTTGGCTGTGCGAATTAAGTCAATAGAGAGCGTCTTTCGCTTTGGATCAGAACACCACGAAGGTAAAAGTACGACTTTACTCTTTTAAGGTGCCTCGTCATTTTGAAACAGGGTCAGGTGACGAGGTCACACCTGAGCTGCACCCTCCTCTCCACATCCACGCCACACCAGCGGAAGGACTTTGAACGTCACATATTAACGTGGACACATCCCCAACCCACGGAGTTCCAGCAACCCAATGAAGGAGAGTACACCGTGGTCACCCGCCCAACCACTGCCAGCAGCAAATGATGCTTCACTTTGCTGAGCTAACGGGAAGCGGCGTGAAGCTACTGAGCCACTGGAGCTCAAGTGAAAAATAAAAATTAAGAATTGAAATTGTCCTTGCCTTTTTAAGTTTACCATAAAGTGGATGTTTTGACTTGTCTTTTTTATTTTGCATTTTCTTCTGTTCTTTCTTTAAATGTATTCAATTTTGGAAGCAATTTTACTTAAGATTAGAAAATTTAAAATCTAATTAATGAATTAATTTTCCTGATTTTGAAAACTTTTACAAATGTAAAAAATTAAAACTAAATATATCTTTATTCTCTTTACTCTCTGGTAAAAATCATGAATGGATATTTCTTATCAGAGACGAAACTCAAACATTCAACCATGAACTTTACTTTCTTTGCTGCGTTTCGATTCGAAGATAGGCAGTGAATTCGTCGACAAGTCGGATTTACGAGTCCGTCTCAATACTATGTGACGCAGATGAAACGTTTATCTGACGTCATAGATATTTTAAACCAATGAGGATTGGAATATGGTGGTGTAATCGTTACCTCAACTGGAAAGTAAGAAGCAAACATTTTGTGGTTAATAAAATAACACTTTCCTTCATTACCACTTCTGGTTCACAAATAAAACTTCCTTTTTTGTTTTTCAAAAGATGATGTATTTTAAAAATTCTGTAACTTAATTTCAATTATACAGTTAAATGGAAAACTGGTAAGTTTTAAAAGTACTAAATTCACAAAAAAAAAAACATGTAATCAAAAATTAACTTTTTAATATAGGAGGATAACTTAAATAAATTATAAGTTTATTATTTGTTAGGATATATACATATTTCCTAATCCATAGTGACTGGTACAAAGTATTTAGATACGAATTTTTCGCTGAAAAAAATAACTAATCATTGAAAACCACTATTAATATTAAAAGATCACCCTACTTGGGTTTCAATGCGAATAAGAATACTTCATACGCTCTTTCTGTATAATTCCGAGCCTTTCTTTATTACTAATTCCTATATTTTCTTTAATTTGAATTATAATTTATTTATAAAATGCATACTGTAATTAATCAATTATTATCTTAATCATATATTTTTTATCATAAATAATTGTTTTTGATCGAATTATAAAAAATAGAATTTTGTATTTAAAAATATTTGATGAAAATATTTAAAGTAAGTTAAATTAAGTTATTTTGTAATATACATTTTTATGAATTTCATAATCATTTGGGAAATTTGAGCTAGAAATACTTTGTATTTTATTTTGTTATTCTATGCCTAGTTAATTTAAAAATATTTTAAAATGATATAAATTAAAATATAAATTAAATAAAAGTTTTATATATTGCTATGCATTATTTACACAACTAAGCACATTTTATGCTACTTTCTTATTCATAAAAATGTGTGTTAATGATGAACACTAAATGTTTTCAAGAAAATATTTTAATCTTTTTGTATTATAATTATTTATTTGTACTAATATAAATAAAATAAAAATTACAAGCAATGCGCAAAAATATATTCTGCGTTAACTATTCAAAGTTAATATAATCATTATACAAACAAATGTTTTACAAATTTATTTATAAGCATAATAGAAGCATTTTCAATTTTTTTCGGATTATTAAAGCTTTTCAATACATTAATTATTTATTATCATGCGAGTTAAAAATACTTAATCAGTGAAGTTAATTCTGAAAAAAGTTCGTAAAAGAAGACACTAGTTAATTTTAATGCATATAATCATCTATTTTATTTGTAAATTATATAAGTTATCAAATTTCTGCAAATATAATTAAAATGTTTTCTTTATAATATAAAATGAAAAGAAAAAAATATATAATAAGAAGCATTTTGTTGCTGAAGACTGAAATTTTTGAATAAAAATACTATCGTCATTATGATTTTTTTGGCTAGAATTTATTCCTTTCTTTCCTTCAAAACATTTTAATACAATTGTAAATTTTTTCATTATATGATTTTAAAACATGTTTTAGAAAGTAATTTTCTTCTTTGTATGAGAGAGAAAAAAGCTTTCAAAAATTACATTTTTATCTCTTATTTCTTTTATAATGAACTTTTTATTCATGTTTGCGCAATTTTAAACTCAAATAAAAAGTATGGAAACACATTTTACAACTTGTTTATTATTCACAATGAAATTTTCTTTTGTTAACTTTTGGCGAATTAAAGTTAGGAAAGTTGATAATGTTAGCTATTTAGAACATTTATCAGAATGAGTTAAGAAAATTCAAATTACCTTCATTATTACAATGTATGGTTCCACCAAATAAGTGCCACTGCATCCTGCTATTTTAATTAATTAAAGTAGCTTTAATATTTCAAGTAAGTGAAAACTGCAGTAATTTTTAGCAACACATTAATACATACGAAATTTCGTAAATCGTGAAAAATTATTCCAAACTGTCTGCAGTTTAAAGTTTATAATGGAAATTACAACGTATTTATATAAACTGCAAAGTCTTAGATTTACGTAAGAAAAGAAATATAAATCTATTCTATTTATTGCGCAAGATTTATGATTACCTTTTAGAAAATGGCCAACTTTCTCTCTACTTAAGAAAATATCTTTCCTTAAGCTGCTGTACATCACGCAACTTATATTCTTGTTATCTAAATATCCTTACTCAATCATCAAGCTGGAGACACTGCTGTTTTATGTTTCCATATTTTAGGAAACGCTTTCTGGAATAATTTTAAAAGAATGAAATAATGATCGCAAGTTTATGATAGATAAAATAATTATGTTAAAGTTCCTGGGAAATAATATGCTTTCAACATTTAACATTTTAAACCAGAACAATTTAGATAAATAAGACTATTTCTAGAATTTTTAAAGTAGGAGGTAATTTGCATTCAAAACTAAAAAGTATTTTATGTTCAGTACCAGATTTAATAAAAAAATTAACATTTAATTTCATTTTGATAGTGTATTATTTAATTTAAATGTGAACTCAATATTATAAACATATTCCACCTTCTGTTTATTCATAGAGCAGCAATTTCTACTACCTAGTTCCCCGACATTATGGAAATGTAAAAATAACAAAAAAATAATTTGTACTCAATATAAATTTTTTTTGCCTATTTTGAACTGCTTTATGAAAAATATTGAGGTTTATATAGATAATATATATATATATATAATATATATATATATATATAATATATATATATATATATAATATATATATTTATGTATATATATATATATACATATATATCATACTCAGTTAAGATATATTAATACTGGTCTACAATAGATCAACTGGTCTAGTGTTCAGCGTGCCTAACTACGGATAAGAAGGGCCTGGGTTCGAATCCCGGTTCGGGCATGGATGTACTTCCTCTCTCTATCTATCCTGTCTTTGTCCTTTCCTTGTATGAATGAGGTGTGAATGGTTGCCTACCCTATAAACGGGTCCCTATGGCATGTGTGTAGAGCAAAGTCGTACTTTCACCTTCATGGAGCCCTGATTAAAACGAAAGACGCTCCCAATCGACTTAATTCGCATAGCAGAGCGAGCTTGGCTTGTCCAAGTGTCATTAGTAAACAACAACATTAATGCATACAAATTCAACAATCATAAAATCTATCATTAATATTAGTATCTAATTCTAATGCAAATCATTAAATATAATTTAAATATTACTTTGAATTAATATGAAAAATTTAAGGATAATTCATTTTGTGGTCAAATAAAAGTACGTATATTTGAAAAATCATTCGCCTCGTTTGATAAATTGAATCACCGTATTTCAGAAAAATTTAAATCTATTCAAGCTAAGGAGACACCAAATTAGCTCTTCTTGAAATGGTTTAAGCATTTGATTTAGTAACAATAGCATAACATGACAGTTTTTATTGTCTATTATGTAATTGATAAAAACAGTAAAAATTAAGTTATTTTCACTATGCAAGAAGTACTCGTAATTTCATCATGGCAAAGTAAATGAAACACTTTCTATTGGTTAAATTTATATGTTATTTGTATGCTTTGTTCATAAAAATTACTTTTCATTAAATTTAATCAATGGATTCATACAAAGGTATAATATTAAAAGGTAAAAAAATCTTCAATAACGAATACCTGTCAATTTACGGATAGCTTATTGGAATTTTTTACGACTCTTGTTGTTGTTGTTGTTGTCGTGTGCCAGCTAGGCTGGCAATATGGGGTGCGCTTCTCCGCTACTCCACTTTTCCAACTGAATCATATTTGGTGTGGAGTCCGACTTCTTCAGTACACACATGCCATAGGAATCCGTTTATAGGGTAGGCAAATATTCACACCTCATTGATACAAGGAAGGGACAATGACAGGATAGATATAGAGAGAAAGTAAATCCATGCCCGAACCGGGATTCGAACCCAGGACCGCAGTCAGAGACGCTGATCACTAGACAGGTTGGGCGGCACGACCCTTGTTAAATATATTATTTGTAGGTGTAGTTAATTTAATTTAAAAACATAGCATCTAGTTTAGAAATATTATCAAAAGAATATGAAGCCTATCAAATGAAAATTAATCTCCTTGTATTCTGATATTTAACAAGAATATGGCACATGTGATATGAATTATTATTAAAAATAGTAAAATATTAAAAATTTATAATTCCTTATTTTCGATTTATTTATTGAAAAATCTAAATTTATTGAATTTCCTCCCTGAGTAGTTATAAATTTATTTGATATACTGATGAAACTTTAATTAATAATTAATATCAACAGTTTTTCATATCATATATTTATTTAACATCTGCCAAAATCAATAAACATTTAATTCTAATAATAATTTATATATAATACAGCATTAAATGGATGATTCATTTGGTAAATTAATTAAATCCATAAAACAAGAAGTTGAAAAAATGATAAAATATACATTGTTTTTTAAAATTAAGATTTTTCATATGATTTGTAAATGTAGTTTTGAAGTTTTAAATACTTAACATGCGAGAAATTTGTTTCAAATGTATACAATTGTATATTATATACAGCTTTGATATTGAATTTTAATAAAATTTAGAAAGGGGAATTAATTTATTTGGTAAGTGAAGGATTGTAAAATGAAAAATAACAGTAGTGTTTATTATTCACACACATTTAAAAACCATAAGAAAAGAAATAAAAAAGCACAACACATTCAAATGTTCAATGATTGGTGAATATAAATTTTCATAAGAAAGTACTTAATCATAAAAACTAGGTTTTATTGCCGGAAAATATTACTTATATACATATTTAAAAAGTGAAGATATAAATGTTTTGGCAGTTATACCTAAAATGTAAAAAATTATAACTTTTTCTTTGAAGAATATTGCTTATAAATGAACTACAATGCTCAATATATATCTGTCTTTATATATATATACTCATACAAGTTATTTTATTACGTAGCTCCATCCACTATATATATATATATATATATATATATATATATATATATATATATATATATATATATATATATCATATATTTTATTATTTTATGACTTTTAATAATCTCTAACTTATCCGTCTGAAAGTTATATTTCTTAAGCTAATCCTTATTCTTTTTTTTATAAAAATTTTTTATTCCGAATGGCAACTTTAAGTTGACATATCGTTACATATTTTAAAATCTAACATAACAAAAAAGTAACAATGTTAGTATACTTTCTATTTTTCTCTTATTCTATTTTAAGGAAATCCTATACATAAATTCTTTTGATAAGCGACTTTTTTATATATAAGAATATTTTTTCGAAAAATAAGATAGGAAACTATTTTGATCTAAGGACTGAATTTTGGAAAGTAAAAGATTAGACCTTTGGAAATAGTTGGAAAAAATAGATTATGTGTTTTTGCAGAAATATGAGCTCACACAATATTTTCAGAAAGAAATGTATACCAAAATTCGAATTTTTTTCAACAAGTTTACAAGTTTGCATTACTTTTTGAATTTATGTTTATAATACAATAAAAGTCTCCGTGTTTGAGGATTTATTTAAAACATCCTCATATACATATTTTTACTTCTATATATATATATATATATATATATATATATATATATATATATATATATATATATATATATTTATATATACACTACTGGCCATTAAAACTGCTACACCAAGAAGGAATGCAAATAACAGAACGATATTTATTGGACATATACATTATAGTGGAAAGAACAAGTGATTAGATTTACAGGAAATTAGGATGTATAGATCTTGAGAAATCAGTACCCAGAGCAGCCAACTCTGGCTTCAATAACAGCATTTATCCGCCTAGGCATGGAGTCAAACACAGATTATATGGAATGTACGGGGATCTCAGTCCATGCAGCTGCAACACTATGCCACAGTTCATCGACAGTACTGGATAGTGATTGATGGCGTGCCAATCGCTCGGCAACCATTGACCACACGTTCTCAATTGGTGACAGATCAGGAGAGCGTGCTGGCCAGGGTAACAGTCGAACCTGTTCTGTATCAAGGAAGTTCAGAACAGTGCGGCCAACATGCGGTCGTGCATTATCCTGTTGAAACAAAGCATTAGGGAGGCCTCGAAGATAGGGCAGAGCCACGGGCCTTAACACATCGGAAATGTAACGGTTGCTGTTCAAAGTGCCGGTAATGCGAACAAGTGGTGATCGAGTCGTGTATCCAATGGCACCCCATACCATCACTCCAGCAGATGGGCCAGTATGGCGATGTCCAATGCAAGCTGGCAATGCGCGTTCTCCACGATGCCTCCAAACACGGATGCGGCCATCATGGTCCTGTATACAGAACCGAGATTCATCTGTAAACATGACGTGATGCCATTCCCACGTCCAGGTTCGTAGCTGATCACACCATTGAATGCGCTCCTGTCTGTGACGCAGCGTCAATGGTAGCCGAAGCCATGGTCGCCTTGCAGACAATCCATGCTGCTGCATACGTCGTCGAACTGTTCGAGCAGAAACTTGTTGCCTTGCAAATGACTCCATTTCTCGACTCTGGGTTCGTGACGTGGCTGTACGGTCCCTTGTGACCATGCGGATAAGATGTCTGTCTTCTCTGCTGTTAGTGATGGGGGTCGCTGAGATCCTGCATAACGTTCCGTATGATTGTCCTTAACCCATCGATTCCATATTCTGCTAACAGTCATGGAGTCTCGACCGACGCGAGCAGCAATATTGCGGTACGATAAACCGCAATCCCGGTAGGCTATAATCTTTCCTCGATCAAAGTCAGACACGTGCTGATAGGCATTTCTTCTTCTTACACGAGGCATTACAACAACTTTCTTTGCCGAAAACAACGTTGAAACGGAAATTGAGTATGAGAAAACTGCTGTCAAATCTCTGGTTTTATACACATTGTAGATGTCGCTACTCTCACCTGCTTTATATGAATGCGATGAAAATCTAATCATTTGCATATCACAGCAAGTTCTACCTGTCATACAAATTTCACGTGTTTGGTGTGCCGCTTTCCTGGTGTAGCAATTTTAATGGCCAGTATATATATATATATATATATATATATATATATATATATATATATATATATATATATATATATATATATGAGATATACACTATACATACAACGTATATACATTAAAAGTTTATCATTAAAATTTTTAATTTTAATCAAAAATATAATTATGCATACCATACTTTACCTTATCAAATAGTCTGTCTTCCTCATGTGCGATAAACACTCAGAAATGTTTGAAGCACGGATAAGTTTTTAAGGTTAATTTATGAAATTTTCGGAGTGTCCAATGTGATCTCATTCAAAATCAGTGCACTCCTGTAGCCAAATTTTCAAAACATAAATGCTTCTAACCATTGATTGTTTACTTTAATTTAACTATTATGTGTATCACTTTCATGTCTTGATTTTATCACTTTTATGTGCTTTTACAACAATCTTGCTTGTTGAATAGAAATATACATTGTTATTGTAAAGCAAAACTTTCTGAACATTGTCTTCTTGAAGAGTTTCTATTGGATATCAAGTATTATATGAGTTAGCTATGACCGTCTTCTATTTCAGCTTGATAGTTTTGATCATCATATTTCTGAAGGAAGCTGCACTTTAGTCTTTTCATCACAGTAGGAGTAAGATCAACTTCAAGACCCATACTTTACATTCTCGAAGTGTTTGAACGTCAGCCGCCCAACTTGTCTAGTAGTCAGCGTACCTGACTGCCGACAAGGAGGTCCTGGGTTCGAATCCCGGTTCGGGCATGGATGTACTTTCTCTCTCTAGCTATCATGTCTTTGTCCTTTCCTTGTATGAATGGGTTGTGAATGGTTGCCTACCCTTATAAACGGGTCCCTATGGCATGTGTGTACTGAGGAAGTCGGACTTCACACCAAAATATGGTTCAGTTGGAAAAGTGGAGCAGCGCACCCCATGTTGCCAGCCTAGCAACAACAATGGAACGTCAAAAAATAAGGTATGTGTTTAACACCCGTTAAAAATTTTACAAATGTACTATTGACCATTAAAATTGCAATTCTAAAAGTTCCTCAAACTACACACATGGAATGTGAAAGACAAGAAATAGATTATATGTGTAAACTTTTGGTTTCTTAATGCATTTATGTAAAATAGGCGGAGGTAAAAGCATTTACAGTATATTTGAATGAACAAATTGTATAGAAGGTTTTCTCAAACAAAAAGTTACTCTTCAGTATTGCTTACAGGTGAGAAGTTGTTGTAATACCTCATGTAAAAAAGGAAATGCTTGCCAGAACGTTTTTTAATTTTGATAGAAACCTCTAATTCTACTCAGTCACAATTTTTTTATTCTCTTCGATCAAAATCCCATGATTTTCCATAGAATAAGAAAGCAATTAGCTCTGGAGGATCACATGGAACACCGAGCAAGATTTCAGGGACTTACTATTAGTAATAGAGCCGACCGATGGCTGAGTAATAAGCGTTCCTGACTCCTGAGCTGTGGGTCCCGGGTTTGAATCCCGGTTCGGGCATGGATGTTTCTTTCCTTCTCTGTTCTCTCTGTGTTTCTCTGTTTTTTCTTCTGTGATGATGTATGAATGTGAACCACCCTATAAACGGGTTTGTGGTGGTATGGCGCGGGTACCACTACTCGCCTTCGTGATTTGGTTCACAGGTGCTCGCTGAGTAACGACAAATGAGTAGCAGTCTCTGGCCTTGTTGTGGCATAGGGTTCGTCACCCAAGTGTGCCCGCCGTTGGGAAAAAACTATTAGTAATAGAAGAGCAAATAAATATGTATGATTTTAAAAGGGTGTTACAGTCAAGTAATGAATCCTAAGTAAAGAAATTGGGTTGTTAGAAAGACAAGCGACAGTAGGAACAATCGAACAATGTTTTCAATAGCATCGAATGTCAGCTCAATGACCATGGCATCGGCAACCTTTGAGGAAGATATAAGAACGCTTTGAACATCAACTTAAAGACGAGAATGAAGTCTTTTGCTATGATAAATCCCATGCACATTTTACAATGTGATTGTTTAAATGCTTTGTCGCATCATGAAGAAGGCACGTTACCAATTTACGTTTAACATCATTACATTATCTTCCCATCACCTGATGCGATGATATAAGGTACCATAAGATACACCTCTGCATCACTTTTATTCGCATTGATAGTAATGTGTGTAATAATTTTAATATTTACAGTACTTTGGACAATAGCTTTTTAAGAAGCTATCTAATCTATTTTTAAAGTGTTTTACAAAAATGTCAATGTAAAGATATTGAAAGTAATTGTTACCTTCCTCTGGTGGTAATGCATTTTTACAAAATATCCTTTGAAGCCTGTGAAATGTTACGTTTCTGTTACTAGGTGATACACAACTTTCTAATATCAGCATTATAGGGACTTTTGTTGATGAATGTTCGACTGTTGCTCTAGTCAGCAAATTTTAATCAATATGTCTCTCAATAATTGACTAGTGATGAACCCGTAACTATACTTAAGTTACTATTATCAATCAACTGTTTAATCTGCATGGATAGTTTTAATTTTAGATACCATCAAATATACGTTTAATTCAATGGTCAAGCATATAAATGCTGTTAATGCCACAAGAGTTAGTTGTTTTGGGGACTGATTTCTCAGGATTTTTACTTCCAAATTTCCTAAAGATTTAATTACTTGTTATTTTTAGCATATTATGTTTATCCTTTACATTCATTTTGTTATATGCATTTATGCCTGGTATAAAAATTTTAATATACAGTAATATAAAGCATTGACCCATTTCTTTAAATAATATCAGAGTTGTTGTTGTTGTTTTCCTATGACACTTGGACAAGCCAAGCTCGCTTTTGCCTTTGGTTGTGCGTATTAAGTCAATAAGGAACGTCTTTCGTTTGGCTTTTTTTAAGGTGCCTTGTAATGATGAACCACAGTCAGGTGACGAGGCCACACCTGAGCTGGCACCTTCCTCTCCACATCCACGCCACATCAGCGGAAGGACTTTGGACGTCACAGATTAACGTGGACACGTCCCCAACCCACCGAGCTCCAGCAACCCAGTGAAGGAGAGTACACCGTGGTCACCCTCTCAACCACCGCCCGCGGCAAATGATGCTTCACTTAGCTGAGTTTACGGCATGAAGCTACTGAGCCACTGGAGCTCAATATCAGAGTTCTTTTTAAATTGATACTAACACGCTTCTATAAGTTAATTTATCGATGATTTTTTTTATATGTAGTTCTCCAGAAATAATTTTGTCCAGCAGTTGATTGCTTGTTAAATTTCATCTGCATCATTTGGAAGGTGCAACAATTATCTTCGATATGATTGATTCATTATTTAGGATTATAATTAACAATGGTATCTTGTGTGTTTCTTATCTTAAAGAGAATTGCGTCCTCTACGATATTCTGCAAACCATTAAAGTTCAGATGTACGAGAGGGAATTTTGCTTCCAAATGATAATATCCAGAATTTTACTGAATCACTTCATTTAATACCAATTTTAAATTGATAAACATTTATGAAAGGAATTACTCTCACTTCAAACTAACATTTTCATCTTCATGAGACATATTCTATTTTAAATTATTAGCAGTTAGTTTGTAAAATTACGCCTCGCATTCTAAAATACTTTGTTTTCAGATATAACTAACTGTTACGTTTTTCTACGACTTCTCATATGAGGAAGAAAAATATTTAAAAGGGTGCTGCGAAAGTTGTAATTCTTCTGAACGTGTAGAAATAAAATGTACAGTTTATCAGGATTCCTTTATACGGTTAAAAATGCAAATGCTATCAGAACAATTATGCAACATATTATGAAGGTGTTTACTTATTTAAAGACAATAAAATCAGCCCAAAACTTTATTTTTTGCATATTGAATTGTATTTAATGTTGTTGTTGTTGTCGTGTGCCAGCTAGGCTGGCAATATGGGAGTGCGCTGCTCCACTTTTCCAATTGAACCATATTTGGTGTGGAGCCCGACTTCTTCAGTACACACATTCCATAGGAACCCTTATGTATAGCCGTTTAAATGTGTAAAGTATAAATACTATTTACATATTTGTTGTTGTTACTAATGACACTTGGACAAACCAAGCTCGCTATGCCTTGGCTATGCGAATTTAAGTCGATTGGGAGTGTCTTTCGTTTTTAATCAGAGCACCATGAAGGTGAAAATACGACTTTGCTCTACACACATGCCATAAAGACCCGTTTATAGGGTAGGCAACTATTCACACTTCATTCATACAAGGAAAGGACAAAAGACCGGATAGATAGAGAGAGAAATGTACATCCATGCAAGAACAGGGACTCGAACTCAGGACCTCCTTATTTGCTGTCAGGGACGCTGACCACTAGACAAGTTGGGCGGCAACTGCATTTAATAAATGGTCTTATAACATTTATAAAAGAACCATGAGAGGAAATGGTCATTTATTACTGACTACTTTTTATAAGCAAGTATTCAATAATAACTTGTTAATTTCCTTCCACACAATGAAACTTCGGAAAAAAAATGCAAACACTTTATCTTTTTTTCAGTATGATATGAATGAAATAAAACTTTATTGTTATAAGCATTTTAATAATTATTCAATAAAATATATCACAGTAAATTATATTATGTAACCATGAATTGGCAATTAAATATAAATTTTCTAATTTGAGGATTTATTGGTGATTTGGCGAGCAGGAAATCGCGTTTAAGGATGAAATCTTTTAGCGTTCAAAGTTGAAACAAAAAGCTTTTGGAATGCAAAAATCCCGAGAAATTCTGATAAATGTATAAAACGTGTGAGCAATATAAAAAAAGTAACAAATAAAAAAAGAGAGCACATTATGATCAGAAACTACTTAAACACAATTTATATCTTTTCAAGTCCTACTTAAAATAAATTATAAAGTCTTTATCTAGTTAAATTATTTTATATTAACAAAATGTATCAGCTGCATTTTCATCTTAATATGATCAATATAATATGTGAATGAACCATGTATCATATTATTAAACTGATTTAAATAAGTTAGTTTTTCTACAATAAAGCAAAATTATAAGAATTATTCGAAAAATTAAAAAAATACAATCAAATCATGTAAGCAAATCTAATGGAAACTTTAAAAACAATTCAAAATTGTTAGCTCTTTTGATAAATTTCTATTATCAAAATTGTCCAAGAAAAACAAGATATTTGAATAAAGCGATCGATACGACTCTCTGTCGGAGATCTTTAAAAGGACTGTTCTTAAATGATTTCTACTCTTCCTTCTTCATAAGCTTAGAGATATTATAAATAGCCTGTGACTTGTTATCTAGTTGCTATTCAGATCTTAAATTAAATTAGACTGGTGATAAATTGATTATGATGAGATAATGGAGAGGTTGAAATGTGTGTCATTAGCATCAAACAGAAAATGCAATTTAATTAACAATTGATAGACAGAAATAGTTTGGAATTATTACATTGTTTTTTTATTGAAATATTTAAGTGCAAAAATCTTTCTTAAATAAATCGTACTTTTGTTTAAACTGTTTTTTTTAATTTTGCTTGTTTATTACTATTTTAGAAATTTGAGCATTAAATTAGAGCGTTTTTCAATATTGTCACAGTAGATCAAATTTGCTTTGATGCTATGGGCAACATAGTTTATTTTAGATAATTGTTGTAAAGCAAAGAATTCCTTGTATAAACTAGAACAATTTAAAATATAATGGTAAAAAACAATAAATACATTTAAAGTAGGTAAAGATAGCTAGAAAAGTGTTTATTTTTACAATCAAGGAATAATTCTCAGTTCTAAAAAGAGTGATAAGTTATAAACTTAGTTGTAGTTTTTGAATAGTAGTATTAAGAAAATTATTGTAAAAAATAAAATATGCTTAAACATATTTTACACTGCTGGCCATCGTAAATGTAGCACTCTGAAGAAAGCATGCAAATAACATGAATTTTACAACTTGCATTAGCGGAAGGTGAAATATATATGCAAATGATTAAAATATCAGACGTACATTCCACGCAGCTGTGGCGTCACTTCAAAAGCCCTATTTAAGGCTTGGAGAGTTTGACCATTTCATGTTCAGCAATTGGATTTTTCTTGTAATTTTTTTCCAAAAAGAAAATAAAAAACGATCTATGCCTTGAAGAAAACAGCGATCATTTTTTAATCAAGTATCCAAGTTCGAAAGAGGAAGGATAGGGCCTACCGAGATTTTGGATTATCTTTCATGGAAATCGGTTGTCGTGTTGGACAATACCAAACAACTGTAATGTTGATATGTGATCGTCGCATGCAGGAGGGTACGACGGACCGACGCGTACTCGATCACACCCACCTCAGCACACTACTTCACGTGATGACAGACAAAGTAAGCGCATGTCAGTGAGGGATCGCTCAGCCACACCACGAACCATAGCACAGTACATTCAGTCTGTAACTCTTCATCCAGTGTCTACGCGTACCATTCGACTGCGCTTACTGCAGAGTGGTCTGTCCACAAGACATCCATTGCTTCGTCTAACCGTGAAGCAGAAACACAGTCGTCTCCACAGCCAATGGTGGGAGGAAAAAAGGATGTGGACGGCAGAATGGTATGAAATTGCCTATACTGACGAGTCATGCTTCTATCTGCACCACCAGAATGGTCATATTCGAGTTTGCAGACATCGTGGAGAGAAGAGGCTGAACATCTGCCTTATGCACCACCACACTGGTCCTACACCAGGTATTATGGTACTGTGCGGTATTAGATATCCCTTTCGCACTCTTGTTGTACGCATTGCCGGTACTTTAAACAGCCAGCGCTACATCTTTGAGGTACCCTTGGCATCTATAATCTCTGGAATTATGTTGTAAAAATGCCTCGCTATTTAGCCATTTGACTTCTCAAAAATCGAAGGATCATCATAGGAATCCGAAATATAGGCTAGAAAAGTTCTTAGCATATAGACGGTGCCAAAAATGTCAGGATTTCTCACATCCAACAAATAACTGCCCTCATACAAATTTATATTGTGGACGCTGTGGTGAAAACCATAACACATCGGATTTCCAAGCGAAAAAACCATTCTGCATAAACTGCCATGTAGAAAATGAAAAATGCGAAAACTTTATTGTAAACCACCCAGCTTACGACCGAAGATGCCCTACCTTATTGAAATCCTCAGCAACAACTAGACCTAATTCCACACCAGTTACACCGAAACACTCTAAAGTCACTTCTCAACTACCTTCTGATTTCATTCCATGAATATCTCACAAAGTTGCTCTTTGACACCATCCAGCATTGCGGACTTCTTGCTTCCCCATCTCCAACTCCATACAAATAACAACAACCAAAACATTGTAACTGTTATCCAGGTCAGTCTACGTAGATCTAAATCCCCAACGAACCTACAACAAATTACAGCGCTGGAACATAAAATCGCCTTTTTCGTCATCCAGGAGCCTTTTCTACAGAATGGGAAACTGGCCTGCATTTCAAAGCCCTGGAATTGATGGACTTCAATTAATAATTAGGTAGCAATCATTTGTACCTCTAGCAAATTTCAGCCAATCCTAGTGCATCAATTAGTTTCCACAGTGACCATCAAACTAACTCTGGACGAGGCACCTCTGAATATAATATCGGATTACTGCCCACCACCTAATCACAGAGTTCAAGGAACACAAGCAGCAGAATTATCCGACATTTCCACCACCCTATATGAGCTGGATAATGTGCTACGGTCTATCCATACGGAGAATTCATTAATAGCAATGGACTTGAATGTGCTTAGTACTATCTGGGGTTATTCGCCAGAAGATTCTAGGGGCGAGCAAGTGTTGGATTTCATCCTTGCAAACAACCTCTTCCTTATCAATTCCCAAAACTCTCCACCGACATTCATCAAAAAACACCAACAAGGTTGGCCAAATCTTACACTGGTTACAAATTCAAATATGGCGAATGTCACGACTTGGGAGGGGCTCAATGATGAAACTCTAAGTGATTACAAATACATCAAGATTACACTTAACTGCAAAACTTCCACCTTCCAGTTTAAGCATTTTATAACAAACAAACAAACATCCCACTCATTTCCACGTGACATTTATCAACCCCAGCAGTGGGTCATTAACTGGAAATTAGCAGTACTCTCTAACAAGACCTCTAGATTAAAACTAAACCAACTGATGGACTTCCTTATGAGTCAAGAGTGCCTATTCAAGGGAGTCAAGAAGAATGATAATTGACGCTCCTCTTATTATATCCCAAGCCTATGTACTTGGACTTAAGTACTTTGCCTGAGTGCATAGACTTTACTATGCAAATAGCAGCTTCAACCTGTTTTAATGGACTCTTTTCAACAGACTGTTTTTGATTTATAAGTCCCTCTTCAAATGCATTCTTTTCAGTGTGTTGTTCTTTTTCATACATTTGTAATTCTATGTATTCCTCTAAGTTTGTAATTCTACGTATTTTTGTACCTTTGTGATCCTACATATTCTTGTAATTTCATAATCCTATGTATTTTTGTATCATTGTTATCCTATATAATTTTGTATCCCATCCCAAAATTGAGGCCACGAAGTCTAGTTAGTGAGGGAGTCTTGTTCACTTTCAGAAGGAAATGAGATTGAATCCTAAGCTAACCGAGGTTCCGTTGTTTTCGCTAAAGGCGGCCGGGGCACACTAAAAATTGCCCCAATGTCTTCCAGGTGAGGTGATGGGGGTGGCAGGTCAAGTCTTGGGAATCTTTTGCTTGCTCCCTGCTTCAAAATCAACAAGACTCCATCCAGCTGCTTCTATCCAGGTAAAGGGAAGTATACTGGTGCAACAACAACATCTTTGAGGTGTGAAGCCAGTTGTCCTTCCTTATCTACAAGGCTTGCCCACACCATATTTATGCAGGATAATGCGCGACCACAAGTGGCACACATTGCCTAAGGGTTCTTCGTTAATCGCCATATTGAATTGCTTCCCTGGCCATCTCGCTCTTCGGATCTTTCGCCGATAGAAAACATGTAGTCTATGGTTGCTCAACGATGGACCCAGATTATATCTCCAGTGGCCACACCAGACCAACTTTGGCTACGTGGAAAAGCTGCTTGGTCTCCTGTGTCCGAAGAACACATCCAAAGTCTCTTGAATCAGTACTGAGGCGTGTGACAGCGATGATCTCCAACAATGGCGGCTACTCTGGCTACTGATTTTGGCAGGAACCACATTTCACAGAAGTCTATAAATTTAATCATTTGATACTTGGTCAATATGTTATCTACAAAATAAATTTTGTTTTGGTATCTCTTGTCTTTCTTGGTGTTGCAATTTGGGTAGCCAGCAGTGTATTTAATTTAGTTTAATTAAAAAACAAGACTTTGGTGTCAAATGTTGTTCATATTCTTATAAGAATATTTAGCGATACATCTGAAATTCATGAATTTTTTTAATAAGCATGACATAAAATTCTTAAAATTGAAGCTAGTTAAATTGAATAATGACTCATAAGCATTTCCGTAATGTATCCAATATTACCCTGTAATGAAATGAGAAAACTATTGAACAATTATGCTTCCGGATCAAAATATTTAAGAAATGAAATAAAATATTGACATTTTAATTCCTTATGAAGAACTTTCCGTCGAATTTTTTGAAAATTTTTGGGAATTTTGTAGATTAAAATGATATTGAGACAAAACTTTGACTGAATGTTATTATAATATATGTTGAAATCGTAAATAAAAATATTAAAATTTAATTTAATGATGTTTAAACAGTAGACTAAAATATTTTCTTTTTAGAGAATTCAATATATGAAAAGATCAACTCATTTTTTATCGTAAAATACTTCATTAAATAAAAAGGATAATTTTTTACAATAAAAGTAAAGCAAAAACTTAGCAAAACTAAAAGCAAAATTGGAAAAAGAACTAAAACAGAATGGATTACTTAAAAGACAGAAAAAATAATATTTTGTTCTTATGTCAACAATTTCATTTTCATTGAAATTCAACGTTTTACAAATGAAAATGTAAAAATTTTTAAATTTATTTTGAGTTTTTGGTTGAATACTTTTCAAAGGTAAAAGTGTTACAATGTTCCCTAAAAGAGAAAAGAAAAAGACCCTCCAATAAAAAGCGGATGATTTAACAAAAATGTAAAATGATTTTTTTCTTGTATGAAGATGGAAAATTAAACAATGATGATATTCGTTGTCTACTAAATGAAATGTTAAACATATTATTTTATGCACCGATTCAAATAAGATATTTTAAAATTTTCCTTTTTAAAAAAAATTCCACAGGATTAAAAAACTTATCAAGAAAATTCCCACTTCATATTTTCTATAAAAATTCTAAAAAATTTGTTCTTGTTTCACAATTCAGTAATATGTATTGGATTTATCCCATTTCTTAATCTTCATTGAAATTTAAATCTTTTCTCTTATTGATTACCGTTGAAATAAAAAGTCGAAATGACCTAAAAATTTAAAATTTAGGAACCAGGACCTCCCACTTTTTTTTGAAGAGTACAATTTAAGGATTTTATGAATATTTGATTTTTAAGTGGCCTAATAGTTCATTTGGCTGATATATGTTATCCATTAATTTCCAAAATTTAAAAATTTTAAAAATTTAGTAATTTTTAAAATTATAGGAGAATTAAAGATTTAAACATTAATTCTCTGTATACAAGTTTAACGTTTCTTTTATAAACTGAAATTTTTTTAAATGACTTATAAACATTTTTAAATTTATATTAAAATGAATATTTGTATTAAATACAAATATAATAGTAAGCAATATATGAAAGCAAAACTAACTTTTTAAATATCAATAATCATAAAAATTTAATTTTATAAATATTGAATATATCTTTTAAAGGACACACAATTATTGTTGGGTATGAAGTTTAAAAGTATATTTTGAAACCTTATTATAAAATTTTTCTTACTCATTTCAATTTTATTTTCGAGAGAAGAATATTTAAACAAAATTTGGATTTTATCTTGTGACGTTTTCAAATTTTCGGAGCATTCAGTTTATCTATGAGCTCCTATTTTCTAACAACTGTTTGTGATGACATAAAATATTTTTAGAACACATTTATTCTCATTTTTTTAACGGTCAATAATTTACAAGAGAACTTTTTTAATTTGAGAGGGAAAACTTGTTATTTTTTTCTATTTGATGTGGTACCTAACCTTTCGAGTTTTCTCTGGCACTCAGAAAAATTTGGAGTTTTCCCAGAAAAATTCTTTACATTGTTTGAATAATTTATATCTTGTTTTCTACTTAATGCTGCCCTCTTTATTTTCCGATATCATATGATATGTCCTTAAAAATGTTGAAAATGGAGCTAAAATGCATGTATTTTTGGTTGAAATTAATTTCTTAGTTATAATTCGAATCTATATTTATGCAAAATATTGTCTCATACCAAAATGAAACATTTTGCTTGAGGAAGACAATTTCCTAGTAAAAATTCAACTGAACAAGTTTATCAAATTATTTAAAAAAATCCCTTGTAAACTAAAGATTTTTCTTAAAAAACAGGATATGTAATGGAATTTTCTGAAAGAAAAATAAAAAAGTGTCACTTTTAAGAGATGTCAAGGATTTTATATGTAAGCCTTCTTTTGCGTGTGGTAGAAATTATTTCCGAAATTATACTCAGAAAGTACAAATGCATATACTTATACAATTAACTATTTTTTAACATTTTTATTTGTATTAATATACATTTTTCGAAGATTATTTACATAAAATATACTTTTCAAGATGTTTTGAGAGTATTGTTTTCTTTTTACATATTATTGTTTACATAACATTAAAGTATATATTTAAAAAATATCTTTATGAAATTGTATTAAATACTTCATCATACACGATAAATTATGCAGTAGTATATTTACTTGATATACTTATACTACTCACATCTATTCTATTGAAAAATTATGTAAAATTTATTTGATTAATGAGACTTGGCTCAAAACATTTGCGTTTCATCAAATAAAAACTCTGAAAGGAAATTTGAAAGGTTTCATTTGCCAAATCAATTAACTCCATAAAACAAAAAATCGAGAAAAATGCTAAAAAGTTATAAAATGTTTCTTAAAATAAACGTTTTTGTATTATTTACATATGGCTCTTTTGTGGATTTAATTCTTATTATAAGTGAAATTTGTTCCGAATACAAAAAATTGTTTATTTATATATAGCTTTCTTAAATAAGATGTTTTGAAATCCAAAAGAAGAGTTAATTGATTTGGCAAGTGATGCAACCATTTAAG
Source organism: Latrodectus hesperus (assembly GCA_037975125.1). Lineage (NCBI taxonomy): Eukaryota > Metazoa > Arthropoda > Arachnida > Araneae > Theridiidae > Latrodectus > Latrodectus hesperus. The sequence continues at coordinate 19,394,797 of CM075852.1, read as the reverse complement.
AAATTAGTGGAAAAAAAATCTTAAGAATTTTTCCATTAATTTCTTAAAATTTGTCTATTTTTTTAGCTTTAAAAATAGTTTTACTTTAATGTGTTGAGCCAAATGGTCTTCGTAATTTATTATTTTTACTTGTGTTACATGGGACTTTAAGGTACCGCACAAATGCTCTAACATAATATAATATTTACTTTTTTTTTATCAATTTAAGAGAATGTTTGAAAACTTGTGGAATTTTTATTTTGTTATTATGGCTGCTTATTTTCAATTATTAGCTAATTTATGTACTGTTTCTTAAATTAAAAAAATGAATAAAGATACAATATTCAAGATAAATGAAGGTGAAATTTGTCAGCGACCGTTGCGCACACACGAATGTTATACAGACCGTGATCAGCAGTTAAGAGTTGGTTCTGGGTTTGTTTTGTTTGTCGCTCAACGGTCACTCTTTACACACGAGGGCTAATTAGACCGGGACCTACGGTTTAAAGTGGATTCCGAACCACTACAAGCATCCATGCCCAAGGTGGGATTCAAACCCATGGACTGTTGAACCGAAGGTAAGAGCGCTAACCATTCGGCTGCCAGCACGGAGAGTTGGTTCTGGGAGAATACAAACATCATCCAGGTCTGAGATGAGAAAGGCAATCAAAAAATGTTGAACCGAAGGCCAGAACGCTACTTTTTCTGTAACAAATGGAATTGCAAGCGGAAGTTATGTATGTATATTTATATTCATGATTCTTGCATACAATGCCCTTAAATAATAAATCCAAATAAGTTTAATTACTTTGACTGATGCACTTTTTATAAATATATATTTAAAATAATATATGTAGAGATTATTATATAGCTAAATTTAAATATTTGTCTGTTTATAAAATTATAAAAAATGTTATAAAAGACGAGTAATTTTTATTTTAATTGAGAGAAAAGCATTTAGTAAGGTAAAGTGTAATTCAAAATTGATTACAGAAATTGAATTTTTTGTTCTAAGTCTGAACAGATTTTAGTTTTTAGAAACAGATTCAAATCTGGTTTGAATAGGTAATGTTTATATTTTAAGCGAAAATATTAACATATTTTTAAAATGTATTTGAATAGATAAGCTCTTATGGTCTTTTAATAATCAGAAAGTGGGTTATGCATTTTTTTATATTTTTTTTATCAGGAAATGAGTGATACAATACATTATTTCCGGAATCTTTTTTACTCAAGAAAAATCGATTTATATTGTAATTAAAGCAGATTGCTCTTCCTTTGAAAATATGTGCAGCTTTTTTGCTGCTAAAGTATGTTTATTTATTTTTTTTTACCGGACAATAGAAATGTTTCATTAAATGTTTTCTAAAGTAACTTTGACAAAAGCGTGAATAAGAATTACTAATTAAGCCTAATATTACCCACTGTACTCGAATTTTTTGAGCAAGGAAAGCTTAAGATAAATTGCTATTTTTGAAGTTATTCCTGCAAGAAATTAATTGCATGAGAATTTACTTAGGCACGGAGTTATAAAATTTTAGTAAAAATTAAGAATATGAACGATTTTGATAAATGTTACTTAAAAAATTTCCTTTAAAACTTATAATTAGATATTCAAAATAAATTAGCATTTAATGAATAGAAATTAATGAACTTTTTGTTTATTCTATTAAATAAATAAATGAAAATGCTTATTAACTTTTTAAAATGAATGATCAAAGGCAAAAACTTTGCGAATTTAATGACAGTGTTTTTGAGCTATAAAATAAGTAAAAATGGATACAACATATTTACAAAAATTTAAAAGCCAATCAAGAAGCTTGCTTTACCCGAATTAGAAATAGTACAGACTTATTTTCTTAAAGCACAAAATTTAATATGATTAACTATTGAATGAAATTAAGAAAACTCATGAGAATTTAAATAATGATGAATTTCCTCAAGGCATTGAGATATTATTAATTAATTAATTATTATTTTATAAATTTTGCTTATGATTTTGAATTTTTTATTATTATATACTTTTAGTTATTATTTAACTAGAATTGATTTCTAAATAAAATTAATAGATTGTGTATTGTTTTAAGTTTAATATATGTGTTAACATATCAGCATAAGCAAAAATATTGCTAATTGTGATAAAACCATCTTCAGTAAAACTTAAGGGATATGAATTGCTTTAAAATTAAACACATGCTGAAGGTGTTCCAAAAGAGTTGAAAACTAAAAATAAAAGCTCTAAATTAATCTGCTCAATTGGCATGCAAATAATATATAAAAAACTTTTTTAATGATTGTGTTTTATTAATGTTGAAAATGATAATCTGAAATATATATCAATAATCTACGAAGTAAATTTTCATGTATACAATAAATAAAATATAATTCATTATTTTTTGAATACAATGCCTAAAAATTTTTAAAAATTTTTAATTTTAAAAGTGAAATAATATTTAAAGGAATCAAAAAGTTTTTCAATATTAAGTATTACTACTGAAAAGGCTTATTTTAAAGGATAAAAAATCAGCAAATCAGAATAAATCTACTAGGTTTTATATTTAAAGAAAGTATAATAAAATTATATTTTATTTTCAAAGATAAAACTCATTTGGCTAAATTGGATTTTTTGTAACAAAAATTTGTTAGAGTAATTTAAGTAAATCATAGAAATCACACATCTTTGTAACTATAAAACACCATCTATATTGGGGTTGCATTTGGAATTTATGGTAATATATATAAATTTCTTAAAATTTTATTTAACTAAATTATAAGACATAAATTCCTCTAAAATATATATGAATAAAACATATAAATTTCTTGACATTTTATTTAACTAAATTATAAAACTTAAATTCCTCTAAAATACTAGATATATTGAGAATGAACAGTTGATTCAAACTCAAAACAATCTACTCTAAACTCTGAAAAGTTAAAAAAAATATTTTTCCAATATTTTTTAAAATTTGGAAACATAATTTTGCAGTTAATTTACATAAAATTTCTTTTTTCTTTCATTTAATTAAATCTCTCATTTAAGTTAAGTCGCATATATTAGATCTGTGAATAATTCATTACGAACATTTGTATAATATATTAAAAGAGTTGTTTTATTTTTATAAAAGGTATGCAAGAAAAACTTTTGTTCATGAAATTATTAATGATTTAGATTTTCAAGAAGAACGAATTGTTTTTGACTAGAAAATTTTATAAGATAAGGTAAAAAAAGTTAAAGGAATATTAGTCTTTTTTCCACATAAACACGTTAGAAAAAATTATTTTCATCTTAAAATGGGAAAATAAACCAAAGTTATGCTTTTAACCTGATAAGTTACTTTGATATTCATTTATGCTCACTGTATAGTATTGTCATCACACAATATTTCACAGCTCATTGTTTAACTTATTTGAAATTTATTTTGGAACTGGGATTTATTTGATTTGATTTGGCTTATTGATTAATTGCTATTTTTCGCTTTCTCGTGATAATTTAATAAAGAATTACACAGTTTGTTGTATATTCAGATTTATATCTTAAGCACTTAAGTTCTAAATGATTTTCTTTAAGAACATGAATAGTTGAATGGAAGTTCAAAGTATTGTCCTTCCTCGTACTTTTGAAATACAGTTTTGATATCCGCTTCACCTGGAAACTTCTACAATCCTGTGTCAAAGCAGATCAACTTATGATAAGTTAATAGGATTTTAAACGTAGTTTGATTATGATTATAAGCTAAAATAAATTTTAAGCAAAAATTATACTAAAGCATTTTACAGTTAATTTGCCGACCAACTTGTCTAGTGGTCAGCTTGCCTGATTGCGGATAAGGAGACTCTGGTTTTTATCGCTGGTCTGGGTTTTTATCGCTGTTCGGGCATGGATGTACTTTCTCTCTCTATCTATCCTGTATTTGTCCTTTCCTTGTATGAATGAGGTGTGAATGGTTGCCTACCCTATAAACTGGTACCTAGGGCAAGTGTGTAGAGCAAAGTCGTACTTTCACCTACAATGGTGCTCTGATAAAACAAAAGACGCTCCCAGTCGACTTAATTCGCATAGCATAGCGAGCTTGTCTTGTCCAAGTGTCATTAGTAAACAACAACAAACAACAACAACAGTTAATTTGAAAGTTGGAAATGAATTAAATATGTACAAATAATAAAAACGATTTATACATGAAAGACATTGTTATACTTATATATTGTGATACAATTTTATTATATTTGTAAAAAGAGATTTTAAATTCATATTATGAAAAAATTCACTTTTTAATTGGTAAAGATTATAAGGTAAAGATATAAGTACTTCTGACCATTTTATCTAAACTTATGTTACATTTATTAAAGAAAAAAATATTGAAGTGTTTTACAAAAAATAATAATTACAATAAAAATTTAATATATTTTAAAAATAAAATCCCTTGCAGTACCCAACTTCAATCCATAAACTGTACCTTCCATAAACTTCAATCCATAAACTGTACCTAAAATAATGCAATGCGTTTTAGAATTTATAACAAAACCAAAAAAAACGATGGATCACGATTACTGGATTGTAGAAAATCTATATGGAGATCTAATAAATTATTATAAAAGTAAAATAAAATTGGAGGAAAAAACAACATGCAGTTAATTTATCTTTACAAAACCATGTCTCAGAAACCAGGTAAGTAGTATGTAAAAATAATTGAAAATGTAGTTTGATTGAGTGATGAAGATATATTGACCGTCGAGGGTACGAAGAAATTCGAAATTTGCTCCAAGTGCTTAAATGAACAGGCCTCTCCTGAGCATATTCTTCAATGCCTTTGTCTCTTCGGGAGAGATCTGATGGAGAATCCACTTATGGTACTGGACTTTTTAAAGGTGTACGCGCTCATGGACCTGGTGTAGCACTGCTGACCTCGGGGGGATGCAACAGCAATAACAACAGATATATTGACACAGAAAGTTTAGACTTTAATAAGGAATGAAGTGTTATTCTTGTATTAGCAAGAATGATTTTTTTAACAAACCTTTCTGGACACATTTAATGCCTCCAAAATACTTTCATTCTGAAAGGGCTATAGAATCTACTAAATGATAAGCATGTATCTCATTTGAATTTATTTCAGCAGTGAGATGTTTGAAAACTCAATAAAAGTGTGAGAATATTGAATATTAGTCAAAATTATTTACAATCCTCTTAATGATCACTAAAAAAGCAACAAAAACTATCGAATAATAAATAATGGAAAATATTAAAAAAATCACTGAACACACACAAATTAATTATTGAAATTGCTTGCCTGTGTATTCAAATGAATTCCAATTCAGAAGATTCAAAACGCAGTACTCCTGTTAAATTTTTTGAGCAAATATTAATAATAGTAATAGTCAAACATATGGATGAGTAAACTATTATTGATCATAAAAATAGAACAAAGCTGAATATAAGAATAGTGAGGAGGATCTTATTAACAATTAAAAAGTTTGTTCAGGGATTTCAACACGCAATTTATATGAAAGTGATATAATTAAAAGGTTAATAATTCTCAGGTGAGGCTTTGGCTAATAAAAAGAAATTAGGCGAAAAAAGTTTTTATAATAGTGGAGATAATATTTTGCAGGAAAGACTTTAAAATGAAACAAAATAGAGCGAAACTAGTTTCATATAATAATAATAATTAGAGCCAAAGTCACGTGATTAATTGAGCTCTGAGCCAAGCCTAGAGCTCAATTTAAAAAAATGCTTTAGAAATGTGAAAACTTGCAAAGAAAAATATCATACAAAACATGTCTTATTATTTCCAAAAGAAAACCCGTGTGCAATTAGAGGTAAAAATGAAAAGATTTTATATTTATTATTAAATTTCTGAAACTGGCAAGGAAATAGCACATGATTATAAAAAAATTCAGTGTAAATATAAATAGCTTGCAATTAATAATGTTTAGCAAAACTAGAGCAAACTTCATAAAGTTGTAAAACTAACACATATAATATTTATTGTAAGTAAATAAGTTTACATTTATTTAAACAAATTTTTTATCAGAGACTTTTAAATGTTACTGAAATATAGTTTTAGTTAAAACCGCGGTAATTATAAATTACATAAATATTGATAAAATATAATAATAATCCTAATCTGAAATATTTTAACACATTTAGCTTGGGATCTTAAAACAATAGTTCTTGTTAAATTAATACCTTGACATTTCACTTAATGATAAATATTCTTATATCTGAAAAATAATTTTAACTAAAAGATATAAATCTTATATAGAATCTTAGATTTATTAAAGTACTAATTTCTCTATTTGAAATAACAGATAAAAGTTATAAAGTTAACAAAAATATATCTAAAAATAAAATCTCAAAATCACCATTAAACCAATTTTAGTTTTGATTCTTGAAATTTAACTGTTAATTCAGAAATGAAAGAAATACCGTTTTTGAGCTTGAAATATCAGTTTTACAATTATGCTTCTATTTTTTGTCAGTTCAATTTAAAACTTGTTTATTAATTCAATTCAATTCCAGCTTCATGTCTTTAAAAGACTTTCTTGTATCAGTATTTTAAAAAGAAATTAGATTGGTTTGTTTGTTACTTTCCTATCAGTCTTTCTGAGAGCTAATAATTTCGAGTGAACGTATAACAGGCAGATTAAAATGAATTCTGAAACACTAAGAAGATGAACATCCGAGGTGGGAAAACAGACAGTCTGTCGAAACAAAGACTTGCATGCCAACCTTTCAGCTATTTACCCGGCAAGTGAATCTTCTTAGCTTAAAATCAAACCAATGACTTTAATTCCAAGTGCTAAAATAGTTGCGAATTTATGGCTACGCTAAGAATCAATAGTTTTTTAATTCCCATTAATGTTACGAATATTTTTATTTAGTTAAAATCCAATACCTGGCTCATATTTTAAAGAATATGTAAAATTACTTTTCCCTCAAGTCTGCAAAATATTTTTAAATTTGAACTTAACTAAAATATATATAATTCTTATGTTTGTAATTAGTATACTACTCTTTATATAAAAGTATAAACCTATTCTTTCAAAGGCGATGCTTTGAGTAGATATTACTTTATTTGAAATTTATGTTTATTCTTAAAGATTTCTATTCAATAGATTAAAATTTTTTTAATTTTAAATTTTTGAAAGTATTAAAGTATTTTTAATTTATTTATTGCAATTAATGTATCGTTATTGCATCATGAAACAAAATAATTAATGTATAAGGAAAGTAAATAACAAACAAAAGTTTTTCAGTTTCTTTCCTTGAAAATATGAAAATTTTTGAATTACTAGCTGTGCGTCGTTTTCTTAAAACAAATTAGTTACAGATGTATAATGATAAAAGTAAAATCTCCAAAATGCATGCAGTTCATTCCTATGACTTCAAAATTTATTTTCTTTTATAGGAACAGAATTTATTAGGCTAATCTCTTCTTAAACAAGAAATATCTAAAATCGTCATTTAAGTATTTATTAAAATAACATTTTTACATATAAATCATACTAGTTAAATTAAAAACTAAATTAAATTGCAATTTTTGTAATCTTATCCTAATTTTTTTTCTTAAATTTAATATTTTATTCAATAAGTATTACTTTCTCCATTTTAAGCTATAGTTTCTTGCATTGAAAAATCTGAATAAACATTAAAATACATTGAGATTTTACGTAAGAATATATAAAATGAATTTGACCTTAATCATTAAACCTTTTTATGAAAAAGAAAAGCATTTTTATTAATTTAAATAAATTTGAAAAGTTTTCCTTTTCACAAAAGACTTAAAAATGATGACTGTTTCAAAATGAATGCTGAGGTAGGAACTGATACGTGTTAAAACATAATTATTCTAATTAAATATTTCAATGTGAAATCAGTGTTCAAAGATAGTATTTCACATTCAATTCATTATTGTCTTACCTTTGAGCATTTTAAAATATGATTTGTTAACAAATATTTTAACTTATCAATTATCTTGAAATATAATAACATTTCAGAATTCTAGTGAAAGTTTTTGTCATATAATCGTAAAATGAATTCACAAACAAATCCATTGAAGCATTAACCATGAAAGATAAACAAGAAACACATCATCTGAAAGTATTAATTACTTTTTTAAATTAAAAATTGAATATTTTGTCTTTAATGAATAGCTTACTTTCAAATTGAATCTTTGAGATGCGCATTTCTAGGTATAGGACGAATATTAATTAAAATAAGGTTTTATTTTTATTTAAAATTAAAAAATTCGATAAAAAATGGAATAAATATTCTTAAATTATTTATCATACACAAATGAATAATACTTCAATACTTCAAAAAACAAAACTTCAAATGAATAAGATAAAAGTCTAAATATATTTATTCTCTCTCTATACAAAAATCTAAAATATAGGTTTCAGTTTCATTGAAAAATATTATAAATTTATAATTTCCTTAAAATAATAATTATTATAAGATTCATATCTTTACTGAATCAATTGTATAGATTACCATTGTAAATAAAGAACAAATTAGATATATTTGCCTTAACACAATGCAAATTATAAATTTATTAGTCAATTATTTATTCATAAGAGAATGATATTTATCATTTGAGAGAAAGTATGTAAAAATATGAATTTAATAAGTTTAATGAATTTCGGAATTGATTTTAAGTTTAATGATTTTTGGAAATAGCTATTTATTAATGCAACTTTATTAAATATGATGATTCATAAATAATATAATAATTATTGATTTCTTTAGGACTTGTATTTTAAATTGATTTAATTTTTATAAAATTTAGAAATTGAAAGAAATTTTAAAAAATGAAAGTTTGAGAATAAGTTTTATCAATTTCATCGTTTTTTACATGAAAATATTGATTTTACTTACACACACACACACAACACACACACACACACACACACACACACACACACACACACACACACACACACACACACACACACACACACACACACACACACACACACACACACACACACACACGCACACGCACACGCACACGCACACACACACGCACACACACGCACACACACACACACACACACACACACACACACATTGCAATCTTGTAATACACAAACTATATTGCAATCTTGTAATTTACAAAAGTTATGTCAAGAACATGAATAGTTGATAAATCAAGGTTTTCACATTTTGCATATAAATTATGATGTTAAAAATGTCTTAAGCTCATAAATTTCCACAATAACTGCTTCCTTATTATTGTTATTAATTATATGTAATTGAAAAAATGACAGTTATTTATAATATTTTATTCAGTGAAATGCAATGATACATGGTAATTCATCAGTAAAATAATTGGTAATATTAGAACTCTTGCTAAATACATGAAACTAATTTACAGGAATTAATTTTGAAGAATAATTTTCAAGCAAGTTACAAATTTTATTCCTAGTTTTAGAAATGTTATCAATATTGTAAATAATATTCAAAAAATTTCAAAAAGTTTCATTAAATTCTAAAAAATAAAATTTTTCATAGAATTCGAATAATATTGTTGATAATTTGAAGTGTTCAGATATATTTATTACTGTTTAAAATTTTAATTTTGTCCTTATTGTTATCTTTTATTGTTTAAATTTTATTTTTTATTTGTACGTAATCTTATTTATAAGATAATCAGCCATGTCACAAACTTCTATTAGACAAAGAAATTTATCATTGTTTTCATTCCACTTTGTTGAAAAGTTTTTGAAATGGCTATTCTAAAACATTTTGAAATTCTTATTGATATTTTTCAGAATAAATCTTTTTCCAATAATACGCTTGAAATTTTTATGCAGAAAAAATTATTCAAAGAAAATTTGTTGAAAACTTGCTTCTATTTGAAATATTTTTACGGAAACAAAAATAGTTAAGGTAAGCCTGACAGTACATATAAAAATATATTAAATCTGTTTTTAACCTCATTTCTTATAGCTCTCATTTTTTTTTATAAATTCGTTTTTCCATAAAGTATTATTTAAGATTTCAAAATTTTGAGTTTTAAAATATTTTTTGGAAAAAAGGCTTTTTTTATTCTTATACAATTGGTTATGTAAGGTATAAAAATATTTCTGTTTCATATGAATACAATAAAAGTATTACATTTGCAATAAATCTCCATGAAGAAATTTTATTATATTTATCAAAATTGAAAATATTGAATTCAAAACATTTCTTTGTTTTGTTCTAAATGCTACTTAGTTTTTGTTTTAGATGCTGTTTAGTTTTAAAATTTTAGTTTTATACTTCTATTGAAAATTGCGTCGTGTATGTTTTCTGAAATATTAAGGAGTATTTTAAATGACCAATTTTCAACGTATGACTTTTTTGAAAATAAAAGTTTATTGGTTAATAATCCATTAAATATCATTTCTGCTCTTCATTTATTATTAATACATGCAACTATAATCTTTTCTATTATGTGTATCTCTCATAAACTCTTGCGTATTATTATTAATAATTGTTATAAATGAAAAAAATTTGCAGAAATGTAAAAAAAATATGCACAATAACTTTAAAATGCACAGAACGAAATAACTTAATGTTAATACATATAATGCAAAATTGCAATTTTTACTTTCTAAGTAGTATGATATCAAAATATACTCTTTTTTAGAAATTTATTTAAATTTTCTTTTGACTCATTCGCTTACTTAAAGTAATATAAACTCAGTAATTTACACTAAAGATAGATTATACGTCTCTATATGAGGTATGCTTAACATGTTGAAAACGCCTTATAACACTCTATAATTTATAAATTCAGTATTGAGTTTGTTTGAAAATATGCTTAGTTGGTTAAAAATATCTATCATTTTTTATCTTTAAAAATAAATGTGTATTTTGAGTTAAAACCTCAAAACAAAATTATGAGAATACATTTCCAAGAGAATTGATGCACCCTTTTAACGACTTGAATTACATTCACATGTGATTAGGTTTATAAAGTTAACATCCTTAGAACTTTAATAATAAGTTTTACATTTTGTAATAATCCTTTGCAAATGTATTGGTATAAATATATTGGTTTATTTAACCTACACATTCACGCTGTAATTGAAATGAATTTTTTTCATATATTTAGATTTATTACTTTCTAGATCATGTGAAGAAAATATTTCGATTTGTTTTATATAAGTTTTATTATTATGTAAATATCAGTGCTTCCATAGAAAATTTGACAGAAAAAAGCATTTTATATTCAATACTCTAATCTAAAATACTAAAAATCATTCATTGTAATGTTAACAAACATCTATAATTAATGAAATTGATGTAAGATTTTTAAATCTTTTAAAATCATAATTATAGTTATCATATCAATTAATCATGCAATCATTCTTACAATATAAATTAACTAAGCAAATATGCTTTCCTTTGATGTGAAATATAGTACTTGATTTCAAATATAAGCTTCATATTCACACTGATCGCATAAGAGACCAGATTTTGAATAGTGTCATATTTGTTAATAATTGTAAATACATATCTCTTGGTTTCTTTAGAATAAAGCATTTAAATCTAAATAAATTTTATTATTTCAGAATAGCAAAATTTCCTTGTAAAGGTATTAAGAATTTTGGTTGGGTAAAATAGCTTTTACATCTAACCTGTATAAATACTTTCAATTTTTTAAAAAAATATAGAAAATATCTTTACAAACTATATATACATTTATGAATATACAGTGGTAACAAATACTTTTTAAATAATATTTTCTTCTTGGAAAAAATTTTAGCATTGAATTACATTTTTTAAAATAGAAATATCTATATTTGAAATTACTTGATTATAGTTCAATTATATTTTAGAGAGGATATTTTTTTGATTATTCTTAAGCTAAATTAAAAATCACATTCTCTTTTGCAAGACATTCCTGATTAACTGAAGACATTTATATACTTCCAAGCAAGATTAATGGTGATACTGAGCATTTCATTCCAAACTGTAAAATAAGAGAATCTGATAAAACTGTAAACATTCATAAAGCGTAATGAGAAATATTAAAATGCTTCAGATACAAAGCTTCAATTTAACTACTGAATATTTTGAGATTTCTTTTTTCCACCTTTTGAATATTTGCATTGAAAATTTTGTTTTATAAATAATACTTTTCGGGAAGGAAAAATTAACATTGTTTTGTATCTTAATGGTCAAAATTATAAAAAAACTTTGTAAACAAAGATTTAACAATATATAGTATGTTTATTTCTTTAATGTTTATTTAAATTATTATAACACTTCATACATGTATTTGAAGTTTTTTAATGTTAATCTGAATTTATATACATATACACACTTATATGCAGTATATATATTTATATTTATAACTTAACACGTTAGTTAAAACGAATGAACAGTACTTTTCTTGAATGATAAAAATGTGTCTCTTGTATTAATACTTCTTAAAATTAAAATAAAACATGTTATTAATAAAAATAAGCTCTTAAGAGAAATAAGTTAATTCGTAAAAAACGTTTCAGAAAGCATTTTCTAGAACTTTGTTTAGTTTAATGCATGCAGGAATTTAAGATGTTACAAAATGCATGAGAAAAATATAAATATATTTCAAAGTTATAATAGATGTATAAGGAATATTTTTGGTGTTTTGTTGTCTGTTATAAAATAATTAGGCCAAACTAAAAATATGAATGGAGAAACATGACCAAGATCAATTAAAATTTAAATCGATATCCTTATCTTTCTGGGAATTAATAGCATTTGTATTGATTTAAAAGCATACACAATAAGAAATGGATGTTATTGTAATGTGAACCTTAAATATAATATTTTACGTGGTTCCATTTCATTTTGAACGTTTTGAAATTTACGCATTTAATTTCTTTTTTATAATTTTCAGTTTAAATTTGCAGAAACTACAAAAATAATTAAACTAAGCTGTTTCATAAAAATCTAAGAATTTATTTATTTTTCTTATAAATTTCTAAAATTATGAATAGTTTTAGAACATGAAAATTAATTACCCAATAAAAAATATATCAAAAATAAAAACATACATTTTTATTTTTCAAACAAATAATCATGATTTTTGAATATATGCACTGTTATGTATGACAATAATGTTATGACGCACTGAAATAACCAGAAGCGTTGGCGGATCATTGGTTTATACATTTGAGGTTATTTATTATTCATGAAGTCTTATTGCCTATTTATGTACATATTTATGAGGTGTTTTATGCAATCCTTTCATCACATCACATTTCTGCCCATTTTTTGCTCTTCTGAGAGAAAGCCATATTAACGCAACATGTATATAATAAGAATGAAATCTTATTTAAAAGATGAGTGTTATATGTATGAAATTTTTTAGAAAAAACATTTGAATCGATTTATTTTTTCCAGACGTCAGTTTTATTTCAGAAATAATCAGAATTAAGAAGTAGCTTAAAAATTAGTAATAATTCTAAGGAAAAAGAGGGAGAATATCCTCAAAAGAAATATTTTTATGGAAAACACATTTATAAGACATCATATTTTATTCGCTTTAGCTATCTGTGTATCATATATTAAAAGTGTATCATCTTTCATCAAAAGTGTATCATATATTATAAGTGTATCGATCTGTGTATCATTATAGTGTTAACTCAGAGCCTTTAAGAATGCAGCAAAATATTTCTGAAAATTTATTCACAAGTACCATAGATAAATTTTAAAATGCTAATCGTCGTAATCTGACACATGTACTTTAATTCAGATTTATTAGAAATAAAGAAAAAGAGTGCTAGTTATATATTTTAGTTTTATTTTCTAAGAATAAATTTACATTAAGAAATGTAATTTCTTCATGTGTAAATATAAATTTAATCAAGACCTGAAAAGTAAAAAATGTAAATGTCAATTATTTAAATTAATTTCTGACAAAGAGAATCTAAAATAAGGGATGCGATTTTTGTTTGCAAATCAAAATAGGAAAAAATAGTAGCTGGGATCATTGATTCTCAAAAACAAGTGTAGCCTTTAAAATATATAAATGTAAGTTTAAACGTATCCAATGGCTTAAGGCAGCGAGATGCACTGGCCTGTCTCCTCTTCAATCTCGCCCTCCAAAGAGTTGTAAAAGATTCTAACATAAACACTCGAGGAACGATTTTCAACAAGTCTGTACAGATATTTGCATATGCTGATGACGTAGACATTGTTGGACGAACGCCCGAGGCATTAAAATAGGCTTTTACGTCACTAGAAGCTGCAGCTAGCAAAATGCATCTTGCAATCATCCAAGACAAAACTAAATACATGGCCACCGAAAAATATAGCACTCCCTATCTAGAGGTAGGAAACTACAAGATTGAAACTGTACGCAACTTTAAATATTTGGGATCTGAATTGAATGCACCCAACGACATTGAACCTCAGGTCCGCAGTAGGGTTACAGCTGCTCACCGATGCTTTTTCGGCTTAAAAAAGTACCTAAAATTTACTTTCGTCAGTCGAAAAACAAAAATTTTGGTATACAAATGCTTGATTCGGCCTATTCTCACTTTCTCATCTGAAACGTGGACATTGACAGAGAAGAGCAAAGAAACTATCTGCATTTTCGAAAGAAAAACTTTAAGAATCAAAATTAAATTATATCTTAAATTTGGTGGAATAAAATGTGAGAGTACATGGCGAAGAAGAACTAATTCTGAGCTCTATAAACTATATAAAGAACTAGATATTGTTAAATTTATCTCAATACAGAGATTAAAATGGGATTACATTTGAGCCGGATGAACGACAATAGGGTGACCAAAAAGTTTCTAGGCTCGCCCCATGGGCACCAGAAGAAGAGGACGGCCGAAACTCCATATGGCGTGACTGCCTTTAAAACGACCTAAAAACACTAAAAGTGACAAACTGGATGACCTTATCCAAAAATAGGGGGTCCTAGAATGGACTTCTGAGGAAGGCAAAGGCCCACCCTAGGCTGTCAGTCCAATGAAGAAGTAGAAGAAGAAGTTTAAATATATATTTACACACGTGTGTGTATGGGTGGACATGAATGAATTATACTCGCTCATTTTTTTACTTACTTAATATAGTAAAATAGGGTTATAACATAATTTATAAACTAAAAATAATTTATTTTGACCTTAGATAATTTTTATTAATTTTGCTGATTTTCTGAAAATGATTTTCATTTGGTTTTTATCTTACTTTTTTTTATTTCTCCATGCACTTTGTTCTACTATTAAATTTAAAAATTAACAATGAATTTCTTAATTAATACAAGTGATTAAAACATGTTTTATATTTATTTAAGGCATCAAATATATCTAATGGCTT
The DNA here is from genome assembly GCA_037975125.1 of Latrodectus hesperus. NCBI lineage: Eukaryota > Metazoa > Arthropoda > Arachnida > Araneae > Theridiidae > Latrodectus > Latrodectus hesperus. The sequence goes on along the minus strand of CM075852.1, from coordinate 19,379,508 downwards.
TCTGAACAAGAAATTACTTCGAACATTCAGACACATTTAACTGTAATTCAAAACTGCGTGGTAATTTCTTGTGTTACACTACTTCCAACAAATGAAAATACATCGCAATTTTGAATTACCGTGAAATAAGAATTTAATACTTTACTGTGATTCAATATTCCGTGGCACACTTTCTTTTATTTTAAATCAACACATTTCTCATCAAATCTTCTCACTTTTCATACATGAGTATTACGTTGCATTAATTGGTTCGTAAGTTTACTTTATTTCAATACTTTTAGTTAAATGAATCAACAATTTACACAAATTTTACATTCTTAGTTTTAAATCGTAAGTTTTTAAGAAGAGATAGAACACGTACAATGATCTTATGTAGGATCAAACATGTTCGTGATACATTGGAACGAAAGTTAATAAGAGCTGTATTCATGTTTTCACTTTCATTGCATTTATTAACTATCATTACACACCAAAATTTTGTGTAAAGTAATACAAAATTAGATCGTATAGTTGAAATTCCAAAACTTGAGGTGTGTATTCAAATTAAAAAGCATAATTTTATAGGTTGAAAATTCCAGGTATAAATGAGATGCTTTGAAAGAAAGTTTTAATTAATGGGATGCCGCCCATCCTGTCTAGTGGTCAGCGTGTCTGACTGTGGATAGGGAGGTCCTTGGTTCGAATCCCGGTTCGGGCATGGATGTAATTTCTCTCTCTATCTATCCTGTCTTTGTCCTTTCCTTGTATGAATGTGGAGTGAATGGTTGCCTACCCTATAAACGGGTCCCTATGGCATGTGTGTACTGAGGAAGTCGGACTCCACACCAAAATATGGTTCAGTTGAAAAAGTGGAGCAGCGCACCCCATATTGCCAGTCTAGCTGGCACAGGACAACAACAACAATTAATGGGATAAATGAAGATCTTGAATTTATAATCTTGTAACAGGTTTATCTCAATTTTCAAGACGTAAGGATTTCTATCTTTCAATAAAATTAACGAAATTTTATTAGAAGACAGGAGACAAGTAAGCAAATACATGTACACATTTTAAATACTAAGATAAATACAGATTAGGGAAAAATGTGCTATCTTATTGAAAGTTGTTACGCGTGCTCAATATAAGAAATTGATATAGTAAAAGTGACATATGACTTCGAATCATTTGAATAGGATGCTGACGTAAGGCGCGTATAATTGAGATCAATAAAAAGCTACGTTTAAGCTACTAAAAACTTTTCTCACTTTTTTTCCTGTTAACTAAATCCTTAAATAATCTAAAGGAAGAGAGAAGTTTAATATTTAAATAATTATATTCTTTCTTTACTTAATGTAAGCATCCTTAGATGAAAAAGGAAAAGATGAATTGTTTTGTGTATCGTTAAATTTAAAGCGTTTTTTAAATTATTATTTATTTAAATATTTTGTTTTATATATTTTCATTTTTTAAAATTTTTTTTAATCAGTTAATAATTATTTCCTGAAAAAGTTTTGAAATATATTTATGAAACTTTTATATCGAAATGTTGTATAAATATGTATTTAATAATAACTCTATTTTTTATTTCTCTGATTTCAACATCCATTGTTAAAAAAGAAATTAAATAACGCATTTCCCAATAAAGTATTAAAACTTTTAACAATGTTTAAGAATTAATGAAAAAGGAAATTATGCGAGAATAGTATTTAATGAAATATTTATTTTTAGTAATACTAAAACATATCCATAAAACATAAGCAGAAATTTTCATTAAATTTTCTGTTTGTTAGTAAATTTCTACGTTAAGATACTCTCGTATAATTTTCATTCTTTTTCAATAAAAATCTTTATTAAAATTATATTCAAAATTAAATGTTAAAAGTTGAATATTCATGGGATCTAAAATGTTAATTCATATTTTCTTTCAAATTTGAAAATCCAATCATATGTGCTCTTTTTTCAAATATTGTTTCTCTTTTTTCCGTGCATATATTTGTACTTATTCTTATTTGAACCAAGACCAATAAAAATGTTTATTTTCAGTTAATTCAAACTGAATCCAGAAATAATATTTAAGTAACAATTTCACTCTTATTATTTCCTTTTTAAACTGAGGTAACTTTCGTAGTAACATATGTATTAATATTTATAAATACAATGAAAATAAAATAAATAAATGTGTAATTAAGTATTTTTATGTCTTTTACAAAGCACATGCTTGTATTATTACATTAATACTATTTTAGACGCTTTTTTAAATAGCTTTATTAATTGAAACTAATTAAAATAAATATTTGTGTTAAAACTTTTAAGAAAGAAATGTTCAATTTCATCATATTTTTTCAACAGAGAGTATTCTCTTTGATGAAAAAATTCAGTCAATAAAATATCTCTAATGAAATTTTTCCAACACATTATAAAATTAAACTTTTTCATTTGTTTATGTATATTTACGTCTTCAGTGAATTTATTTGATATGAAATTAAGCTCTTTGCAAGTTGGCCACTCACTTTCAGCTTGAAAGGGTGTAGATGTTTGTCAGGAATTATATATAAAGACCACATTAAAGTGCTCATCACAGTTGGATTAACTCGCAAGTAGAAAATTTTACCATAGAGTGAAAATAATAATTATTTTTCAAATATCACTTTTTACAAGAATTATTTGTGTTAAAGTGATATTTGATTCGTTTTTTATTTTTATACGTTTTTTGTTCTTTTACTAAGTATTAAAAAGGAAAATAATTTTTTAAAATATCTTGATTATTTATTGACATAATATAGTAGAATTATGTGTTTTAGGGTTAAAAAAATTAATGACAAGTATAAATAATTAAAATTACGAAAAATTAACTGACTTTTTTTGAAATGAGAAAGGAATACTCGGCATTTTTTCGTTTAGAATTTGTTTATTAAAGAATTAGTGTTGCTCAGATTGTAGAGTATATATATATATATATATGTATATATATATATATATATATATATATATATATATATATATATATATATATATATATATATATATATATATATAAAGTATCAATAACATAAAGTATAGCATAGTAATATTCATAATATACTCAGTATTAACAACAAGGATTCTTTTAAAACGAATTCGAAGCAAATGTATACAACAATTCGGTTTCAGATTAACAAATTTAAAAAATCACAATTATAAAAAATACTTTTGTACGAATACTTTTATTCTCCTTTAAGCATGTTAATAACGTAATTAATAAGAATATATCAAATTAAATAGCCTTGTATATATATTGTATATATATATATATATATATATATATATATATATATATATATATATATATATATATATATATATATATATATATATATATATATATATATATATATATATATATATATATATATATATATGTACACACACACACACACACACACACACACACACACACACACACACACACACACACACACACACACACACACACACACACACACACACACACACACACACACACACACACACACACACACACACACACAAATATATATATGCCATTTATAAGCAAAGGAGCATTAATATTGCTTCAACTTCAAATACCAATTTTATTAGTAAATATTTTTATTTAAATAAATAATATATTAATGACTGTATACACATGAATTTCAAAACAGCATTCCACAAAGTTGAAAATGTAAAACACTAACGCTATAAATGTTTCACTGAAAAAAATCGTTTAAAAATTTTATTTTGTAGTATTGTAAACCTGAACCCACTTAACCGTGTATAATATGCTTTCTAAGCGATATCGCTTTACATTGTTTGTATGTAAATGAACATAAATAACTTCATGCAAATTGATAAGAATTAAATAAGTCAATTAAACTAATAGTTAAATTTGTTATTAAATGTATTATTGTAGACTTATTTCTTATTTATAAATATATTTCTTAAAAGAAGGTTTATATTCAATTTTATTTAGGAAAAACATTTACTATGGGCTAAAAAAGTTTGATGGAAATTAAAATTCCTAATTTTGGAAGCTTTTATAGTTTATATATATTTCTTTCAGTAAAAGTATAGTCAATAAGTTATGTGTAATTAAAATTTATTTTCACTCTTGAATGCGGGAAAGAGTATTGAATATTTGAATATTTTTCTTATTGAAGAATCAATATGCAAGTAGTATTAATATAAAAATTCTGAGTATAATGTTGTAGTATTAATGAAAAAGTCTTAGAAGTATCAATATTAAAATTTTATAAAATATTCAAAAGCGTTTTTCTTTTTAATAATTCATTAAATAATAAAAAATGATTTGAATTAACACTGTTAATGGTTGAAAAGATTTAAAATGTTTCATGGTCCTCTCTCTTTTATCGATAAATTCAAAAAAGACATTTTTTATCTTTATTTTTATATTTTATTAACATCAATAAATTATTATTTCCATCTTTCATTAAAAAATGTTGGAAAACATTTCTAAATTTTATCACGATAAATTATACTAATATAAAAAGTTCGTATGCATTTTCTAGATTGATGCATTTAAGATTACTGAGGTTATACTACAGATAATTATATAAAAATATAGTTCTGAAAAATCACTCGAAACTATCATTAAGCAGATTAAGTTCTATTAATATAATTTATTATTACAATATTTTTTAAATTTTAGTAAAAAAAAAAACAATTTCGTATTAAAAATCTTAAATTTTTTCTTATCACATAGTTATATAAAATTTTAACTGAATTTTTTTTAAATTTAGAAATTGTAATTTTTAGTTTTGAAAAGATATAAACGCACAAATTTAGAAAATAGTTTCTTTCTTAAAAAAAAAGCTTTTACTTCTAAAAGAAATTGAAAGTTTGTGTATAATTGCTTACATTTAGTTTTAAATGTATACTATATTTATTGTTAAATATAATATCAGCATGTGTCTCGTATTTTTCTATTTTGTTGAGATTATGCATAAACTAAGATAAGAATTAAGTAATAAAAATATTAAAATGAATTGTAGATATTGAAATGTATAGTTTTTAGAGTGAAGAATCAAATTCAATTAAATATTTGTTTCTTAGTTTATAACATGTTTAAATGGAAAATAAATAGTTAAATCAGTTTAAAAGCGAATTACTAAATAGCTCAAAGCTACTTAGAGTCTTTAAATTACATTTTCGCAAGGTTTTTTTAAATTAACAGGCATCTTTGGATGACTATAAGACAAATTATACTATATATTATTTAAATACGCTTGGTACAAGAAATTAATTAGCTTATTTGTATATACAATAAATTCCTATGAAGAAAAAATGTAAAGAAATTTATAAATTTTAAACATACAATTAAATTAAATAATCCAAAATGCCTAAATAATCTAGTGCATGACAGCTACATAAAGCAGCTTTACAATTAATATTAAATAATGCCTCCATTATTATAAGCAAATATATTCTATTAAAATCAACTGATTAACATCATTAAACAGTCAATGAATTATAGATTTAACATTGAAACTTTCTAATTATACATTTGGCTTAAAGGCTAAGCGAAATGTGCATAGCGTAAGTGATTTGAAATATTAAATCATCCCGCAAATGCTATAGAATTTAGTATGAATAACTGCAATCATCAAATGCAAATGCTTAAAATAAAGCATAAAAATTGACAAAACAATTAAAAATTGATTCCTAATATTAGAATTTCAATTGCACAAAAACATTATTTGGATTTGTTTACTACATTAAAGTTTATGACCATTGAATTAGGCATGTATACACATATATAGAATGTATACCTTTAAATGTGCTGCTTATTGATAACCAATTCTTTTAATTGAAAGAGAATTTGAGCATTTTATTTGAAAGTATTTAGATTTCTTAGAGTAATTATTTTGCTAAAATAAGTCGGATACTTTACTCAATTTAATTATAATTTATTTGTAACTAAAATTAAGTATAAATTAACTTTGTAATTTGACGTAAAAAATAAAAAAAAGTAACTTTATTATTTCAATAAATGACATTAACTTATGTCATATCAGCTGAACTCGACTTTCTGGGCTAGCTATGAAAATAAATCCGTAGTTATTGTTTTTGTATTTTTATATTTATGATGAAATGCTGTTGAGACTTAGAAGTTTAATGTCTTGATTATGCTTCAGTGGGAAAAAGTGAAACATTAGGAATGAAAAATTAAATAACTGAGTAATTGTTTGGAAATTGTGTGGGAACTGGACAGTAGTCTGCTTCTTCATATTTAATTGAAGTAAAATTTTTTTAAATTTCACTCAAGAATTGATTCAGTTTCGTAACCAAATATCTTTTGTGTTTTAGGGGCAATTTCTGAATGTCGGATTGATAAAATTTAATTTGTTTTCAAATAAAAAACTTAGAAATCGAAATTTAAACATTATCCAAATTTTAAAATTTTTCCACTTAGGAAATGTAGTGATCAGAATAAATGAAAATCCATTGGCCTGGTACGTGATGAGTATACCTGCCTGATCAATACCCTCTACTTCAATTTTTTTATATTTTTTACATAGTTCATCTTGAATGACGTGGCTTTAATTTACCGTATTGTAAAATAATATAATTTCTTTTGGCAGTCGAAGGTCACTTTCAAGTAAAGATTAACTTATATATATACCCGATTCCATTTTTATAATAAAGGTATGAATTCATTGTTTGTCCAAAGTTAGCACTACAACTTCACAAATACTCCAGCATGCCCCAAAGTGACTTTTAAGATTATAAATATTAGTTTCAGTATATTTTGTAAAGTTTCTTTTGGAAAAGATTCCATGTTTTGCCCTTTGCACTATCATAAAGCACACATTCTTCAAAACAGTTGCTTCAGCAAATATTCTTAGATGTTCAGCTGAGGTTGAATTAGAGAGCTCCTCCATTGTTTGATACGGATTTATTTCCAATTTATCTTCTAAATGGCCTTTTATCAACATTACCAGTGTTCAACTTAGAAAACCACTTTCAGCATTTGCAAACATGAACTGCACTAGATAGACAACCCAATCCTTTATTTTATCAGTTGTGTCATTGCTAGTCATTTCAAACTTAAATACCTTGCAATGAGAAATATATTCATCTTCTGGTATTTGACTCATAAATTGCAAAAATGGAATCTACAATTTACTAGTAAAAGATTGCTCCAGTAATAAAAAATTAAAACTAGTAATAAAATAATGACACGATTTTGAAGAATACAATGAAGCAGTGAATGAGAGATCCGCTTGCGCTTCCCAGTCGCCTTGAAATATTCAGATATTACGCAAATGTATTTCAGAAGTTATTTTTATCATTTTACTAATGATACAAGTTTTTCTTAAAGCATATTTTTAGATTTGCTATTCCATTGCATCAATTTTTAAAATTTTCTTTAACTTAGGATTACAATATTATTAATTTATAATAAAAGTTTTTTCTCATATTTTAACTGTTTAAAAAATCAAGACATTGGCTTTTTAAAAATCTTATTGGAGTTTAAATTAGGTGAAATTTGAAACTCATTTTCCTAACGTGGTGTTTTACAGTTTTTTAACCTAATTTATTACCCAAATCGCTACACATTACAATTTAGAAAACGAATATTTTTGTTAGTAAAAATTTGTAAATAAAAATTTTTATAAACTGCGCATGGGATTACAATGTCAGTTTTGTATAATTATTTAATAGGGAAATTGATAAAAATGTATTTATAACAGTGTTGATAAACAGGATATTTTGCACATAATTTTCTAAGGCAATGTGATAGTAAGAGCTTTGGAAGAATTAAATGATAAAGTTGTATTCTGATATGAAATATTATTTATACGCTTAATTTTTCGTACTTGCTTGGCAGAAGAGTAAGTAGAGAATTTATCAAATAGATGAACTCTAAATTTTAAGTGATATTTTTAACTTGAAAAAGTCATTAGTAAATATTGCAGTACACTTATTTTTTACAAATAAATTTTGATTTCATTGAACAGAAATTGTACTGCACAGAGACTTATTTGATGAAAAAAATTGATTAAATTTTATTTGGAATTTCTTTTGTTGACATACTTTTGTAAATAACAACAATTTGTCTTTTGTAAATAAACAATCTTTAAGAAGGTATTTTTTTCCAGGAAAGAATAAAATATTTACAAAAATTTAATTCTTTGTCATTTTTGTTTTCAAATTATATAGTTTATAGCAACTTTTCTGTCTTTATATAAGATAAATAACGCCTATATATATATATATATATATATATATATATATATATATATATTAAAGGTTTAAAAACAACTTATATATTCATATATACTCGTACATTTTTGTATATACACATATATAAATATACGAGTATATGTGTAAATATGAGTTGTTTATTAAAACTTTTTTTAAATTTCTTAAATTTAAATTAAAAGTTAAAGTTAGGATAATTTGTAAAATTATAAATGTATTAAAAAGTTTGATTAATTTGATATAAGTATTGAAGGAAATATATTTTCGCAAGTGTATTTCAAATTGCACTTAAAGAATAATGTTTTTTTTATCATTCTAAATTATATTTCATTCTTCAGAGATTAAATCATAAATTGTTTTTGAAGTTCGTTCATTTTTCAATATGTTCAGTCATTAATATAATATTTTGTACATTTTATATTAAAAAAATTAACTAATAGGGTAGATAAAAATTTTTTTTCCGATTTCCCAAAGATGTGATTTTAAAGTTTTATTAAATCATAAAATTATAGTCGGGTCTAAATTTATAAAATTGTTGGCACCAAGTTACTCAATTTCACATGAATCACAAATTTTGTTTCTGATTTAAATTTCTTGAAATTTAATGTTTTTTCTGTATATTTTCTAATAATTATATAAAATTTTACTATTTATTTTAAAATACATTTTTTTCCATTATGTTGCGTAAAGCTACTAAATAATCTTAATGGTATCAAAAATTGGTTTGATATATTTAATAGAAAAATTTGTTGGATAATTTTGATTTTCTCTCATGTTATATTAATTTAGATTTACGTAAAAAATCAGATTTTTGATTTTAATTATTTAAACTTAGCTTCTATTCAGAATATTAATTATTCCTATAATTTCAATTTTTCTTATAATATAAATTATTTAAGTAAATTTTAAAGTTTAAATTTCATTTTTAGGAATATATATATGTTTGCAGCTTTATTACTTCCTCTATTATGTAACACATTTGCAGATTCCCTGTTCAAAACTTATTTCTTTTTATGATATTAAGCTCTTCAAACAAAACATGTGACAGAAATGTATACAAAGAATATTAAATTTTTACAAAATATAACTATAGATGTTGCAAACAGCTTTAGAAACAATTAAAACCGTGAATTTACACAAATTTTTGTAAGACTATAACTAGCTTCTTAAGCGTTAAAATTGTCCCTGAAAATTTTGATTCATTTGTTTGTTCTGCTATAATATTCTCTTCTTCATAGGAAATAGATGTGATGTACTATGAAAGAATCTACGATTTATCATAATAGGTTCTCATGTGTAAAAATAATTCCCTAGTAGAGTATTTCTATTGATATTATCTGTGAATGTAGGAAAAACACATTAAATTTTATATGAGCACCATGTTTAGATGCTACCTTTATTTTTTGTTTTTTGACAAGTTTTGCTTTTAAATAAAATTCCATTGTTTAAATAGATGTGATAAAATTTGTATATTTTTAAAATTGAAAATCAGATTTGCTTTAACAATGTTAAAATTTAACATTTGTTAATAATTTAAACTAAAGATGAACTAATAACATTTAACATTAATTTTAAAAATTACCATTGTTAAAAAATTACCATAAGAGGGGAGAATGCATTTTAGTATTAAATGTTAAATTAATGCATTGCATTGTTGAAAGTTAATCTTAGATTTTAAACAAATGCTTTTTTCTAATGAAAACAAAACAAATGTGAAATAAAAATTGAATTAATGAAAATTTATTAAAACTTTATTGTGAATTTCTTTCAATTCCTTAAAGTTTTTATGGTGCTGTTAATAAATTTTATTGTTCAGTAATTTTTTCTTATTTTAACTGTAAATGAAGTTTTATATTGATAATTTTTTTATTAAATTCAATAGAAAGATTTCTTCAAGCTTTCCTTTGATGATAAATATGAGAACCATGAAACACATAACATTATTTATTATCTCGCATCAATTATAATATAAGTATTATTAAAAATGCAACCATAATTACGTATTTCTTCTTAAATGTTTTAAATAAAATTTGTAAAATTTCAAAACTGGTACAAAACTTCTATGTTTAGTCAATCTTTATGATTGAATTTTTCTATATATTACTTTTTTGTGATAATTCCTTTTGTATGCATGTGTACTTGGAAAGCTAGCATACAATTTAACTTTTAAATAATTAAGATAAAAAGTTTCAGAACATGAAAATTTTTTTGAGAAATATAAATATTTTCTGGCAAAAATATTTATTTTAATGTGAATTTTAAGAATATTTATTCTTAGGGTTTTTTTGTAATCCTTTAAGTAAAAATTGAAATATTCAATAACTTTGAAAAAATTGTTTTTTATAAATACATCGATGTTATTATTTTAAAATTTTCTCAATATTTACATCTTTGATTGTCAATTTCTGTACATGAATTTCAGGAAACACAAATTATTTAGTTTACATCTAAGCATATACAGTGGATATCAATGAACATGGTTAAAGAAAATTCAAAATTCAAATATACACTTAAAATATCCGTATTATTAGGCAGGCATTTGAAACAAAAGTGATATTATTTCGTAAATATATTAGCAAAAGATTTGGTCGTAACAAGTAATATTTTTTCCTTCGTAAACATACAAACAGTGAATGATAATGTGTAAGATTAGTGAAGTAAAACATTAAAGATAACAGAATTTAAATTTTCTACTAAAGTTAAAGAAAAATAATCTGCTTATCAAAAACAAAAATTATTGAAATTATTAAAAATATTTTATTTTTGATTTCGAAATATACATTTTATACAGGGCATGTATTACTTGTTGAAGAAAGATTAAATTTCACCTACAGCAATATCAAGATACAAAAAGAATAAGACGTTTGGTATCAAACCAAGTTTTCCTTCAAAAATAATTTTTCAATTGGCTAAGGAAAAAAGTACGAACCCTGCTGTTAATTTTACATTGAATTTTAATAGCTTATCATGTATACGAAAATACAAAATTTAAAATATTTAAACTATATTATAAATGATGCAAAGCAAAATCTAGGACACACGTTCTTTTATAGTAAAAATTAGCACTGTTGCCATTTCCGTTAAAAATGGACTACACATTTTTAACATAATTAAACATTTATCAGCATTAAATTAATATTTTACATTTACTTATATAATTTTAGGAATAAAAGATTCGTTTGTGATTCTATATATGTACTCCATCAAATTGAATAAATGTAAAGGTACTGAAAATTTATATTTATTTTGTGAAAGTAACTTCTTGCAGAATTCAAATTACTCATTTCAGAAAATTTATTATTATGATTTGCTTAATTTAGAGTGTTATATAATACATACTAAGATAGATTATAATAGTTTTAGAATTTACTTTGAAATTTACATGGTAATGAAAATTGTCTGATATAATTTTTGAAATTCAAAAAACTTAAAATACTGTAGACTTTCGAAATACAATAGCAAAAAATGTTTTTAAAAAGCATTAATTCTTTTTATGAAACAAGAATGCTTCAAATTAATCATATGCTGATAAAATATTTATTCATTTTTATCTAAATTTATTTATTATTAAAATGTATAATATTCACGTGCTATGTTTGGATTGTATTTTTCTGTTAAATGAGATATAGCTTAAAATTTTCATTGCTAAAATCATAATATTTATAAATATAATTAAGAGTCATATTTTTACTGTACATATCAAACAATGAACTATATATTCTTATTTCATGACAAAAAAGAAACTTCTTTTTTCCAATATGGGCTTTTAAAAATCTTCTGTACAGTTAGATTTAATTTAGCTGTTCAGTCTGAAACATGAATTCATTGCGCATTAAATAACACGCGTTGAAATTTTACATGAATACCTTATGAAAATTGAATAGGAATTGTAACTATTGTTTTATTTCGCTTTAAAACACACAGAAAAATGATAGTAATTTAAAATACCGGGAGTATATCAATGAATATTTCAGATATGGTAAAGTAAACAAAAAATATTTTAGCGGAGTCTTTGATAAAAAATGTTTCAATCATTTTATTCACATTTCTTTAGTTCAGCATAAATGCGCACTGAACCAAAGAAATACTATCTAAGTTACGAATATGTAAAATAGAAGAAATTGTTGTTGAAAGATATTTGAATTTTTTCCTGAATTTTTAAGGAAAAATTAAAGCTGTAACTTGTGTAAAGAAAAAAATAAATGAGACTAAAATTCTAAATTTCTTTAAAAAATTTTGATACTAAGTAAAAAATTAAATCAATTTTACAGAAATTAAAAAAACTTAATAAAATTTCAAGAATTTATTAATAAAACAAAAACAATTCAATTTAATATTAAAAGTATTAATAATAAATATAACATGTTAAATTTTTTTATTTACATGGATAAAAAAATCCTGATTTTAAAACCTTATAAGGAAATTTATTTAGAAAACTTAATCTTTAGAGAGTAATTTAAAGTGTTTATATGTATTAATGAATTCAAAAGTGGTTAAGAATTAAAACTATTCCCTGTGAGAAAAGACATTAAGAAATAAAATTAATTCACTCTGAGAGATTAAATACATTTTCTTATCAGAAAATATGTGTGAATTATGAAGATGTAAATATTATAAGGGATTTACTACAATTTTGATAATTCTATAGCGAAATTGATAAATCAATTCAATACTATATAAATTTTTTATAAATTTATAAAAAATTTATAAATTTTTTTGTAAATAATTTTTTGTGTTAAACAGCTGCATATAAATTATTTTAAATATGAAATACACAAAATTTTGCGTTATAACAAAATATATTGCTAATAGCTCTTAATATTTGGAAAATCTCCTACGTGTTTTGAAAAACAAAAAACAAACCAATTTGTCCAGTTGCAATACCAGATATCAAATTTTAAAGCATCTAAATTATAAAAGAAAAAAAGTCAAAAATAGAAGTTTTAAAAAATTTCGAAATTCTAAGATTTTTAAAAAATAATGTGCATTTTTTAATTACCATTAAAAATGCATCAAATGTCTAGAAATTGGTGTGGCTATCACAATATTTTTTATGAAATCATAATTTATTAACTTAAAAATACAATAAAAATTAACTAACGTAATTACTTAATTAATTGAATTCATAAATAAATAAAATGTATTAATTTTATTTGATCATATTAAATGAGCCGATATATAGAAAATACTACCAGAATCTAGAAGGCCTTAAAATTTGGCAGCTTCAGAGTACTAGAAGCAATATGTGCACTTGAATGGAGAATTCACTTATCGTGTAATATGAAACAAACGTGCACTTAAAAGGATAACTTCCCTTATCGTGTGATGGCTTATCGCAGCGGAACAGAAGATCATTAGACAGGAATGGAAGGTTAATCAGGCTGAGATTGATTGCATGTGTGACCAGTTTCTTCAAAGTTACTATCAAGTCTATTTTACAACACCCATAGTCCTTCTACACACGCAAGTTTACGCTGATTCCTAGTAATCACACTTATTATTCACAAAGTGAGAATGTAAGGTAATTTGGAACTGACAATGCTTTACCATTTTTCTAGCTCAATGATGTAAGTCATCATTACGTCTTTTCTTTAATGACGTCATTAAACGTCATTCAATCTTACAACGAATCACAAAATGAAGTTAATAGTGATCTCTTTTTGTTTAAAGCAAAGCCATCAGTCAGAACCTAAAATTAAGTGCAAAATCTGACATAATTAAAATAGAAAGTCATGAGCCGGAAGGCACACAAGTTATTTTCTATTTCCTTCTTAGTTTGTTTAGCACCAGTGATTTTTTCATTTCAGGTACCATTACAACAGTACTTATGTTTTTTTTGCTATGCAAATCATGTTTCATTAGATTATAATCTTAACTATTAATTTTTGACACTTGTTTTTCATACGATTTTGGGGTGAGCATTCCGCAAAATAATTTATACTAAATTTTCATTCAGTTTCTGTATGGTATATAACAGCTAGAAGAACATGTATCCTAATTGTTTTTGCTATAAACGCCCAGCTTTTATATTATTTGAAAAAAATCTCAGAAAAGTGTTGAACATTAAATTATTAAAAAAAGCTTAATTAATAAGAACGTTTTTAGAAACATGAACACTTACTGAAAGATAATGAGATTATTATTATCTATAACTGGAAATAAAAAAAAATCATTTCTAAATGCTAGTGTGTTGCTAATTTTTTAATCTAAATAATATTTATCTACAAAATATTTGTATAGTTTTAACTAAACATACTTATCAGGTGTGTGCATATCAAATGAGACGATTGCTAACAGATGTCCCCACGCATATATGCAAACGTTACGAAACGATGACGCGTGATTTTTTTTATAGTTTGACCTTTGATACTCCCATGTAGCTTACATTTGGACGAGTTTCAGCTTGCATTTTTTTACTGTGTTGAAAATGTCGAATTTTATGCCTTCCGACCACGATTTGCAGACAGCTTTAACTTTATGTTACCATCTGAAGAAAAATGCTGCTGAATCACGTCAAATGCTTGTAAAAGCATACGGTGGCAATGCTTTTAGCCATGAGCAGTGCTACAGGTGGTTTGAAAAGTTTCAAAATGGTGATTCCAATGTGAGAATCAAGGAGCGTGGCAGAACAGCAAAAAAATTTGAAGATGCGGAATTGCAAGCATTAATCGATGAAGATGATAGCCAAATGCAAGAACATCTTGCAAAACAATTGAATATTAACCAGAGCACTGTTTCCCGTATTCTCAATGCAATGGGCAAGATAATAAAGGTCGGTAGATGGGTACCACATGAGCTAATAGACCGTCAGCAGGAAAACCAAAAAATCGTATGCGAATGTTGCTTGTCCGTTACAAAAGCAAGTCATATCTCCATCGTATTGTGACTGGCGATGAAAAATGGATTTATTTTTGAGAATGCTAAACGTAATCGATCATATATTGATCCCGGACAACCATCCAAATCGACCGCAAGGCTGAATCGCTTCGGCCACAAGACAATGCTGTGTATTTTCTATGATCAGGTGGTGCCAATCTATTATGAGCTTCTCAAACCTGTCGAAACCTTTAATACTCATCGTTACAAGTAACTATTACTTGATTTGAACGATGCAATACTCGAAAAACGCAAGCAATACAAGAAACGGAAGCACAAAGGTGTTTTCCTTGATGACAAAGCAACTAGCCATCATGCTAAACTGACCAAGGACATCATTAAGGCGCTCGGCTGGGAGCCCTTAACGCATGCAGCTTATTCACCAGACTTGGCTCCTTCCGATTACCACCTATTTGCATTATTGGGACACGCACTGGCTGATCAGCGCTTCACTTCTTACGAAAATGCCAAGTTTTGGCTTGATGACTGGCTGGCCTCAAAAGACCGATTATTTTTTTGACATGGTATTCACAAATTGCCCGAAAGATGGGAAAATGTGTAGCTAGCGATGTATATTATTTCGAATAAGGAAATATTAACAGTTTTTGCAAATTTATTATGTTATTTTTAAAAATAATTGTCTCATTTCATTTGCATACACCTGGTATATCCTTCTACTCATGCGCATGTAAATCCATATACATTCGTTCATTTTAAATTTATATCTTAATTTTATCACATACTGTAAATATTTCTTTCAAAACATTTTTATATGATGCTTAAGAAATAATAAAACTAAACTCCATGCCACGACAGCCCATGTGGGCCAAGGCCTACAGTGCCCATAATTGTTTTCATGACTGAGGGCCCTGGAGTGCTAAGCATACATCCTAGTAAGGTGGTCAGTCTAACGTAAGACCCCCACCAAGCATGTTTGGTACTCAGTTAATCGACCCACTGAAGGAATGAAAGGCTGAGTCTACCTTGCCCAGCCCGAGGATCGAACCTCGGACTTGTGTCATGGGAGCGTGAAACGCTGCCACTAAGCCACCGGGCTTTTTAAGAAATAATACATTAATTTATTATATTTTTTATAACTAAATTAAAATTTATGAATCTAATGCGTTTTTTGAACTTCAATGTAAAAATTTAAAACTCAATTAACTGTGAAATAATTATATATTTCCATGTGGGTGGAAAACCTATCCATTTTTGCATTTTTATGTAAGTAAATAGTTTTTTCTTAAATGGAACATAAATATAATATTTATTGTGTTTTTAGAATATTTTTAATTTGATATGTTATTATATATTTAAAAAGTTGATTAAAAATTTTCTATCGTTACAAAGAAATTCTTTCTTCAAGTAGAAATCTCAAGATTATTCTTATAAAATATTTCTATAACATTTTTAGAAATGAGACAACTTCTTTTTTGTGCAAAAATGATTTATGAATATTTGTAGCTTACTTTTCTGAAAATAAATGAAATTCTCTATAACTTCAAACTATTTTCTAGTAAAATTTCAAATGTTATCTAAGTCTAATTCACAAATGAATCCGTGTAGTTTTCCCTTAGATGAATCTTAATAATTCACATCTAAAAATAATGTCTTGAGAATTTCTAGTGCGAGTTCATTTCTTCTTTTTCTGAACCCCAAAACAAGAAACCTTGGACAAGAAATAAATAACTTAAGCCCAGATAGATTCCCCGTTACATTGGGAAGTTTCAAATTACTTGGAACAAAACATTTATTTTAATAATGTTCAGTTTGAATTAAAGAAATAAGCATAAATTATCTCCCTTGTCTTAATGTATGTGGGAAAAGTATTTATTTTTTTATACTTTTTCTAAGGAGTGAAACAACAATTTATAATTTAATTTGGATGAATGCGACTCACATTAAAAGGACTAAAAAATTCCGTAAAATAGTAGAAAAAATTACAAATATTCTTGCGTGTTTTTGCTTCGATAAAAAAAGATGTGTGTAATTTAATTTTTTACTTAATCTAAAATCAATTACAATATGGCTGCCATAGCCAATTTATATGTTTTTTTACTAATAAGAAATGTAAATAAAAAAACGCTGAAATTTGAACTTCATTTTAAAAATGCTTAATCACACACCGTTATAAAAGAAGCTAAACAGTTAGAAATCAAAATTAACCGAGAAAAAAAGAATCAGATTAATTGAATGTGAATCAGCACGCTTCATTGGGGTGTTCTTTAAAATTTTTTTTTTATTTTATCCACCATAAACGCATTTTTTTCCCCGACACTTTAAGAAAAACTTCTGTAAATACAGATTATAATGTTTTGAATCAATATTCTGAAAGTCACAGAATAAAAGAATATGAATGATGCATATTATTTTTAATGCCTTGGCGACATGTAAAATATTTACAGTTTGATACTGGTATGTAGTCTTTAATTTATTATATAATTAATATTGAAAATTGCTTACTTAGAGACCGATCTTTTCTTCTTTTACAATCGAAAGTTCAAACTTATGGTTGATTGGTTCTTATCTCCAAAGATCTGATGGAGTCAGACCATATCCATAAATCCACTGACGAGTAGTACCTCGGAAATAAGGAGGTGAAAGGTGAAAATTTCCTCCCAGAGAAGTCACAAACAGCTTAAAATAGGATCAGCTGTGAAGCCAAAAGTTGGTGGCATTTTGTGCAAAGAGGGTAGAATTTTATACCCTGATTAAAGGTAAGCTATTTTAAATGCCCACTGGCAAGTTGTGAAAGGCAGGTATTGATTTTCTGCCGCATGGAAGAACCAGCGACTGTCCCAGTTTACCAGCCCTATACCAATCGTCCTCAAGTCCTGCAGGCCGCCTCAAAGAGTGCTCTTATAGCCGGCGAGGGGGTGTACTTGGGCGGAACGGGTGAAGTTCGTCGGGAGAGTAATCTCTTGTAGTGTCACCCAAGGCGTGAACTGCCGTTCCAATATGCTCAGCTAAGATCTGCAGGCATAGGAGCCAAGTCAGACAAGTCAGATCTTAGGTTCTAGCATAGGACAAGGTGCTCCAGGTCTTCGGATCAACAGAAGCTGTCAAATTTTTCTTTTTACCATAAGTTCTCATGGATCTGGTCTAGTTCAACTAGACCAGATGGGGATTAATCCCACCACCCACCACCATACCAGTCGTGAGTGGAGGGCTCCAGTCAAATTCTTCAATTTATGTTTTTTGTTTGAGAGAAGAGTTCCTGGTAGGTAACTTCATCTGATGCAGATGCTGGTAAGCTGCAACCATCCTTGTCTAAATAGTCTACCTTCTCGTTGCCAAAGAGATCTACATGTGATGGGATCCTTTGGAAATGAATATCATGATAAAGTGAGATACACTTCAACTTGTGAAGGATAGATACAATTGTCTTATCACCGATATGGATCCAATTATTGAGATGTTCCATTAAGCTTCGGCTATCAGTCAGAATCCAGAGATTTTCATAATCTTTTTCCTTCAAAATGGTTTCAAATCCCGCATTTACAGCTAGTAATTCAAATTTATAAATAATGGTATAAATAAAATTTTGTTAGCGTCTAAAAGGTCTCCAAAACAATGTCTAAAATGATTCTCGAATGTGCTCCAGGAATAACGGTATGCACGTGAACTGAAGCCACAGTAGTCAACCATGTGATTGTTTTAAAAATAACGTGTAAAAATTTAATCTATTGAATTACATAAATAACTGATCTATACTACTTTCAACAAAATTTTCCAAATATATTTTGAGATAATTTTAATTATTGAATTAAGACGAGAATAAGCACGAACTCTATAAATATTGTTTCTGTATAAGTACGATAGTTAACAAATATAATAATAATTTAGAAAACATTGATTTGCAGGAGAATGTCTCTCCTTCGTTTTTTATTTCTCAAATAGCTATGTTTTAGAAATGTTGTAATAGAGGATATTATGCAAGGTGCAGCTGCAAAAGCTGTTTTAAATAAATTGTAAACATTTGATGTATTGAAAGAAGGAGGTTGTTTGATTTAAATATTTTGCAAAAATGCATTTAATCCAATATGTATAATTTTTTAATCGAGTTTTTATATGAAAATAAATTTTAAAAATTTATGCCTCCATCAATACAGCAATAGAAATCACCTGCTCATTTACATAATCAACTGAAATCAAATTAAAACATTTTACCTCTTTTTTCGTTAAATATTTTCATTAATTTTTAGTGATTTCCCTATTTACAAATCATAAACTGTTTATGCTTTATTAGAATAATTATATTTTGTTAACGTATTCAATAGTTATGATCACAGATGCTTTCATAATATTACACTAATTAATTTTTTTAAGAGTCAAAAAATTACATGTGGGGATCAAATTGTTTCAAATCTTATTAATTTATGTATTTGGATATGATGATAAGGTATTTTATTTCTTATTGATGGGAGAGTTAGTAATGTTAACCAAAAAGCTCCAGTTTTTAAAAAGAAACACTTTTATATAATTGTTTTTTAGTCATACTATATATTGGCTGAAAAATAGATTAAATTAACATAAA
The DNA here is from genome assembly GCA_037975125.1 of Latrodectus hesperus. NCBI lineage: Eukaryota > Metazoa > Arthropoda > Arachnida > Araneae > Theridiidae > Latrodectus > Latrodectus hesperus. Next base: position 19,359,896 of record CM075852.1, on the reverse strand, counting down.
GTGTATTTAATTCTCTCAATTCATGATCTCATTGTTCAGGAATTTTGCAATTTAAACACTTATTTTAAATTTATTAACTGGAAATTATAATTAAAAATTTATGTGCAAACGTAAATTTCTTAAAATAAACTTAGTAAAATTAATTATATTATCTTGTATTTCAATTTATTATTGGCCTAAAGTTTTCAATTGCAAACTAATGATTATTAATTTTACAAGCACATAAAAAATACATGTTTAAAAAAGTCCTTAAATATTAAAGGATTTTATATTTATATATTTAATGTTTACATCACTGAGAAATTTATTAAAAACAATATACAGCTGAATTATTTTGAGTTATAATTTAGGAAGAGCATCAAACAATATGAAATTTTAATTCATTAAAAAGCCAAATAAATTAGAACAATAAAAGCAGGTATACATCTTTATAATATTCGCAATATATGCTTTTATATTCCCGTATGGTTTGTATATAATATAAACTTGCAATCTTTCTCAGTTGGAATAATTAATTTGTACTCTGATAAATCATTGCTTTTAAAATTTATATATTTATTTCTTTTAAGAGACATTTATCAAAATATAAATTCTACATGAATACTTTAAATAAAAATTGAATTCAAGAATTTATAAGTTTAGAATAATTTCATTGCATCTCAAAAAGTCACGTAAGATTTTGACATATTATGCATTCTTTCCTTTAAAAGGAAAAAAATCTCTCGTATGATCATAAATATTTTATTCTAATAAATATTATTGTTGAAATAAATAGAATGTTATACCAGTTTCATATTGAATTCCTATTGTATGCCTAATATTAAAATTTATTTGATTACGAAATTAAAATTTTGTTCAATATTTTCCTTCTTATATTAATAATGCGTTTTTAAATGAAAAAGTGCTAAAAGGAGTACATAAACATCAATATTTGAATAGTAATATTTTTCAGCCTTTCATATATTTTAAAATTAAATAAAAACATCACGTAAATGAATATGCTATAAATCTTTTGTAAAGGAAATATTGCCAGGCAGCCAAAATGACTTCTTTCTATTTTTAATGATGGAGATAATATTAATTTTTTTCAAATCAATATGTTATTTCGCATAAATCTATTCAAGTTAAAACTTGCCATATTTAATGGGATTTCATATTTTTTGATTTCATACAATGGAACTGTAACGCGTAAACAGTTTATGAGAATGCAGGATGTAGATTAGATTCATAAACTCATCAAAAGTATAAAACGGTTTTTTTAAGATCCAGAGAATAAATTCACTTTTAGATTGATATTTTTTATGATTGAAAATTTAAATAAGAAATAAAAAAAATATGTCTTAAGCAATTATTTCCATTTATGAGGATTGAAATCCAAAATGGAAAACCAATAATATATAATTGAATTAGAATTTATTTTTATATTTTTGCTAATATTTTAATATGTTTTTTTATGTATAATTTTTAAATTTAATTATGCCACTCTTATAAGAATTTCAGTTATTACCTAATCAAAGAATTTTCCTCAATTATATACAAATTTAATTTATTCTTCAAATATAATATTTCTAACAGAACTTATTTAGTTACTTTGAGATTTTTTCAAAATTAAGTTTTATAAGAAAAGGATAAGAGAATAAAACATTCGATGATTTAAAACACAAATTATAATTATCATTTATTTTACAAAATTATGGCAGTAGGTAAGTGAATATTTACCTTTTTTGTAAATGTAGAGAAAATAACGTTAAACAAAAGTTTTTCAATTGAAGTGAAAGTTGTACTTTAATGTCAAACAGATTAAATCAAATCAAATTTGAATTTGAAAATACATGCAGTAATTAGTTTAAGTTGCCAATGCAGAATTGTTGTGTTATTAACTGAATACATTTTGAGGGATTGCTTTGTAAATGAAAGAAAACTATTTAATTTCTCAAATTTATTCTTTTAATAATGCCATGTGTTTAATTTAATATATTTTAATTCTAATAAACATTCTTTAATATATGTATGATTGCATTCCTTTTAACTGAAAGAAAATTAGCGAGAGAAATGAAATTGAAATTTCAAGCATATATTTTATGGAAAAGTATTTGCGATGTTAATTTAGGATGATAAAAATTACCATTAATTATTAATGTAAAAGTTATACGTAAAGATTAATAACATATTATTTTTCTAAGTACCAATCTGTCAAAAAAATATAATCAGATTCATCCATCAGATTTATTCTCTGAAACAAATAAACTTTTCGAAAGTCGATATAAAATTTACATTAATACCCCAACAGAATAACAATATCCTTGTTTTATAATAAAAGCTACAATAAGATTTATTTAATACTTTGACTAAACTAAATTTGAATCTTTGGTAAACTTTGCAAATATATAAAATTTTATTTCTTAAAAAAATCGCGTATTTTTTAAAATTTGCTGAATTTAATCACTTGGTACTGATAGAGTTTTCTATTTGTATCAAAATAAGTCTTCGGAACATATTAAGTAAAATAATTCGCTTTAAAATTACCCTTTAATAAACAGCAAGGGTTCATTTTATAAAGGAGTAATTATTTCATTGTAAGAAATAACTTGAAGATATGAGATTTATTAATCTGTGGTTGAGAGACACAATGTGTACAATCCAAGGAAATATGCACTATCAATGATGGATTCTATGAGGAAGTATTTTGAAAAGAATTCAATCATTCCATAAATCTGCAAGTTTAATTTCTAGCACTTGCTTTTTAACTTTGCCTGCTCTGTGACTCACATATTTATGAGTGTTTCTTCATAGAGAAAAGCATTTATTGTAAATGGTATTTCTCGTTCTTTAACTGAGAAAAACATATTTCTCGATACAAAGATTTGATTAAAATTACATACTTCATAGAAGTTATACAGAAAAAATGTAAAATACTTGCTTAAATATTTATGACTTAACAATAAGATATATGAATGCTCAAAATATTGTATAAAATAAAATTGGTTTATGTTAATTTATTAGCACTGTTATAATAAGAACTAGCGGCCCACCCTATCTAGTGGTCAGCGTGTCTGACTGCGGATAGGGAGGTCCTGGGTTTGAATCCCGGTTCGGGCATGGATATACTTTCTCTCTCTATTTATCCAGTCTTTGTTCTTTCTTTGTATAAATGAGATGTGAATGGTTGCCTACGCTATAATGGGTCTCTATGGCATGTGTGTTCTGAGGAAGTCGGATTCCACACCTAAATATGGTTCAGTAGAAGAAGTGGAGCAGCGCACCCCATATTCCCAGCCTAGCTGGCACACGACAACAACATAATAAAAACTGCTTTTTTATGTTTTCTATTTCAATAACTGTTTTATAATTTACCTATCTTGCACAACCGAGTTAATAGCTGAAAAATTCGCGTTCTTTTCTCCGGTTCAACAGTTCGTGTGTTCGAGACCCATCATGGATTTGGAGGCTGGCTGTGATTTGAAATTCATTTTTAAACCTATATAATTGGTTCTTGTATGTATAAATGATCGTTCGTTGAACGAGACAAGCAGTTATATTAGAAAGAAGTAACTCAGCATCTTTACAATAATTTTGCATTTCATTTTTTTAAATAAATTTATAAATTACTAATTAAATCATAAATATATACTATTAATTATGTTGACTTACTATATGCATGAGGAAAAAAAGTGTCTAATCAGCTGATAATAAACATATTTGCAGATATAATTTCTTCGAGTGATATTAAAACTTTTGCGCCGATGTAATATTATATGAAAATATATTTTATTTTAAAATTCTGTTTGCAGATTTTCTCTGGAATTCTTGTGAGCGTATTCAAAATATCACGTGATATCTCGGCATATTATGAAATATCGCATATAATCTCCTCAAATCCTTTTCAATACTTTTTTATCCCTCGAAAAATCTGATAACGCGTTGAAATTTTTCCTACACATGATCTCAAAGAAATATTTGGGAGATTTATAAAATTTCAGCAAGGAAATATATTTGAATCACCAATTTTAAGTTTTGATGTTTTTTGTAAATAGTTGTAGATTATATCGACGCTATTATTTTTCTATTTATTTTTATTCAAATTAATTTAGGAAGATACTAATTAGCGGCTCTCACATTAGAAAGTTTACATAAACAATGTTTTGCATAGAATTAAAATTAGCACTGTGTTTCATGAAAATTATAATAAAAGTATCCTTTTAATGAATTATAATAAGTAAACTTTGATGCATAAAATATAGGAATATGTATTATTCATATGTACATTAAACTTCCACTTTTAAAGACGTTGTTAAAGCTAATTTACAGACTTTAAAAATAACTATTTAAAAATAATGAACAAGTATTAGTAATAAAAACCATTATGTAAAAAAAAGCAACTGCATTTTTGTTGACATTAAATAAAACCTATCGTTACAATGTTTTCGATGTCTTACATCTTTAGCCATGCCTATATATTTTGATAGTTTACATTTGAGATTCCTTTTATGTAATTTATGAGTTAAATGTTTTTTTTAATTAAAATGATTTTATTCTGTTTTTAAAAATATGAAACTGATTGATATCATTTTACTTGGTAAAAGTTCATAATTCAATATTGTAAAGGAATACTTGAGCAAAGATATTTTTTCCAGCTATTTCTTTTTCTCAAACACAAGACAATGCAATTTGGTGATTGTATATTATTTTAAAGAAATACTTAAAAATACTTGGAAAAAACTTTGTCTTTAATGGGACATAAAAAAGACTGTTTCCAAGATCCATTTTAAGGAAACATAGTGATAACAATAAATGATAGAAAACAACCCTATGTGTGAAATATCACGCAGGTTAACTGATATTCTTGATGAGTAGATTAAGAAAAATGCAATCTTTTATACAATATAGAATTTTATGTTAACGTTCGTCGTTACAAGTCAGTTAGTAAAATATTGCCTAGCAATATGTATATTTTGCATTACATTTCAAATATATTTCCTTTACCTGAATCAAAAGCTGATCCATAAAGCTGATCCATATCCATCAAAAAGATATTAATTTAAAATAAAAGTACCAGTACTTGAATAACTTTCTGAGATTTAATTTGGATGATGGAATCAATTTAAAATTAAAGACCTTCACTTTATGGACTTTTAGTCAAACCTCGGAGGCCACGGTGTCATTTTAGATGCCATTACAGTGAGTGTAAAAAGTATTCGTACAGTATGACAGTTGATTAATAAGAGATCCCTTCATAAAAAATTATAAATATAAATTTCATTTTAATTAATTATAAATATATAATAGAACATATTTCCACTAGTTCCATGTGAAATTTACACAAAAATAATTTTAAACATGAATAAATACTTACAAAACTGAAACTGAATTTGTCAACACAATCATAATATTACAGCTAATACTTTGTAGGATATCCTTTAGTTCGAATAACTGTCTTGAGTCTCTTTAGCATCGAATTCCACCAATTTTGCTATTATTGAGCTAGATATGGCGTCCCATTCTTGATTAAGAGCCGATTTCAAATCATTTTTATTAGAAATATGTCTGGATCTAATATTTTTATCAAGAACGTCCCATAAATTCTTGATGGGTTGAGGTCCGGCAATTGAGGAGGAAATTTTATGAACTTTGGGGTATTATATAGTATCCAGAGCCTTGTGTTTAGGGCTGTGTGCTTGGGGTCGTTATCATGCATGAAAACGTAATCACCTTTCAAGCCTATTTTTGTTGCATTTTTATTTATTTATTACAGTACATATATTCTGACTTGTATGCTTGATTCTTGAGATCCGCTTGTAAGTCTTTGTCGATAATAGACAAATAGCACAATGACAGATGTACAACCACAGAAGGATAACGAAGAAAACACCCAGGGCCACGGTGGGAATCGAACCCACACTCCTACGCTCTCAAGCGATTAGCGGAGTGATATTTTGACCACTCAGCCATGGAGCACCCATTTTTTTATTGCACTAAGTCCTAAATTATTGTTTAAAATGTCAATATAAAGTTGATGATTCATAATGCTTTTAATAAAGATTAATTTGCCCACCCCAGAAGCACTCATACACCCCCAAACAAGCAGATTTCCACCCCCATGTTTCACTGTTGGCACTAAATTCTTTGGATGCATTTCTGTATTACACTTTCTTCATACCATTCGTCTCCCGTCCGATCAAAATATGTTGCATTTACTTTCGTCTGTAAAGATGATCTTTTCCAGAAATCTGGACTTTCATTAAAGAATTGCTTGGCGAAAGACAATCGTAGCTTCTGATTCTTCTCACTAACAAAGAATTTTAGTCTCGCTACACGGCCATGGAAACCTTCAGTTCTGCATAAATTTCAAACAGTACGTACGGAGACTGCTGTTCCCATGTTCTTTAGTTCTGATGTTAATGTAGGAGCACTTATTTTGGGATTCTTCTTTAATGAACGTAACAGAAACCGTCTGTCAGATGATGTCAATAGACATGGTCGCCCAGTACGAGAACTGTTTTAAACCGTTAGAGTGGCAGCAAACTTTTTAGGATTGACTGCACAGTTGAACTGGGTTTTCCAACCATATCAGAAATCTTGTTGTATGATTTATCATATTTATGGAGCTTTAAAATCAGTTCTCTTTCGGAAACATTTGAATCTTTTCTTTTACGACCCATTACAGAATTTCTATTTTCTCACTGCATTAAAATTTCTACTGAAGAACTTTTTAAGTAACTTACAAGATGACTTCAACTAACATGGCTTACAATATGACTTCAACAACTTAATGGATAAACCAATCACAAAATATTACTAAAAAATAAAATTTCATTTCTTTTTAGTGTACGAATACTTTTTACACCACAAGATGTTGGATTGTTACAGTTTTGTAAATATTTATTCACGTATAAAATTATTTTTGTGTAAATTTCACATGAAATTAGTGAAAATATGTTCTATTATGTATTTATTATTAATTGAAATGGAATTTATGTTTATAATTTTTATGAACGGATCTCTTTTAAATCAATCGTCTTACTGTACGAATACTTTTTACACTCACTGTAAATTCCTTTTACGAAACGTGGGAAATCTTAAGCAGAATTAAAACAGAAAGTTAAAGAAATTTCAGTTTATGATAGAGTTGATATTGGTATAACTCAATGTTAAGAAATTGTATAGTTGTTGGCCCTAGGTTTTTCCTGTAATTGATGAAAAAATTTATAAATAATAGGTAAAGTATGAATTTGGAAGCAATCAGCAAAAAATACGTTAAGATATAAAATAAGGCGAATCACATGAAACAGCCTTAACTCAAACTGAAAATATTATACAGTATTTAAAGGAAGAATATTCCTTGTATTGAGATAAAAAAGAATCAAGAAAACTCAATTCTTAATAAATATTAAATTCAAACTTCAGTAAAATCAAAATTTCCGAAACGTTTCCATAATGACAAAGGCATAAAGCATGGTAAAGGCATAAATCTACATATGTATAAGTCTCGAATGAGACTTTATAACTTTTCAAGTATTAAACATTTTCTTATTTTCATTAATAGTTACTTATTAGTTGCATTAATTATTAACGGTACACAAATAAATTTAACACAAGTATTGTCTTGATTTGTTTCTGTTTCTTTAATTTTATCGAGTATTATCTTAATTGTGGTGGAAGAGCCATTACCATCTGCAGACCACCTGAGGTTTTACAGGCTTCTTTATCATTATAATATTTTAAATTTTAACTAATATTAAGCCATTTTTCACATTTATTAGTTTTTTGTTTGGTATTTTAAGATTTAGCTCAAGTGAATTTATAATCAAATGTCATAACTAAAAACTCTTGCGCGACGAATATTTTTTACCGAAATTTTTAAAGTGTTCAATGAATTCAAAATAATTGTAAAGGCTATTTATTATATAATTTTTAAGTATTGACTCCTATACATTCTGCATGCAAAACTTACTGAATTTGATTACTCACAATACATCAATATTTCAAATACTGTTGATATTTCTTGGTTTCTAGTTAGGAATGAATATTTTAATGGATATTGTGTGATTTATCTAAAAAATTTAAATCTAATTACAATAATATTTAATATTTTGCTTGCCATCATAAAATAGTGAGAAATTTTCTGTTTAAAGCAGAGATGAGCAGTTTTGATAGTTTATTCATTTTTAACTAATTATTTATTGTTTATCCATTTTAATTTATAATATTTTGATGATAGGTATTAAGAATGATATATTTTTACTTCATATTTAAGAATATTCATTTAAAAAATTATGAAATATTACTTTTAATTCATTACAAACGAGAGAAAATATGGTATTCGGACAGGAAATTATAAATTGAAGCATCAGATAGGCATATTTTTTATTAAGTTTTCACTTTTATAATCCATGTCGACATTAAAACTTCTGGAAAAGTTACATTTTTAAGAGTCTGTTAAGTAACTTAGATATGCTTTGATCTAGAAATATCAAAATGATGCTTTAATTTTTTTTCAAAAAACGAATCACTTATGTAATAATTAAAAGTATCTTAAGCCAACATTTCCTCATTACAATCTCTTGAAATAAAAGGATTCAAAATGTCATTAAAACTAAAGCATATTTATTTGCAAGAAAATTTATTTTTTAACTCAAATATAATTCCGATTCTTTGAAAGGAATTATTTTTTGAAATATCCAAGTTCAAAACTAAAGAACATAAGCTTCATTACTAAAATGGTATTTTTCTTATTCTGAATTATTAAACATCTCCAAAAGTAAAGAATTAATCTTATAAGATTTGACAAGAGTAGTTACCTTTCTATAAGTACTTTTGCTCTTTATTTTTTCTTTAGTCAATATTTCTTGTATTGTTACAACATTTTTTTTTTACCGTAACCTGACATGCATTCTATTGAGTTGAAGAAATGCTGTAAATGCATTATTGCTGGAAACTATTCAACTCTTTATTCCTTCTTATCAATGAAAAGCGAAATTCTAAAAGGCTTTTAGAAAGAAGTTTCAAACTATACTGCAAACATCATACAGTTGTTTTTCCTTAGAAATGTATAAAAACTCCTCTTTAAAAGCACTTTAGATGTATTTTAAAGAAATTAAGCTGTGAAAAATTTCTTTTCAGGTACTTTTATAGAAATAAATCGCTGTCTTTATTTGTTATGTTGAAATCCTTCAGGATTGAAGGAAGAACTAGAGTATAAAGAAAAAAGTTTTCAATAAAAGTATGCCCAGAAGCTGTGATGGGAGGTAACATTTTTTAACCAATATGAATTATGTGGACACTGCATTTATTACTTACATGAAATGAAAGAGAAGACATAAATTATCACATTGTAGGTAATCACTTACACTCATCATAGCGAAATACTAAATTTTGATTTTGCTACTGTCCGAGGGACAAATCTGAGGTTCGAAACTGTTTTTCGAGACTAATAGTTCTAAAAACTTTCAGATTCATCAGTTAGCCCCCTCAAATAAACTCATATCGTTATTTGAGGCAATTCAAAGTTATCTCTTGTTAAACCTTTGCAGTTTTTCAGCCGAAATGATGCTTTTAGGTCATTACTTAGGAATTTAATAATCCAGATTTATTCTCAATATAATCTGGAAAATCTGTACTAATGTTTCCAAATGAATATCTTTATGTTCATCAGAAATGGCTTTTAATGATGTACTGCAACTAACTTAGGTACAAAATTTTATTATCTTTTCTTAACAATTAGTAAACTTCAATAAAATATCTGACATGTGAATAAATACATACTTATTTTTGTGAAATTAGTTTAATTTTCGATGTTTAATCTTTCACATGTTTAAAAATAAGCTAAAATTTTTAACTGCCATTTTGTTGAGTACAAATTAGATATTTTATTTAATTTTGTTGCTATCTGTAAAAGGTTTTTTCTAATTTCATTATTTTATCAATACGGAAATTTTATAAATAAGTTATTAATCATATGCCTTTTAAGATTTTATCTGCTTATTATTTTAAATTAACATAATATTTAGATATCCTAGTCAATGGATCCCAATTCATTAATTATATTTGACAATTTTTTTGGTGAAAATTTTTATAGGATTGAAATATAATAAGTTAAACATTGATTCACTATACAGCCAAATATTAATAATTTATGCAACGATAACAATTTGTCCTGATAATCTTGAATAAATATTAAGATTGGCCGAGTTATCATTAGATTTGTGTCTATATTGAGTTTTAAAAATCCTTAGTTGAGCTACAAGATTCAAAGATGTTATTAGATCGTTGTATCTTGAAATGTTTAAAAAAATTTAAAAATATGTAGTTAATTCCAACTTTCAAATAGAATCTTAGAAGTATAACTGAATATATTTTAGAACAATCTCAAAATTTACATTTACGAAGTTCATCTCTGAAATAATGTCGTCACACATATATACACATATAATGTGTTCTATAGTGTATACGGTATACAATACATTTTATGCGATCAATCTTAGTGTAAACGATATACTATACAATTTATGACTTAATTAATAGTTAGAATAATTATAAGGGCAGTTATTGTTTTCAGAAGAAAACAAATGCAAAGGGAGATTAAAATAAATAGGAATGTGTTGTTATGTAAACAAGAGTTGATTTTATTTCGAGTTTGCTATCAGTTAATCTATTTTGTTGGCATATATTTATTTCAAAGAATAAAACTGTAAAAAAAGGTATCATTAAATAAAACTGAATTGCTATTTTCTTATCGGGGAACTTCTCACCAGAAAAGGGTGTTATGCACAAGTAATAAAAGAAAAAGCAAATATTAATTTTTCAGTATTTGGCTTCTTTTGCCTATCTTAGAAGGTTGAGAAAGGGTTGGTTTATCTTAGAAAGAATTACCTCTAAGCCAAGGACAATAAAAAGTAGATATAAATAAAATAGTTTTCACGAAAAAGTAAATATTACTAACAGCGTACTTCTTAAGAAGTACGCAACATTTTAAGAAGTATTTCTTTTAAGAAGAACACACACACACAGAAAAAAGAAGATGCAGGTAGAGGATTTGCTGAAAAGATGATTCCTATGCAAAAACGAAGAAAACACTACATAATCAAGAAAAAAAATGTGCTTGTCTTTGTTGTCTTGATTAATATTTTTATTGTACAGGAAAAAAAGAAAATCATTCGAATTAATGAACATACAAAAAGAAGTTATTCTCATAACAGCTAAAAAGTAGATCTTTACAGATGAAAAAAGTTACTTAAAATTGCAAAGAAATCTAAAAAATATAATTTTTGAACTGTAAAATGATTTATTTTAACTGAAATTCAAAATAGAAATGAATCTATAGGATTTGACATTGGATATAAGAATTATATTTTCACATTGTTCATGAATTGAAATTCATGAATAAAGTTAAATATTTTGCTTTGAGGTTTATTTAGTACGCAGCGTAAATATTTATTACCATTTATGTATAATGAATTTCAGAATTGAATGCATGTGCTTTGTTTGTGATAAACGCTTAATAGAAATTTTTTATTGCATTTAAAATTCACAATTTTTATCATCCAAAATATATACATACACTTTTCAACAGAAATTTCATTTTTGAGTTGTAAAATCAAAGATTTAATTTTGATACATAATAAGGAAATCTTAAGGGGCTATTTCTCTGCAAAATCCTCAATATATTAATAAATATAATAACTTCTTTGTGTTCTTAAATCATGTACAAGATATTTATTTTTAAAAACGTTTTTCTATAAAATGTATTTTTGAATGATGTATTTAATAGATCATTAACTCGTAAGTGATGTGCTGCTTTATTAAGAAAAAATCTTAGAAATACAAATTTTAATGAGCATATAAGTTAAGCAGAACAAAAATAAATAAAGTTTTATTTCCAGCATACAATTTTCTTTAAATGAATCTCTTTTTAAGGACAAAATAGATGAAATTTAATTCTTTAAAAAATTCTTAATATTTTATAAATCTGATTTTTTTAAAATTCAAATTAAACTTTTAATTCAAAATACAATTTTATTTTACTTTACAGGATGTTATTCCGTAATAAGAGATATATAAAACGAATCAAACATGTTTTTGAATATCTCCCAGGTTATTCTTATTATTTTTGAATACAAACTGCACTGCAATTTGAAACTAAGCCAAATCTTTCCCTCTCATTTTAGCATTAATTACTGAAATGTAAAAGCTTTCTTCCTGTTTTTATTTTCTTATCATTTTTCAAATATGGCTTTGCGTGTCTCACATTACTAAACATGGCGTGATTAAGATTATTTCATTCTATTTCTCCATTTACTTATCAACTTTAACGTAAATTTAATAAACAAAAGAATTAATTTTCTAAAATTTAGAAATTTTACTAAATAGAGAATAAAATTACCTTGGGAAGTTTCAAAAGTGATAAAATAAAATTTTTTTTACTGTTAGATATTCATCATACATAAATGTAATTCTTAGAAATCATCTACATTGAATCTCATAAAATTATTAATGTTAAAAATGAAAAGAATTTTGTCAGAATCAAATTTTTTTGAACATTAATTTTTGTAACAATTATTTATCTATGTATTGGTCATAGAGTATTATATGTTGATTCTATTCTGTTTTGAGAAATAAAGAAACATTTCATAGCTTTTGAAAAATATTTAAACATGTAAATTCACTACAAAAATGATGATAGCTTTTGATGATGAAAATATTTGTTAATATTAATATCAGTAAAAGTTTCATCTTTCTCAAATCAACATTGAGATAATAATTTTCAAAAATTTGAAACCAAGAAGTAAAAAATTTCCAAACATTAAAACTAATTTTTGTTTATGAAGAATCTTGATTGTCTTTATAAACTTAATGTCGTTATAATTATCTAAATACATGCTTTCTAATAGATAATATTCTCCAATTTTAATTCATTCTTTTTATTATATTTTAACGACTTAAGAAACAACATTTTTCTTACACATGTTTTCCCAACTCTTAACTTTCGTTATCAATATAATTTCACATATTTTACGAAGAACATGAAATGGTCTATAGGTCTGAAAAAACTTCAATGCTTTATGTTTTTATTAAAAATAAACGCATTAAAAGTAACTTTTTTAAATTTTAGAAAATTGAATTTGAAATTATAAGATGATTTTAAATATCTAATTCAGGCTGAAATTATTCTTTGTTTTATCAGTTTAAATAACTTGCATTTTCTATAAAATTTTCACATGATATTTTTAAAGTGCATGTTTATTAAATGGAAAGCATAAAAATATTTTATGATTGTATATACAATCTTGTTTTTGGAAAACATTTAAATTATCTATTGTTTCTTCTTCTTCATTGGCCTGACAGGTGCCACGCTTCGAGATTAGTGTTAATTGAGAGTCAATTAAATGATATCTTTAAATCACGAGAATTTTATTCGTAGCCAATTCAATAAGATACAGGAAATTTCAGCTGTCGAAATCACAAGTACACGGCTCTAATTCTGCTAATACAAAGAAAACAGGAATTGGAAGAAGACAGTTCCCAAACACAGAAGGCTCTAATACCTCAGACAGACAACTGCTAATATACACTAGACTAGCATTCAAGAGTGATCGTCTTCACTAACAGCTTCTATGTTGGGCGGCGGTTTTTATATCTGACTTGGCTGGAAAATCTAAGAGTTTCGCCAAGATTTAAGACAATCTTGCTTAATATTGGTCCTACAGCTTCAGTGATGGAATTTTCCTGAAATATCTATTTTTGATGAGTCACCAAGTATCTCATCAAAAGTTCACCAAGACGCTAAATCATTAGAAAGGATGTTTTTAACGTAGAACACGCCTATATTGAGCAATGTTTGTCGAAAGTCTGATTATTTCAGGTCTGACTGAGATGTCTGAAGAATTAGTTTTTCTGTTTCTTAACAGGACATTCTGAATTGTGTTTATCCCTTGATGCCTTTATAAATTAAGATATGTGTGTAGATCTTATGACATTTAGAGACACAAAGGGATAATATATTTTAAAATTTGATTTCCAGAATGTTTTAAATTTCATAATATATTTTTTGACATCTCAGTACAATTTTTATAAAATTTATTATTTGTTACATTGGTCTAGCATTTTTTTAAATGTTAAGCGTTGAAGATTAGAAATCTGTATGTTGATGATTTTATGTGTGTATTCATTATATATATATATATATATATATATATATATATATATATATATATATATATATATATATATATATATATATATATATATATATATATATATATGTATATACAGGGTTAGCAAGAAATAAGTTTCCCACTTCAGAGGGCTGTAGAATCCGTTCTGTTTGTCCAAATGAGATAAAATTTGAACTACAGATAATTCAAATAATGCGCTTCACATTTATTTTTTAAAAAGATAGTACAAAATTTCGCCGATAGATGGCGCTGTAATACACATAAAACATTTGATATGCTTTATAAATGTTAAATAACAATAATAAAAAAGTAGCATTACAACTGTTCAATAAGTCTCCCTTCATTTTCAACAATGTGCTCTAATCGCAGAACCATATTTTCAACAGCAGACCGGAATGAGTCTGTGGGAATATCAAGGATATGGCGCCGAATGCCGAATGTCCGTCAGATCTGGTACAGATGCTGGCCTTTTACGGTAGAATTGTCATTCAAAAACCCCACAACCAAGTGTCGCAGGGGGTGATATCCGGAGAACGAGGAGGCCATGCCGTAGGGAAATGACGGCTGATAACCCATGCCTCAGTAAAATGCTGTGTTAGCAGTTGCTTTACACGACGATTAATATAAGGAGGTGCGCCATCCTGCATGAAAATGATGTCCTGAAGGCATCCACGCTGCAGAAGTTGTGGGATTACAAAATCCCTCAACATATCTTGGTACCGTTGTCCTGTGATTGAACAGCTTTTGATTCCATATGCAGTTATCTCTTCAAAAAAATACGGTCCAATCACAAAAGTAATCGTAAACCCACACCATACTGTCACTTTTTCAGGATGCAATGGTTTTCCTGGATAGCTTTAGAATAGGGTTTTCCGCTGTCCAAATTCGACAATTTTGGGTCTTGACTTGCCCATTAAGTTAAAAGTGGGCTTCATCAGTCCACAGAATATTCCATGGCCAAGTGACGTCAACCACCATTTGAACTAGGAACTGAAGTGCAAAAGTTTTAAGAACCTCTGAGTCTCCGTCCTGCAAGTGCAGAGTCTTGGTTTTGCAGGGATAAAAATGCAAAATCTGCCGTAAGATTTTTCGTACAGTGGAATACGGCATATCCAATACACAGGAAACAAGGCACACTCACACTACCATCCGACGACTGACTGCTGGCTTCAACGACCACGGTAGCCACATTTTCGACGCTAGAAGAATAAATTGGCTTTCGTCCTCTACCGGGAAGAATTAATTGCAAGTTGTCCAGTTCTTTCAAATTTCTGCATCATCTTGCGTAACGCACATGGAGACATTGGACCTCTTCGTATCTGCTTCATACGGCGAAATTCTTTTACAGCTGCAACGGTTCTGGTAGTAGCGCTTTTTCTTGCAAAGAAGGCATGATGTGCAGAGAAGTAACTAATGCTCGTTCGGACTCCGCCTTCTTTTTACCCAAAGATAATGCTAATAGACATGCGCTGCAAGGCAAATGACTTTTAATATTTTCAGTATATACAAAAAAAACCATTAGTATTACAGCGCCATCCATTGGCGAAATTTTGTACTATTTTTTTTTTTTACATAAATGTCAAGCGCATCATTTGAATTATCTGTAGTTCAAATTTTATCTCATTTGGACAAAAAGAACTTATTCTACAGCCCTCTGAAGTGGGAAACTTATTTCTTGCTAACCCTGTATATACATATATATATATATATATATATATATATATATATATATATATATATATATATATATATATATATATATATACATACATATATATATATATATATATGAATATAAATTTCAAGATGAATAGATGATTTAAATAATTAATTAATCTTTATTGCCAGAAAAGTATAAATTTCTAATTTATTAAATGTTAATAATTTATCTTTTCGTATAATCTCAATCTATAAATCACAACTTTAAAATTCTGTTACTACATAACTTCCAAAATGCATTTGAAAATGAGTATATATAAAATATTTTTAGAATTATATTTTGATTAACAATGCATTTAAATGCATCTATCATAAAATGCAACTTCTTTTAAAAAAATGCGTAAACTTTAATGAAATTTGTTTAAATAATACTGTTCGTTAATAAAACTCTAATTTTTCATTCACTTAAAAACTTTTCCAACTTAAAATTGTTGACAGTTTATTTGAAATTCAAATTAGTTTTAATAAAAAACTGCATCTAAACTTTAATTGTACTTTTTGTAAGATTTACATTTCGTTGTAATGCACAAGCATTAGTTTGTTCATCACTCCGAAAACAATTTTATCCTCATTAAAGTTATCAAATAAAGACTGAGTACGTTTCATAATTTTTATTATAGTTTGAATGTTTCCGAGGAGGATGAATTTCAAACAATGCTTGCTTTAAACTTTTAAAAGTACATAACTGTTCTTCAACCACGGAAAAATCTATGTTTGTTTGAGCTATTTTCGTCTTATAACTCAATTAAAAGTTCATTTACATATGTCTGGTAGTTCTTAAAAGAGATGTCATTAGAGGAGGAAAAAAAGTATTCCTAAAAGGTTAATATAATATGACATTTATAAGGCACAACCATTTTAGTAGAGCGTAAAATTAAAGTAGTTTTATTTCTTAGAAAACATCTAAAGATATGAAAAGAATTCAAAATTAATATCGAGCTTATTAAAAAAAGAAATACAAGAAATTATATATTCTTTTTTAAAATAAAAATTGAACTAAAATTGACACTTTTCATTCGGTTGAAATTGCAAGGTGAATTTTTATCACACTAAAAATTGTTGGATTATAGAAAATGGACAAATTAACCCGTGTTTCGTAATTGTTACCATTTTAATTAATTATTTGATATAAAATATTTTATTTTAAGAAATTTCTTTGAAACACTTCTACTAACTTCTTAGTTTTTAAATTTGCGCTATAAAAAACAGGAAAAAATTTGCTTCAATCACAGAATGGAACTCGGGTTTCGTTTCCTCTCCTAATTGTATATATAAGTGGACAAAATCTTTTTTCCCTTCAGTTCCCTGCAGGATTAAGAACTATTAGTTTTAGACTGACTTTAAAATTACGCAATTCCTCACTGGACATGGGAAATTCAATAGCTACCTGCACCATTATAAACAGTGAGGTGTGCATGTGCAACTCTGGGAGTGACAACCCTTCTCCCATTCTTCTTGAATGCCCATCTATTTCAGAAGTAAGGAACGAGCTTTGTAAAGACTTAAATAACAGGGGGCTCCCGATTATGGTAGATCTAGTTAAGAAAGAGAATTTTGAATTTTTTATAAAATTTATCCATGCTGTTATCTAACTCCTTTTTAAATTTTATATGTCTTTTTTTTCTTTCTGCCTTCTTTTATTATTATTCTTTTCATCTCCTGATTTATTTGTATTTGTTTTGTAGTACGTTTATTGTACCTTCGGGCCCTGTGTGGAATTCCTTGGTGCACAGGGAGATATTTTTGTTTCAATAAAAAAAAAATTATTTTTCAAAATTAAAGGTCATCCTTTGTAATAAATAATTGAATTATTTGATATAGAAAAGAGGAACATTTTTATACATGAAATGAATATAAAACAAACTTAAAAATTCAGGAAAAAAGAATAATATCAAATTTAATTTTTAAATTGACCTGATTCATTTCTTAAGCCTAAAATCCATGCAAATGTTTTTATATAATATGTTT
Organism: Latrodectus hesperus; assembly: GCA_037975125.1. Classification (NCBI taxonomy): domain Eukaryota; kingdom Metazoa; phylum Arthropoda; class Arachnida; order Araneae; family Theridiidae; genus Latrodectus; species Latrodectus hesperus. The sequence goes on along the minus strand of CM075852.1, from coordinate 19,342,038 downwards.
CTTTTTGACGGAATTGTAAATGTAGAGTCGACCGTTATTCATAGTTATTTTAAAATCCTGAAGCATGCAAGGTTCTACAAAGATAATTTTCAGTTCTCTTTGGAAATTAACTTTACTTTAGTTACAAAACATAGGTTACAATTAATCAACTTTTATTAGATGTTGATAAAAATTCCTGTACTAGATTTAGAAATTTGATATATATATATATATATATATATATATATATATATATATATATATATATATATATATATATATAATAATATATATATATATATATATATATATATATATATATATATATATATATAGTAAAATTACATGCACACCAAACATATTAATATAATATACATGTATATTATATTGATACATATATGAAATGGATAAGAAAGGAAATTTTTATGTACCTTATGTTTATGAAATCTCATGGAATACTATATATATACAAGCAGTTTAATAAATATGAGATGTATAACATATTTACGCACTTTCATAACAAAATATTTTATGGAAAAGATATTTTTTTATTCAAATAAATTATATGTACAACACATGTATTGATAAGGAAACGAATTAATCTTCAAGGCAACACACATAAATGGCGTACAAATGTACACTGAATGTTTATGTCAATAGTTGACAAAATTCGTCAGTGGCAGAGATGGATGCTTCTATGTATCTAAATGAAGAATAATAAATGTTTGTAATGCCATCTTGAAAACTAGATGTTACTCAATCGTTTCTCCAGATCGTTGACATTTTATGGTGTTCAAATTTAGTGATCTACATGTCCTAGACAAAGTATATTGATAGTGAGTGATCAAAAAAGACTATCAACAGCGCAAATACAGCCTATAGAATGATAGAATTGATTTCGGTGTTTAGTTCGTCCATATACGAATGCGATGATAATCTGAGCCAAGAGTCAGCGGCAATTCATCGTTTAATGCTACGCGCAATTATGATGATAGGCAGCAATACTATTGTAGATGACTTCTTTTATGTAAGTTTAGAGGTTTAAAAATCGATATGAATTAATGTATCAATTAAATATCTTGAGAAATAGAAAATATATGGATAACAAGAAAGTTTGTGTTCTGCACTAGAAAGCAAACAATAACTTCCACTTGTTTCATTACTTAAGCATACTCCCAAAAATTTCATTAACCGGAACTGGAATAAAGTATTTATCATTTCTTCGAATATCAAATCTCCTAAAATTTTCCTTACATCAGTGTACCAAAGTTTAATGTTTCCAAATCTTTAACTGATTATGGAAATTTTAAAAATTATTCATTTTGCTCTGGTTATGAAAATTCCATATATTTACATCCTGACTGTGCCAACCGATGGTTGAGTGGTTAGCGTTCCTGACTCCTGAGCTATGGGTCCTGGGTTCCAATCCCTGTTCGGGCATTGATGTTACCTTCTTTCTCTGTTCTCTTTGTGTTTCTCTGTCCTTTCTTCTGTAATGAAGTATGAATGTGGCCCACCCTATGAACCGATTTGAGGTGGTATGGCGCGGGTAATGCTACTCGCCTTCATTACTTGGTTCACAGGTGCCCGCTGGGTAACGACAAATGAGTAGCAGTTTCTGGCCTTGTTGTGGCATAGGGTTCAGTCACCCAAGTGTGCCCGCCATTGGAAAAAAACCTCCTGACTGTCAAAGTTATTGCCACACTAATTACGGCAAATATCTTTGATATTGATAGCCATTTTTTCAGATTTGGTTGAACCTTGAGTTTTGTTTTTTCTAAAATAATGTGTATACATGACAGAGTTTAATGACATAGTTTAAAATATTTGTTATTTGTGTTTTTCTTGTTATTCTGTATTTTCTCGTTCAAAAGTTTTCATTATAATTTTTAGGCCTTGTTTGATCATTATCTGTGGACATAGTTCAATGAAAAAAAAGTGATTTAAAGGCAATTCAGGGATGGTACACAATCTCTCATCTGATTTCTTATTTTACTTATGCAAACTAACCTTCCAGAGCCTGAATGTTGTATATAAGTTCATTGAAGGAATTTATTTATTTATTGAAAATGTCCAGAAACTTGTCTATGACGCCATTAGTTCTTTGAACTTCCAATACTTCTGAACAGTACATATTAAAAATACAAGTGAATAAATCACGAGTCAAAATGGTTAGCTTCAAAAACTTAATCTATTTCATACTAAAGGCACAAGTCCAAAGTTTTGTTGCTGGCAATATTCACACACAGCCGTGTACGTATGGTTCCGGAGAAGGCTTACTGTTCGATTATTCCTGACAACATCACGCTTTCTAAGTTTACGACCTCGTTTAAAGTCATCTTATTGCTATAAATCATAGACAACGTCGTAATGGGATTACTCAATCTATCTTCAAAGTGTCTCTGAGTTATATCTCTAGTATAACGAGAAGAGATAAAGTTTCAGCTTCTGTTTCCATTTTTATACTCTGCGAATTGTAAATTTACTTTTACGTTTAAGTTAGTGGATTTTACGAAATGATCGCAAATAAAAAATACATAAAAATATACCACTTTATGATGTTTCATTGCCAAAAACTTTTTTTTTTGCATATAATGAAAACAAATCATACTAATATGAAAGTTACCTGTCGAGGAGTTGCTGTAGTGAAATATTAAACTATGTTATAAGATTTTAGTTAAAAAAGCTTTGTATATTCAACGTTTATTACAGTTATTTTAATAATTTGTCGAATTCTAGCTTTGCCATAGTAAAACACTGTTTATTATTCAGAATTTTTGCTTAAGAAACGTATATGTTAATGTTTATTTACGTATATTACGACATATAGGTGGTTAATATTTTATGAAAATATGTATGCAGTTAGAGAAGAAAAATTTGAATTGATAACTTTTATTTATTTGGGAAAAGAAATAAAATATCTTGAAGAAAAAAGTCTCAAATAAAGTTAGTGTTTCTGTTTCTTACATAATCGGAATGTATTTCATTGAATTTGAGTTCCAAGTGAAAATTGTGAATGTATCTAGGGTATTTGCATATGTATAAATGTATCCTTAATAGTTTATTATCATAATAGAAATTCATTGACTTTACTGATAATATTTTCCATTAAATTTTCAAAATGTTAAAAATTGTAATCACATTAGTATATATATATATATATATATATATATATATATATATATATATATTAACTATTTTATTTTTACTATGAGAATTTGAAACTTATTTCTCTCTTCAGTTACTATTTTTATTTATTAACTCATAATTGAAATCAATGCGTGTTTCTAAAAATTATCTTCGTAAAGGACTGCAGAATTTGAAAAGCAGCATATAATCAATAACTCTATATAAAGTTCTACACACACAGTGAGGTCAGTCAACATGAATAAAAAATACCCGAGTAAAATTCTCAAATTGAATTTAATCTTCATCATTGTCTTTCTTAAAGAACTAAAAAGTTTGAAGAATAAAAAACCAGAATTTAATTACTCGGAATATGTCATTCGAGTTTTCAAAGCATTGGGAAATTTTTAAAACCTAGAGCTTTTGATAAAGGAATAAAGCTAGATATGTGCAATATTTAATGCTGACTTTAGGATTCAAAAATAAGTTATTACTCTTTATCATGCCAATTTTAATTTCTTTTTGTCAGAATAAAGCTAAACACTGAAAGATGAGGGGAAAATTGCGATTATTTTAGCAATACTAATTTAGTTTAACTTAGCTAGAGTGACAAAAAATTTGCGAGTTAATTAAAATTAAATAACTCGCGGAAAATTTATAAGACAGTTTTGTTTTTTATAACAACCATTTATAAATGGCAGTATTAGAAAACAAATTAGATGACTTATTTGGATTAAACAAAATAATATTTTATTGAAATTGTTTTTTATTATATCTCTCCGGTTTTAACCTCTCTCTATTCCCAAATGAATATATATATATATATATATATATATATATATATATATATATATATATATATATATATATATATATATATATATATATATATATATATATATATATATATTCATCGCAAATTTCACATTTTTGAAGGACCATAAATAAATAAATAATCTGATTGCTATGAACGCTAGCAAGCATTAAAGATTTGTAATAACTGATGATAAAAATGAAAAATATTTGTTTCTAAAATTTTATGGAAACAATAGATTGCAATTAAGAATTTGAAATATTTTAGTTAAAACTTCAATAATTATATATAGTGTATTCATCATATCTTTTATTAAATCTTTTCTTTTTAATAATTCATAAAGGTGAGAAAAAGTTAAAACTCAGATTTTTTGTTTACTGTAAAAGGAATAAAAGAGAATAAAAAACAAAAACTACAGCAAGGGAGAATAAATTTAGGAAGAAAAGAGAAAAATATGATAAAACACAAATACTTTAATTTGTGAATTTAGAAATAAGTATTAAAAAGAGCATTTTCTCACCTACTGTTGCCATTCGTTTCCTTCTATTTCCTACTGCAAATGAATTTCTCAAATTAAAGTAGACATTTTGACAAATTCAACTGATTGTTTCTTTTATTTTATAAAACAAGATTAGAGAACACAAAGGAAAAAGCTAAAGCAAGTTTTTCTTATGTTGCAGATATTGTTTCTGATCTGTTGCAGATATTGTTTCATGAAATATTATAATCATTGAGTATTTGTAGCCTGCACACAGTAAAAGTAAAGCCCCATTTAACAAAGTATAATAATTCAGTAATTCGTTATCACACAATAAGTTTAAGCTTAAGCAAGGGAATAAAATATTAAATCAGTCTAAAGGTAAACGCATTTGAATTTAAGGCAAATAAATATCAAAAATCCATTTTTTGTTTTCATAAAGTAGATAATTTTTTTATTATGTAGTAAATTGCGTTAATATACCTTTAGTTACTGAAGAAAAGGAAAATTTGATCCTCAATAATCTAAAGAAACACACCCCCACACATATTATATATATATATATATATATATATATATATATATATATATATATATATATATATATATATATATATATATATATATATATAATACATTTCTGTAAGAAAATCTACTCTCTAAGTATACATACTTATTTAAAGCTGAAAACTTAATATATTTTGAAAAACAGTTAAATATGTCTATATTTTGTTAAACTATCAAAGTTTGATTTCTTTTAAACTTTTGGAAATTTTTATTTATTTTATGAAAACGTCTGCATCTGGTAAACATAAAGTTTGATCACGTTACAGAAACTTTTAGAACCTTTCCATAAACAATTTCATTTTTCCGACTGAGTTTAGATGTTAAAAAGTTTAACTTTCTAACTTTTGCGAAGCACTTATTTTATTTAAAATATTATCAGAAGTTTTGTTGCGGAATGTATTTCTGCTTAGCATTTTTGCGATAATGTACAAAATAACTACAATTTTTTTCTTAAAATCTAATATTATTAACAATGTAATATAACATTGAACCATTTTTATCATTTAGCTTTTAGTTTAAACACACACACTCAATATTATTACTATTTTTTTTAATTAAAACTAATTTCCGAATTGTACCATGTTATATCATGTCATTTATGTATATCAATCAATAAATACATAGATATAAAATTTATATTTTCCTAAAATTGGTGGTTAGATAATCTATATATGATAATAAATTTAGTTAAGATATATCCCTATAGTTACAAATATTAATTTAGCTTTAAGGGATTCTGTGATTACTTTTTGGTATAAATTAAGTAAGATAGTGTTTTTAAGTATTTTTATGTTACATGGAAGTAAATCCATAAGTGTGTTGCTTTTTTTGGGATTTAGATAATTACGTATTTGAGATGACTCTAGAATTTATTGACTCTATATTTTTATTTAGTACAATTTAAAAATTGCACTCTTGTAAAAATGTATAAACTTAGTATAATTTGATAAGTACCTGATGAAAATATAAATGATACAGCTAAAATTTTGTCTAAGTATAATTTTTTTTCTGTACATATCAATAAACTTTATTGATGATTAATGAGGCCAAAATTATTAATTGTCTTATTAATTTAAATAATCAGGGAGACAAAATTCGGAAAACTCCAAAGAAATCCTCGCAACAGATATAGCATATCAGGGCTTTTAGGGAAAAAATTTGTGTAATCCGATATAATATCGATAATTTTTTGTTTTAATAATTCAACTGTCTTGAATGTTTTATTAAAAAAAAACTTATATTGCACAAAATGTTCAGAAATTAAAGACAATCAAGGAATTGAAGAAAAGTTTGTTTAGAAAAATGGAGATAATAATATGTTTTGGAGGAAAAATTTTGGTAAAAGTCATACCTGCTTGTCACGAAAAGAAAACTCAATATTTCAGTCTGAGTGAAGATGTGGAAGGCAGTGAAGCACTTTCCAATGGTTTCCAGCAGGTATGATGTTTTCGAGATCAATTTTAAGAGCAAACATTCCCAAGTGATACATTTATTTCATTGTCTCGTATATCAGAGTACTTTTTTTTATCACGTTTGTTCTGAAATGCGTTGAAGTTTAATGACATTTCCTTTCCACATCACCCATTTCGGAGCTTGTCAGAATATATAGGGAGAGATTTAAAAGGAATACCTTTGGGCGAGATATCAAAATAGTTTTCTTATGCGTATAATGACAATATTGTGCATTTAACTGAATGATGGATGTAAATGTCTTTAAATAAAATTTTATATACTTTAGCAAAAATAAAGTAATTCTGAAAGCATCATCTTAGGCATGAAACGGCATTGTTTTTATTTTTTGTTACTTCTTAGAACGCCAACTATCAAATTTTGGCATGCATATGAATGTGTTATATATATATATATATATATATATATATATATATATATATATATATATATATATATATATATATATATATATATATATATATATATATATAAATATATATATATATATATATATATATATATATATATATATATATATATATATATATATATATATATATATATATATATATTTATATATATATATATATTCCTTTTTTCATTTCCAATTAAGTTCTTTTATAGAAAATTATAATATATACGATGAAAGAGATTTGATACCTATTAAATATTTTATGATTATTAAGCAAACTACAAGAACATTAAAACAAAAGGAGCAAAATAAATTCTTTCCAAATTTATTAAATGAATTTGTTTCTATAGTTCATTTTTGTATTTTAATCATATAGATAATTTATAGATCAGTTTACTTTTATATTTAAAGTGTTGATAAAAATTAGAAATTTTTACAGTTATTTATCATATTATTATAATCAATAGATAAAATATTTTTGAATTAAGAATGTTACAAACATTTAATTTTTTAAAAATATTATGAAAGTTAATTTTTATGTAAGCTATATATATGTATATATATATATATATATATATATATATATATATATATATATATATATATATATATATATATATATATATATATATATATATAAAAAAACTATGTCTTGGACCATTGCAGAAAAGCCATAATTAGTGCCAATGAAAGTCAATACCCCCTGACGAAGCTGGCCATATTGGTACTTCATTCCATTTTATATCTATCTTCCTTTGATACTTTCCTTGATATTTTCTTTGAAAATTCTTCCAAGTATTTTCAATGTATTGTTTTCCATTTAGTATTTTCAATGTATTATTCTCCATTTGGCATTTTTCATTGTATTTTATAAAATATACTATTAACTATATCTTAGTAATACTATTCTAGCTGCTTTTGCGCTAAATGTATTGCTAAGTATATTTGTTTTTTTTATATTCTTGTGCTTTTTAGTTCTATATCTAACCTTGCATTTTATATTTATATATTTATATATACACACATAACATTTTTAATATACTTTATTTATTAGACATAGATAATTTTGGTTATTTATTTTGCAATGTTTCCAGACTGTATATTAATTTATTTTAAGAAATGAATAATTTATTCTGTATAATTGCTTTTATGTTATGATGAAACAAACGAAGATTTCAATGAGTAAAGTACTATTAGGTGCAACTAGTATTAACAAGTATGATGAGCCTATTAATAACTTAGAAGATCATTCTTAAATAAGAGAAAAATAAAAAATCTTTTTTTAATTTAACATAAAAAAATGTTAAATTTTTTTAATCACTGTTATAAAATAATTCTTAAATAAATAATTCCATTACGTAATTTATGGGATAGTTAATCAGAAATTATAGGTCATATAATTTCAAATTCATTATCCATAATTTCGATTTCTCTTTGAGGGAAATTATGTAAACAGACACAAAGGTATTTAGCGAAAGCAAATAATTTAAGTAAATAGGTATGTGATTAAAATGAATTGTCATATATATTTAGCTTTTTTCAGATTTCTAAATAAATGACATTAGGCACATTAAAAATATCAGAAATTTAGATTTTATACTTGCTTTTTATTTTGAAGCCACCTTTATAAAATTTGACTATCAAAAAGATGTGATATTGTTATTTGTCTTATCACAAAATTTCAAATATCACTAAGAGTCTAAAATATGGAAAAATAAATTAAGTATAGGAAGAAAGAGAATTGTTGAGGAATGTGATTTTAAAGTGGTTGTACTTACCATAGATAGTTGGAGCAAGTGTGACTTTTCAGTTACACTTGCTCACACACTTGAAACATACCAACGGTTGGGATTTTCTATAGTATTGGAGACTAATGTCATAATAGCATACACACACAGATAAGCAGGGCGAGTTGGAAGAAGCAAAATGTTGGACAGAAAGTGAAGCTCAGTAAAAGAAGCCGTCGGTTATTGAAATGTATAGTAATGTCTAAAATGCGAACAGCCGCAGCATAAGTAAACGCAGAGCTCAATCAGCATCTGAATTCTACAGCGTCGATGATTACTTCTCAAAGGAACCTTCATAAATAGAACATTTACAGCAAAGTCAAAACACCCGAACCACTTGTCACATTTGCTGAAGCCAAACGTCGTCTGCAATATTGTCACACTCACAAAACTTGATCAATTGACATGTGGACAAAAGTAGTATTATTTGACAAATCATCTTTTCCGCTTTTCCTCTGCAACGGAATCAATGAACGTTTAGAAGACTTTTACACAAATGTTTGAACAGGATTTTCTTCCTTGAAATGTTAAACAGGGAAGTAGATCTGTCATGATAACCATGTCTTTGTTTTCTGCTCAGCCAACTGTAACCTTGAGAGAATCACTGGCCAGAAATATTGGAAAGTTTTAGCTGACCATGTACATCTCATGAAGCAGATTTTGTTTCCTGATAAGCGATGATAATGTTCCTCTCCATGTAGCGGCGCTTGTCTAGTCATGGTTTCATGAGCACAAGGATGAAGTTAAACATCGCTTTCACCTGAAAAATCTCCCGATCTATAATTGAGCTGCTATGGTCTTTTTAGAGCGTTCAATACGGAATCGATACCTTACACCGGTATCATTTCCAGAAATTTCCCAATATCTCCATGAAGATAGACTATGTCTTCAAAACGATATTCAAGGCTAAAATGAATCGATTCTTAGGTGAATCGAAGCTGCACTACAAGCCAAATATGGTCTTACACCATCCTAATAAAAAATGAAATTTCCTTGAATAATTATTAAAAATACAACTGCCTTTTTTCCGAAAAAATACGAATTCTTAAAGTTCCAATAATTCAGCATCAGTCATTAAAATTGTTTGCAAGAACAATTTTTTCTCAGGTAACAAATTAGTTCAGTTGATATATTTTTCTCATTAAATTTAAAATTAGTATATTTTTCTTGATGCAACTTATTCTCCTTTAACTTTATTATCCAACCATCCTAAAATGCACATTGAAACTAAATAATAATATGGTGGTTTTTATGTTTAATAATTTTATATTCAGTTCATTATAGCTTTTATTTTTTTATTCTCTACAAATTTCCTTACTTTGATTCTACATATGGTCATGTAAAGTCAGAGCAAATGAAGTTAGGACTGTATTCCAAAAAGTTTGCATTGACCGACTGTGAACTTGCATCTGAATAACAGAATACAGTAATTACTGTTATATTAGCCAGAAAAAATTTCTATATACATGTTCTACATGTTATACTATTTAGCATTTGGGGAGGAATATTCAACATAAATAAGTGTCCTCGTTTGATAATTATTTTATATTACACAAAATATTCAATTTACCTTTAGTTAACGTTAATTTATGTTCAATGAATAAAATACTGAACTCAAAAGTCCTGTAATGTAAAATATTCATTGGTAAAACTTGTTTACATGTATTCAATGCTTTTTGTTATTTCAATCACATATTTCTAAGTTTATTTGATGGAACAACAGAGTACATCCACAGTCAATTAAAAATGAAAGTAAATGAATCATTAGTAAAATATTCTAAAAATATTTCCTTTCATTGCAATTAACTATAAATTAATCACGCATCTACTTGTATGAAGTGCAAACATTATTTAAAATCTTTATTAAATCAAGAAACAAGCCATTCATTTATACATAATTATTTCACGAAGTTAAAATCACCGAGTCTTTTCGCACAGAAAATTTTCATTTTGCTGTAATTGTATTTAAATTAATTCTTTTGAGAAAACTGTGCAAATAAGTGTTACACTTTCCCTTTCAAAATATTCCCCAGACTCCTCGAAATATTTACTAAGATTCTATATTGCACTGTTAAACAGAATTTGTTGACTTGAATAAACTCTGAGATTGTGTCAGACTGTCATGCAAGGAATATTTTATTTAATTGATTGAATTTTAAAATATATTCGTTATATTTTAAAATTAGCTTTTTTATTGTTTGCTCTGAGAGTATTGTTATACATGGTTACATGCTTTAAATATGCAAAAAATCTTTTAAGTTAGTTTAGTAATTACAATTGGGAAAATGTAGAGTTATTTTTCACAGAAGAAAATGGATATTACAGTTTCTTAGATGCTGATATTTGCAAGGGAAAAGTTAGAAATTACCTCATTTGAGTTTTTCAGTTAAAATTACATAAAATTATGTTTTTTTAAACTTCTAGAAAACAACGTTATAAAACTTATTTCCAAATGACACATTTTTTTCAAATAATAACTTTATTTAAGATATATTTAAGATACATGAATAAAATGAAAAAAATAACCAATTATCAATCACAATGAAAATTATACATTTGAACCAAGTTTAATTAAGAATAAATAAGGTATGAAAGAGATAAAATATGAAAAGAAATTTCCTGGTGAGATGTGACAATTTTGTTGATGGAGATCTCCAAAATAATTTTTCACCTGTAACGTAAAAAATGGATTGAACATGATATGAGCTCTATTCAGGAAAAGCAACTTTTACAGCACAGGGATAAATGCAGTCAGTAAGATTAGAAATAAACTCTACAATAAAAAATGAGTGCATCAGGAAGAGCTCTTATAAGTTGCGATGAAAATTAATATATATAAACATGCCCATAAAGACAAGCATTTTCATAGGTATGTTTATATCATTAGTTCAGAAGGAGGGAATTATTTATTTTACAATTTGTGTAAAAAAGTCAATACGACGTTAGTCTTCTGTTTCAAATTGAAGCTCTTGCCCAATATAGGACATTCAGATAAAGTTTACAAATTGCGAGTGTCCTATGGAGTTTCTTACCAATTTGACTCAAAATTTGAAAATAAATTGTGTACATTTCAGAATAATTGCAATTTTTCTGGGAGAAACAAACCTGGCTGGTTACGGGAAGTTTCAGATAAGCTTGAAGAATAATAATACGTGACTTAGGTAATCGGGCATTACAGTCAAGGCAATTAAATCAGAGACGTTGTAAAAGTGATGGTAAACGTCTAGGTGGCCCAATGAGTTAACTGTTCAAGAAATAATTACTAAAATGGTCTCAATAAAGATCTCTTAAAACGGTCTCATAGAAAGATAACACTTCAAAATATAAGGGCAAGTTATGGTTGTTTTCTGTAAGCGTTAATAAAGATAATATACTGTGATATCACAAAAGTCTCCTTACACTTCTGCAAGAGTCACCAAAATGCAGTTCAATTGCGGATTAATCACAAACGGTTATGTGTTCCATATTTGTGGTTGATAGAGTTTGGTATGAATAACATAGGACTTAAAGGGGAAAATCAGGAGTAGTTGAAATGTAATTAATAAAATGATTGCAAATAGTTTTTCAATAAGTTCTAACAAAACCATTGTTATACCAGATTTTTGAGTATTATTACAATAGCTTACTTATGTTTTTTATTTAATATCGTATAGCTTACATTACATTGTATTTATTTATTTTTAATCCATATAGTTTTTTTTAACACAAGATAGAAAAATGTTTTGTACTTTTCCAGACTTTTAAAACGTATTTATCCATGGCAATGCTTGGTAAAATGATCAAAAGCAAAGTTTCTTAGAGCATAAATGACATAGTGGGAAATTTAGTTATTATTTATAAATTTTTTTATTATGAATTATTCATCAAAGTTTGTTGTTATTATTCCCAATAAAAATATTTCTCGTTTTTGGACTTAAATCCCATAATTTATAAGACCGTTATCCCAGATATAAAAAATTAATGTGTCTAAATCGACTATTTCTACATTGTGCCGTCAAATAATATTAAATAAAACAATTAAAGGTTTCGTATATTTTAAGTATTAAAAGAAAACAATGCTATTTTTTGTGGTATGGATTCGAATAGCAAATGAGGTTTTTAAGCATGGTCTTATTATTGATGCCTAACACAAATTTGCATTAATTGGAAGGAGGTTTGGTGACTTCATTTTTGCAAATCATTCATTTCCAATTCATAAAAACACAGACCTACTTTCTATTCCATGCATGGCTCGAGTGATATTCATCATGCGCATTGTGTGTTGGGATTTTTTTTTAAAAAATTATTAAACGTTTAGATATATACCAGTTATAACTATCTTACGGTTAAAAAGATATATAAGATTCTCTTTTTGGCTTTATTATTTTTGAACTTGCTTTATTTGGTGCTGGTTTGCACACTGAATTGAACTTGGAGTGTGGCTGTATCTGGATTTTCCGTGCACAATTTTCAAATCCAGTTACATCATACAAGCGTCTTTCAAATAACTAAATAACTAATTACTGAATACGAGATTATTGTCACTTTGAAGCTTATTGGGAACTCCAATTATAAAAAAGTCATTTAAATTGTATACAACTCTTGCACGTTTCTTCTGAGAGAGTTCCCTGAATGAGTTTTGTCACGTATTACAACTATAAAAAAGTCATTTAAATGCTGTTCAATTCTTGCATGTTTCTTCTTTGGGAGTTCCCTGAATGAATTTCGTCACGTATTCTTGATATTTAAATATAAATTTAAAACTATTTCTGATTGCAATTGCGTGCAATTAAACCAATGCTTACCTTGAGTTAAACGCTTTGAAGACCACAGGTCTTTTTTGTGGCTACCTTTGACTGCTTTTATTTCACTCTAATTTAAGTGAATAATCACTGTTTCAAAAATAACCTTTTTGTACTTTTTAAAATTTTTTTTTTACTATTCTGTTTCTGCCCACATGGCTAATTAATTCATGTGTTTCATTAATTGTAATCATTTCTACAATAACATTAGAAAAATACTGAAATCATGTGAATCTGACATCCACAAAGACCCCAACAACAGTCAAAGAACCCCTGTTGCTTGGCGACGGTGTACGTTATGATCATAACCTTGCAGCTGAGCAATCTGAACGCTTTTTGAAAAAGCGATGAACTTTTATTGCATATCCCATAATTAGTTAAGGATTATAAATTAACTGGAAAATCTATAAATATTCAATAGTTTATTGCGTTGTTGTGTATTAAATTACCGTTATCACATAGTGTTTACAAGTAATATTTTGAATTTAAATAATGTATTATTTGTGTTACATTGCGTTGTGTCGTTATTATAAATTTTTTTCTATCCAGATTCAAACCTGAAGATAGAAGCAGAAACTGACTTTGTTTTTGTAATTCAAAATTTATTTTAATTCAATCATAAAATTACAAATCTATTTACACACATACAAACTCAGTTACTTACATTATTTCAAATATTTAAACTTAACTTAAAACATGGTTAAGCACTCACATGTAGTTCATAATTTACACTAGATGTCATAATCATAGTTTAAAGTAAGAAAATAGGTGGTACCGCCCTAAAAATGACTATTGACTGGAAAAATAAATTAAAAAAAAATATGGACTTAACGTAGGAGATTTCTATTACTAAGCCGTTCTATTTTCAGGACCTCGAAAACCTGGTAGTTCATTCATTCAGCTTTTCCTTCAAGTCCTACGTTCAAGTCAACCAATTTCCTTCAAGTCCTACGTTAAAGTACTACACTTCCTGAAAAGGCAAGAGATTTGGAATGATATGGGGTACATTCTTTTGGGTTATTGAATTAAATGAAAAGGGACTTCCAGACATAGAAAAATAATTTAATTAAATTTCAAAAAATATCCAGCTAGTGAATGCTACAGCGTTTATCAAGTTTAGTGGTGATTAGAGTTATACCTTGGTAAATAACATAATTATTTACTGATATTTATACATAATGTAAAAAATCTAGTGCAATGGTAGCCTAGTGGTTAGGGCATCTGCCTTCCATCCGGTAGGGTGGGGTTCTATTCTCAATGCCGCCAAAGATCACCGAGTACATGCGATATATGTGCTCGTTAAATCCGTGGAATCGCGAAAGTCCTGTGATTGGTCATTGAGCAGTTACCATGGATGCAATGCTTTGGAGAAAAATTCCCCCCCCCCTTCAAACCAATGTCAAAATTGAGGGAAGGGATTCTCTGGTGGTACTATCCTATCGGAGGATTTACAGAAAACACTGGGGGTCTTACGTTAGGCTGACCACCTAATTGGGACAAATGCTTTGCACCCTAGGGCCCTTGGTTATGAAAACAGATATGAGCACTGTAGGCCTTGACCCAAATGGGCTGTCGTGCCATGGAGTTTAGTTTAGTTTTTAATTTAGTAAAAAATCAGGAAGTTTATTACATTTACCGTAGCATATTCATTATAAATAATGGTTGAGATGTCTTTTAAAGTTGATTTAAAAACATCTTTTCCAAATGACTCTATCAAATATCTTAGAACCGTAAAAGAAATTCAGGTTTTGATACAAATTGTTTCATAACAATTCTTATAAATAAATCAGGAAAGAAAAGAGGATTCATCTGTAAAAATTAATAATCCATTGCTAAATAACTATTTGCTTGAAATCAATTTGTGAATTAGATTTAGAATAAAGAATTGATCTATTTTAACCAGATAGATATTTTAGTTTGGCAAAAACAATGTAAAGTATTGAAAAATGGCTAAAGAAAGTTTAGAATAACAGGCAAAAATATAATGAAAGCTTCAAATCTTAAATTTTCTCTTGGTAATATTGATGACAGTGATTACGAACACCAAATGATGGCAGAGCAAGAAGTAATCCATGAAATTTATTAGCAATTTCATACGAATACGTTTATTTTTTAAAAACAAAACAAGGAAAATTTTCTTAATGTATACCGGAATTCAATACAAAATTTGTAAACAAAAATTTATTTTGCTTGAAGATTTTTCAGATCAAGTAATGTCACTTGGAGATTATTTAGAAAATTATCTTTCTAAAAGTGAATGACGTTAAGGATGAGCTTGCATGACAGAGTACATACCTAATAAGTGCAAATATAAGAAAATCTGGAAATCTATAATTATAGATTCCAAAATCGTCTAAATAATTTTAATAAATAAACTTTCAAGGAAAAATCTACTTTTTTAGAATACAGGCTTAGCTTTTTTTGACGTGGAAACGCTTTTTATAAATTCTAATAATACAGAATGCTTTTTTGGTCCAAGTCACTAGGTTATCAAAATATAAAAATTATTTATAAGTACTAGTTAATATTTAATTTATAAAATTCCATTCTGTTTTGATAATAAAAATGTATTTTTGGAAATAACAAGCAAGGCTTTATTGTATTTTTAGCATTTATGATCATTTCTTATTTTGCATATATGAGACTTATGCCATTATCTAATACATCGGTCATGAAATAATTACTGAAATAAACAAACATAAGAGCCATTGTCATTTAAATTTTTTAAATGAAAGATTGTGTTATTACTTTTATTCTAAGTCATCACGATGTTTTTCAAACTCTTACGAAAGAAATTATATTATTAATGTAATTATATTAAAAAATAATCTCAAAAATATTCATTTTTTCAAATTAAAATAAGATTTTTGGATAAAATAATCAAAATTTATCACATTTCCTATTACGAGTTTGTTATTCTCTCTTAGAAACATATAATTACATTAAACCAATATATTTTGGAAAGTAAATTTTTTGTGAATAATGATTTGAGCAGTAAAAAAAATTACTGTATGTTATATATAGTTTAACTTTATATCACAGAGTTTAGTGAGCATATATCATTTTATATACTTCATTTTTGCTAGTTTTTAGAAAGATCTAAAATTTTGCTATTATTTAAAAATTTTTTGTAAAATCTGTTTGTAATAATGAATGATTTTATGGATTATAATTAAAATTTTTTGAATGTTTTAACTAAACATATTTAAACATTTGTGGGCATTCTTTTGTCATAAATTTTTATTAAAAATAAAAACTGTTGCATTTTCCCATCATCAAAATTATTAATTTATATTTTGTAAAAACGAATTAAATAAATTTAATTTAAGACATGGAAAATGTATCCTTGCAACTTGTGCTCTCAAATATATTTTATGTATGGACATTTAATTGCGAGGAAAATTCATTGAGGAATTGGTTGGACAAAGGAAAATAATTATATTCTTGATATGCATTTATAATTTAAGTTCCATCCATTTGCTTTCATAATAAATTTATGTTAATGAGACAGTACATTTTCTATCCATTCATTGTCCATAAAGGCTTACGTTTGCAAAAGCTTATATTTGTGATAACAGACAGTTATTATCTTAAATATAAATTTAGATAATAGAAGTTAAATTCAAAAGATGTGTAGTTTAAAGGTAAATTTGATGTATTTTTAAAAATCATACTTATTTATAATTTTACTTATTTATATTTATAAACTAGATTTTTTTCTAGTTATAAATCATACTTATTTATATTTATAAACTAGATTTTTTATTTAATAAAGTATTCTAAAGAAAATGAAAACAAAAACTTTTTAATTCGAATTTTATTTACTTTAATAAATTAATGAAATACTTTTTTTGCAGTAATTCTTTTAATTTAGGAAAGTTCTATTAACTATATCTTCAGCATAAAAATATCAAAAATATCGTACTACATGTTTTTAATTTTGAACTTGATTTTCAATATAGTTTATACACTTAAATATAAAAATCAATTGGCAAACTGAAATATTTATTCCAAGCATTCTCATGAAACATCTACATTTGTAAAATATTAAATAATTATAAAATTGTATTATAAAAGTAAGTAACCAATTTGTAATTAATTTCAAAAGTTTTGCTGAAATTAAATAAAATTGCTATAGTATTTTCAATTTAAATTATTTTTAGAAATATATGGAATTAAGCGTCTCTAGTTACATTATAATTACGTGGCAAAGCTCCTTTGAGTTGGATACAGGGGAGTTCACTGGTGTCAACTGTCAACTTTATTAATTACATAATTTGCATAGATTTGACTGTAAAATAAGAAATGAAACCACATACCTATATTAAATACGTACATCAGTGATTAGCGTTAAATTATTTAAATAAATTAGACTTTAAAAGCTAAAATCAATAAAAAAAGTGTAAATCATTTAAAAATAACAAAAATTAATTAAAATTACTGTAAATTATAAAATTAAATTCTCGGCTGCTCTAAAATATTTTTCACAATTGTTGAACATCTTACAAATTATTAACATAAACAAAATTGTATGTTCTCATAGATTTCATTTAGGAAATTTTTTAGCTGAAAGCTGAAAACATCAACGTATATTTTCTTTATATGCTATACTTTATACATCTTTTCATGCTATTAATTTATACTTTCAGAACATTTCTATAAGCTATTTTATATTTTCTTAAATGTAATTATAGGACAAGTAATAAGGTAACTTGTAGTTATATAAAACTTCATAACTATGAATGCGTAAAAGATTGTAATATATATATATATATATATATATATATATATATATATATATATATATATATATATATATATATATATATATATATATATATATATATATATATATATATATATATTATTTTTCAGTTGTGGAAAATTCATGGATTTCTTACTGTGATTTTATCTATAATCAGCATATGTCAGGATATAAGATAAAGTAAGTATTGTTGAAACGTATCAAGAAAAATTTAACAAATACTTTATTTATTATTAGTTTTTGAAATAAATTCGTATTAAAAGAATAAAAAAAATTAAGTTAGACATTTTATTGACACATGAATTAGTAATATTTTTAAATAATACATATTTTACCCTCATTTATTTTCTACAATCTTGACTCCACATCAAAATTTTTATTAAAATATGAAACAATTACAATAAAGATTATTCCCAAGAGAGAGAGAGAGAGAGAGAGAGAGAGAGAGAGAGAGAGAGAGAGAGAGAGAGAGAGAGAGAGAGAGAGAGAGAGAGAGAGTGAGTGAGAGAGAGAGAGAACGAGATTATTATAAACATATTTAATCTGAGTCTCGTATCTATTAATATTAGCATTGCTGTTATACACTTACTGTTTTAAAATTAATTTGAATATTAACAAACGTCATATTCTTATAAGATTTAAATTTCATAAAAATTAATTGATTAAAAAAGAATGAGGTTACTTTTGAGATCTAAATTAAAGCTCTTATATCATTACATTTTATTTTTTGCAAATTAGAATCAGGGGAACAGTCATGTTATTTGCATTTTACCTCCTTCAAATATTATCCAATAATGCTTTTAATTTTCTATAGAATACATTCAATAGATTTGAGTATCCCATAAGACATTACGTTGCAATAAAACATATTATTTCGTAAAAAATCTTTCGATGGTAAAACAAATGCTTTTAAAAATGATTTGTTATAATTCTATTAGAATAAATTTCATACGTTTTAATAATTTAAATATATAAAATTATTTAACAGTAAATTTAAAGATAATTACTTGTAAATCATAGACATTTACATGATAAATTGATCAAGAATGATTGATCAATTTTTTTGTTTTCTATTTATTGAATATAATGATAATTAAGATAACTCTTCTTTATATATAATGTTTAAACGTGTAACTTAGGTACTAAAAATCTTAATAGTAATAAGTAAATAAGATTAAAAAAGCAGGAAAATGGGAAAATGAATATCAGAGGTTATATTTAATTTCTCTTAGGTAAAAGAAGTTACCAGTTGAACAATAATTTACCTATTGAAATAGTAAAAAACTGCTGCCTTAGTAATGAATTTATATTTCTTACTTATTTTATCAGGAAGTTTAATTTACTTTGTTATGATCTTAAAAGAGTCGAATTATAATAATTAAACAAACGGCAGGAAATCATTTGAATAATTATAGATCAAAATGAAATGGAAATTACTAACTTAAATCTAAATCTTGCAATTAAAACACAATTTTCATCTCTACGGGCAGTTAGTTTGGAAAGAAATGAATAATTAACAGCCTGCCCTTGTATACTTTGGATTCAGTACAGGAGAGCGGCTCAACACGATTAGGTGAAAAGTGCATTACGTATTCTTACAGTAACTCTTGTTTACATTTTGAATTAAATATATGCGTGACTTTAGATATGATTTCAGAAGGCAGTTTTGTAATGAACTTACCTTTTAAAAGGGAAATTTTTAAATATTACTTTGGCATTCCTCTAGGCGAAGTATATTTATTCAAATTTTATGCTGATTTTTAATCACGTAGAGTTTCGCGTCTGTTTAAGCAATTTTTTTTTTATTTATTTCTAAAGGCAGGTCAAATATAAAAGAATAACACAAATAAAACACATCAAAAACCAAAGCATATAATAGTATTCAGAGGAAATATTTTTCAAATGTATTTGTGTCCTTAAAAGAGAGAGAAATGTTTGATGAAAAATTTATTCCTTTTTAGTAATTTAGAGTTAGTTATTTTGCTGAGTAATCTATTTATTAATTTAAGACAAGACTTGCATTATTTAATATTTGCCCATGAAAAATATTTAATAGAGGAAAGACATTTTGTATAGTAAAATATATTGTGCACAAAATGATAAAAAGGAATTTCAAAGAAGTATAAGATTTTCATAATTCTTTTAAAATACAAAATATTTAATTATCATATATTCAAAACCTATATAACATTTAGACAGTTGAAAGGTACACAAGGTAATTGATAAAAATTTAAATCTAACTTTTTTAAATATTTATATTTTATTTGGAATTTCACATGCCATATAACTGAAGTGCACAGTATGTAAATAATATTAATATATACGTTGTTCACGTGATGCAATGTAGTATAAACCGGATTAGGTTGTACAAGTAGTTTATAATTCAAAGCTTTTCATTTAAAAATTTTTCAACTAAGACCTTTAAGTTGCCACAAAAAGTTTTCTGTTATGTTTTTAAGATAACATGAATAGCAGAGTATGAATTACGATAACAACGTTTTATTTTTAAGCATCAATAAATATGTTTTAAATCTTTGAAAGGGCAGTTTAACTTCACTATTGACTTTAAATTTGGTATTAAATTTTTAAAATGTGCAAATAAAAATTTCTATTTATGTACTAATTTTCAAAATTAATATTAATTCTTTAAGATTATAATTTTCGTATTAAAATATTATATATTTAATTATTATTTAAGATATATTTTTTATTGGTTTAAGCTCTTATAAAAATAGTGTATAATTTCATAGAAAAAAACTGTATATATCTGTGGTAAAAATATTAGTTTCATCAAAAATAAAATTTAATCGGTTGTATAGCTTTGACAGTATGCTGTGTAACGAAGCACCATCACTTTTAGAGGAGGCAAAACAGTATGTAATATGAAGTTACTTTAAATCGCTTATAAATTTATAAATAGTAGTTAAAATGTAAGCAAATAGTAAATTCCGTAATATATTCATTAGTTTTTTGCTCCTATTTTGAATTTCTTGTTATTATAAAAATATTGATACTTAATTTCACCTTTAAATGCCAGCAGAAGAATTCTTCTTCTCAATTAAACATTATTTTAAATGAATTGAGGGATTGAAACAATTTGAGTAATAATTTCATAAATTTATGCATTTAACAGAGAGCACAATTTTTAATATAATGTATTTAACTTTTGAATCGCTCCAAAAATATTTTTATTCAACGGAACATAATGACCAGATTTGAAAAAATAAATCTCAAAATTCAATTTACTTAACTTCTGTGAGCACCTATGAGAAATTTTTTAAAACTTCTATATGCTAAAAAAACATATCTGGTGATAAATTGCTACGTTTCTTGCTGATGCATTATTTTGCATAAAATGACTGTTCTTTTCATTTTTAAAGGAATTTTAGAGTTTCATTTTAATGCATAAAACTTCAATTTCCGTAGGAAGTTAAGTTATTTAACGTCTCAAAGCTTAAGTTGCTTTACATTTTTACTAGATCAAAATCAAGCTTCTTAATTTTCTATCAAATTTTTTTTTCATGAACTGCAACAAAAAAATAAGAATTTAGTAATAAAAATTATTGTTTTTCTTAAATAAGCGATTATTTTTTATCCTATATATTAATTAAATTTAAGCTTCATGATATAAATACTATATTTCTTTATTTTAAAATTATATTTACCAATATTTTCCATTAATGTGAAAACGTTTATAATAAGACGTATATTGAGAGATATTAAAAATTATATCATGTGTAGAATAATGTCTAATTCAGGAAAAATATTTTCAAACAAATAGCTTTTAATAATTGCTTTTTTTTTAAAAAGATAATGCTAAATTTTAACATATAAATGAAAAAAATAAGACATCAAATCTCTACAAATAATTAAGCATTTCATATTTGTTTTTGATATAAGCATTCCTAGTTGTTATTGTTATTTTACATTACTATTGTTTGCTTATATTTTAATGCTAAAAAAATGTTGCAGTATTTTTTTCTGAAATCATTAATATTTTTTGAAAGAAAAAAAATAATGTTATTAAAATCTTTTGAAAAAAATCCTTTTTTTTCATATAATGTTTTATACTTTTCAGTACGTTTGAAAATTCTTATTAATAGAAGTAAAGTTTCTAAAAATTCTCTAAGCATTCTCTAATTAGAACTGATGGAAAAGCGTAAGACTTCAAGATATAATTACCATATAAATTAAATTATGTGTTTGAAAATCAAAAATCTCGTCTTGTAAAAAAAAAATTGAAAAAACTGTCAATATTTAGCTTCTATAAGAATTAACTTTAATATTTTTGAAAAATTAAATTTAAATGTTTGTAATATTCTAAATTCAAAAATATTTTATCTATTGATTAATGATATGATAAATAATTGTAAAAAATTTCTAATTTTTATCAACACTTTAAATATAAAAGTAAACTGATCTATAAATTATCTATATGATTAAAATATAAAAATGAACTATAGAAACAAATTCATTTAATAAATTTGGAAGGAATTTATTTTGCTTCTTTTGTTTTAATGTTCTTGTAGTTTGTTTAATAATCATAAAATATTTAATAGCTATTAAATCTCTTTATTCGTATATATTATAATTTTCTATAAAAGAACTGAATTGGAAATGAAAAAGAAGGAATATATATATATATATATATATATATATATATATATATATATATATATATATATATATATATATATATATATATATATATATATATATATATATATATATATATATTTCAGTAAAAGAAATTTGAAAAATCGCTGGCAAGAGAAAGACAAAACTTTACAAAGAATAGGAGAAAGGCATGGTGACGACCACATCTTCATCAGGAGGGAGATGATCAACTATGCAAATTAAACACTCTTTATTGACATGCACGAAAGACATATATCTATAGATCTTCGAGAACTTCCCAGAAGAGTGTTTATATTAAAAGAAAGAAACAAAATTATTTACATCAAAAATAAAAGTGGAGAGTGTATCAAGGCAGTGTACATAAATGCTTAGCAAAGGAATCAAAGTAATACATTAAAGAATATCAACACTAGCAAATCAAAAAGCCATTAATTAAAGTGGGATAAAGATATGGTTGCTAAAAGTAATTTGAAAATTTATGAGTTTAAATTCAAAAGTGAAAGTTGCTTAGAAAATGTGACGTAAATTCAAAGATTAAGTATATTTAAATTGATTTAAAGTGAAAGTAGATGTGTACTTTAAATCTCTTTAAATATACTTTTAAACTTTGAATATTATTACTAGATTTAATTTTTTAAGTTTTTTTACATAAATTATCAAATTATTAGATTGTACGGTGGTAAATATGATTAAATATATAAAATAAAATTTCATTTGGAATGTAAAGAGTTGCATTTTTTACTTAATGTATTTAACTACATTTTTCAAATATTATTTATTTTGAGTAGTTTCTCTTTAAGAGTAAAATATTAATGATGATGTACAAAATCTTAATTTTGGAATATGTTTGTAAGAGTGACAACAATAGTTAATAGATACATATTTAACTTGTATATGTATTATTAAAAATGAAAATATTTAATGCAGTAAAATGTAAACACTAATTATTTCAATGAAAATTCATTTAAAATTTTAGAATGAAGTATACTGAATTTTACATTAAATTATTTATTTTGAAAAATAGTTTAAAAATGTTTAAGAGCTACGTTAAGTTTATATTGTTTATAAAGTTTATTTTTGAGGAATTTTAAAATGAAAACAACAACTTGCATTTAAAAAATATGTGTAGGTTTGGGATTCAAATGTGCTGGTAATTTTGAGTTTTTTATATTGTAGTGACATCATCTATTTTATAGTTTAGCTTTAGTTTTTCCTTTTAATTATACGGAGCACTGCATGATTTTATTCAATGAAATGAAAAAACAAAATTTTTGCCTCCTTATATTAGCTTTTCTAAAAAATTTTCAGATGTCGAAAATTTTATTCTACTGGAAATGTAAAAAGGTATCGTAAATTCAAAGCAAATCTCACAATTCAATTCAAAGCATTAAGAAAAATATTTCGGTATAATTATATGTTTTCCTCCCCAAGATATTTTAAGAAATTTGTGAATAAGATTAGATGCATTTTAAGAAATGTTTTATTTCCCTTAACCCATGTCTCTTTATAATACTGATTTAGTCTTATGATTTACATTATTGTTTTGGAAAATTTTTAAAATATACATAAATTAATTAATATTTATGCTGGAAAGGAATTAAAAGGATTTTAAAAATATTACTTCGAAATTATAAATGGAAGAATTAAATAAATACCAGCAATAATAAATACAAATTATTCTTATATTTAAAATGTACACTTGTAAATAAAGTTTTAAAGTGTATTTACTGTTTTAAAAATAAGGGAGTATATAAATTTGATTAGAAATTTACTTTAGCGTCAAATTTTGCAAATAATCAAGAATTCTATAAGAGCACCCATTTTAAAATAGACCTTGAGGACACATATCTTTGAAATTAAGGGCTGCATTGAAACATTGGATATATGCATGACAAAGTTAAGAATTGAACGTACGTTTTATGGAATTAACGTTTAAAAAGTTTACTGTTCAACCATATATACTAAGAGCCCATAGGAACAAATTGAAAAATGTAATAAAATACAATTTAAATTAACTTCATTTTTAGAATGTGCGCTGTTCGTTATTTTATTTTGTTGCCTCATCTAAATGTGATTATACGGTGAATGCTTCTTACTTCAAAAAAAAAAAAAAAATACGAAAAGTCAAAAACTATTTGACGTTTTGCAGATTTTAATCGGAAATATTTGCAATTAGTTCACTTATAAATACTTATAGAATTTCATATTTCTATAATTTTCATGTAAACAGTTGCTGTACATTCTACAAAGATATAATACATTATTTCTGTTCTGCCTACAATAGTTTGTATAACACTTTATTGTAATATTTCCTTCAAAAGTCACTTAGTGTTGTTTTGTCTTTGGTTCTAACTAGTTTTTATTAATCCTCTTTCCCACAATAAAATATTCGAAATTATTACCTTCTTTTTAAGAAATATTTTTCTGTATTTTTCAGAAATGATCCAATTACTTTATTTTAAAGCATTATCATTACACATTCTAACTTACCAGGATAAAGATCTTAATAAAGATTAGAAAGAACATATAAAATTCTAAACTTGTTAAACTTTAATTCATTTTTTGAAACAAAATTATGAATGAGATATTTAGAATTAAAAGATTTTAAAGAGAATAGGTATTCAAATATTTTTAAGCACAATATTTTCAAAATTTTGTAAATTCTAAATATTTGAATTTCAACTAAACGTATAACAGATTCAATGGTAGTCAAACACTGATTGTTATTAATATTTCATTGATATTTTTTGAAATTACAAAAATATCCTTGTAATTACAGAGAACATTTCAGTATATATATATATATATATATATATATATATATATATATATATATATATATATATATATATATATATATATATATATATATATATACATATATATATATATATATATATATATATATATATATATATATATATATATATATTATAAGATTATTAAAATTAATGAATGACATAAATAATAAATAATGAGTTTTCGGTTTTTAAGTATTACTGATAATTTAAAACTTTAAGTTATTTTAACTTAATGTTAAGTCATAGTATATTAAAAAAAAATATACACTCACACTTACCAAGTTACTGTCGAATTTTAGGAAAGAATTCGTTTTAAGAAAATAGAACCACCTTTGTGGCTTAGAAAGGATAATTGAAATTTAAATTCATGGATGAATTTTAAACTTATATTGACATGCTTTTAACCACTGAAATATTTATGAATTCTCTCACATCAAATTAACATCATTACATAGTCACTGAGTGTCTTACAAAATAAAAAGAACTATATTTAGTTGCATATCTTTCAAAACATTAACGCATGGTAATAATTAACTTTAATGAAGATCTTTATTTGTAAGTGACTTCAAACAGTTTTTCACACTTAAAATTTTATCACCAGTTTAAATACTTAAAAGTATGATAGAGAATTATAGCGAAACAGGGAGTTTCTTCAGAAGAAGCTTTCCTTTAATTATTTTGATTTAAAAGATTACTTACAAAAGGAAAATTCATTCAATTATTAGTATATTTAGAAATAATCCAAATAAGACATTTATTTCTAACAAATAAAATAACAAAATATAAAACTGTTAGGTATTCGAAAAGTGGATTTAAAGAACAAAGAATAGAAATATTAGTTTTATAATTTAAAAGCTTATTTTAATCATATATTCATCATTACATTTATATTTTCTACATGAATTGAGTACTTCTAGACAAGTTTTAACATACAAAGTTCAAGTAAGTGTTAAAAGGAAAAGTAATAATAATCAGAATACATCAAGAGTTAAAATCCGTTAGTTGGTTATAAAATGGTATCCCATGCACCCCTATATATATATATATATATATATATATATATATATATATATATATATATATATATATATATATATATATATATATATATATATATATAATTTAAACATAAATTTTATATTCATTCCAATATAGTCCTTTTTTATTAATAAAATTGAATAAAGAATTCTCACCTTAAAGCTAAGATTCTGGTTGAAATAATCGCAAAAGTGTTCTGAATTACATTTTTAATTTAATTATTTTCCTTAAAAAGTTATGTAAGCATTCAAACTTCTTTATTATAAGGGCGTGGGCATGTAAAAAAATATGTCAATAGTTCCTTACTAATCATAAGACATTTTCATATCATGTATATTCTCGTATTTATACCTGATAGTTATATTTACATAATTTCTTATTAATCATTTGAAATAATGATCAACTTGCACATTTCAGTTTTCGCTTAAATTCCTTTAAAGTGTAGAATTTTTCTTAACCTGCTGCATTTTTATATATTTCGATTTAATTGAATTCATACTGGTGTTCATGGATTCAGCAAAAGAAAGAAAGTAAGAAAATTTGAAGTTACTGTCTATCACTGAAAGTGGCAATGACTGAGGCCGCCAAATCTGGAGCATATTTGCTATGGAGGATATCTTGTAAAGGGTCCACAAGTAGTACTAAAGCAAATCTTAATCTCTAGGATAGAAATATGAACACATGAAAATGTGTTTTGATGTGGGCGGTTGGATTCAGTTATTTTGTCTTAATTTAAAGCATATAGAACTTTGGCTGATGTGTAATTTGCATTGTTTAGTTTTACTTCAAAAATCAAATCTAATTAATTTTTATGTTTTTGGATGTACTTAATTTATTGTGTATTCCGTGAGTAAAATTTTAATTTGAATCATATGAGTTAAGAAAATTTGAAATATTTAAATGAAAATTTCTGCCATACTGAAAAAAAGATGAGTCTGATAACCTTGTTTTATAATTCAAATGAGAATAAAAATCATTTTAATAAAAAATTACAAATTAAAAATGCAATTAAACATTTTAAAGTAGCCAGGGTTAAGAGTTTTTACATTTAAAATAAATATTTGAAGCCATTTCAGTGCTTCGCGAATAAATTTTTGGGCACATTGTTAGAGGATATTACATTACTCGTACGGCACATCAATTTAAGAAAGTAAGAAAATAATACAAATCATCTATGTAACCATTTTATGATGACTGATAGAAATTCTATTGCTGTTTTTCCCTTTGATTTTAGTTATAAATTTGGCTTTAAGATAATAAGAATACTAGATTAATTGTGAGTCTCAAAGTGTGTGTGCAAATAGATATCTTTTTGATATATTAATTGGTTTCAATTATTATAAACATGTAATTCGTGTTGATATCTTTCTGATCTCAAAACGAGTTTGTATTTGATTTTGATGGTTAGTGTCAAAATAATAAAAGTATTTAATGGCAAAGTTTAAGCATATTGCCTATAAACAATGCAATTTCAAATTATGAAAGCAAACTGTTACATTTTGCGTTTTAAAACTTCTATTTATACCTAGGTATCAAATTATTTTAATAGTGTTATTAAAAATAGCCAGCTGAGAACATTTCAAGTTAGGAAGAAAGTTTCACATCTTTCAGGATACACTTACTGAATGAAATTACATTTTCATTTGTATTCAGGCGATTTTATTGCAACAAATGATTGCTGAAGGAAAACGTGCACAGTATACTGTTTTAAAAACATTTTTATGGTGGAAATGAAACGTATTTACTCTTGATTTTACTCATTGAGTATAGATTAGGCATGTAGTAAACTATAACATTTCAAATATATAATTTCTAAAGCATATTTTATCATAAAAATCAAATATGTAATTATAATAATATTAGTTATTTGTTCTTGCAATATTTAGAGTTTTTTCTAAATTTTTCACTTATATAAATTGGACAGTGCTTCATGTATGTGATGAAAAACTCACAGGGAAAGGAAGACTATCTAGCCTACCAAAAGAAATGCTTAAAATAGAGCATTACAAAGTTATTATTAAGAAATTAATTTGACTTTGTTAGTATACGTGGTCTAAATCTAGCTGTTGATAAATCATGAAGGATTAGAAATAATAACAACAAGGAATAATCGTTAAATTAGCATTACCATATAGACGATTATTTTAGAGCATCTGAAAAGTTAAAGAATTTACAATATAAAAGTCAAAATGAAGAAAACATTAGTTTTTTTTAATTAAAAAATATTTGTGTGTATGTAATTCAATCTTAAAGAATATACTTGCATCAATTTAGAAACATGAAAGCAGGTAAAATTAGCAAATCTAATACAGAAAATTCTGCATTCAAGATAAAATCTCTAGTCAGACTTCGAAAAAAGATTTTATGCGTATATTTTATATCAACAAAACAATTCAACCAATAAGCTTTTTAGTGAAAATTTAAAACAATAATTTTTAAGGTTTAAATTGTAATCACTCCAATTCACCTAATACAATATATGCTATTAATTTTGCCATTGGACAAATATAAATATTATTTTAAATTTATTTATACCTAAATATGAGATATTATTCATCAGCTATCATTAGTTTTTGTCTTTACAGAGGCAAATTTATTTATTGTTCGATCAAATAATTTATAACCTTTATGTTATTTTTATCCCTTTATACATGTCAAACTATTTCTAACACTGAAATTGTTAATTTTCCTTTATCCCCGTGATTGCCTCTATTATCCACTTCAGAAGCCCATAATATAATGCTGAATGTAGTATTCTAGCTTACCACTAATCAATACCATAATAGATTCTATGAAATGATTTATCATGTAGTGTCTATGTCAGTGGATGTTTGAGATACAATTCCTTTTGTCTCAAAATAGAGGCCTGAGAATTCTAAAATTGAATTAGCATTAGGTTCGAGGGTTTTATATGTATACATATTGGTGATCGTTAAATTGATATTTTTCTGCGTGATTTTAATATTATCATTTCAACACAAAGACATTATGGTTATGATTAATGATATATCATATATATATATATATATATATATATATATATATATATATATATATATATATATATATATATATATATATATATATAAATCTCTATTTTATATCAATCTAAATTTAAAATCATTAAAGGATTATATTATTTTAAAATAAAGTATAAGCATTTTTAAAATATTTAAATGTATAAAAATTACTGTTCATACTTTGCTCATGGTATATTCATTGAACATAGATAATGCAAATAAACATTTAAAATAAACAAACATGTTTGATATAGTGTACATATGTGTATATGTAAGTAATTCATTAGTGCTTGA
The DNA here is from genome assembly GCA_037975125.1 of Latrodectus hesperus. Lineage (NCBI taxonomy): Eukaryota > Metazoa > Arthropoda > Arachnida > Araneae > Theridiidae > Latrodectus > Latrodectus hesperus. Next base: position 19,312,086 of record CM075852.1, on the reverse strand, counting down.
ATGATTAGCATATGGACTGAATTGAACTTTGAAAGTATTGTTTACAGAATAGCTTCATATTAACGTTTATGCACATTTACAAAGACATCTAAATCTCTCTTTTTTGAGGAGATTCCTCAATGTGCTATATTATGTTAAGTTACAGAAAAGCTCTCAGATCTCAAAGTCCATTCGTATTATTCTATTAAAAATTAAAACAGGACATCGTTATTTTGATATAAGAATTACTCCCTTACACTATATGAATTATAGAAGCACAAACCGAGTGCTATTCGTTGATATATGCGCATTCAGAATTTATATTGTAAGTATTTTCATGAGAGCCTTTAAGAATCACTCGATTAATGTTTTAAAGCTGTTTTTGAAGTGGAGCCTTATACATTGATTATTAGTTATGGAAAACATTTAATTTAAAAACGATTATTTTAGCTCATTTTTGCCAATTATTATGAACACGCTTCATAGAGCAGTACAAAGCATTCTACCCCGATCAAACAACAAGTGATGAACATTGCACTTCTGTTTTTTAGTATGCAATGCTGTTAGAGTTGGTACTTGAGCAATTATCTAGATTTGCTTCCTTGCCACGCATGAATATGATTTAAAATCAGTGGTGACTTCTAAAAACACAGTTGAATTGGATGTTGACATTCCTAACACCGGATTGGGATTGTTTTAACCTATCTTCTATGTTCAGTCAAAATCACAAGATTTTCCCATATCACTATTCTCAGAGGGATGTTTCTAACAAAGCATACTAAGTTTCTTCAAATGATCACAGAGGAATTACATATACCCGTGAACAACATATTTCAATTGCTTTAGTAGCAATTATTATTTAAAGATACCATTGCTCGGATATTGATTTGGACTTTCTACACCTTTAGTTGAGTTAGTCTTCTTAGAACGATTTGTGATTAAAATTATTTCAATAAACACTATATGTAAATTTGATAACACATATTGCATTCGTGCTTAAATTAACATAGAATTATAAAGCATCTATGTATTTTTCACTTTCTAGAAATTTTTTCTGACTGTTATAAAGTCATATGATATTAGACACTGATTTACCAATTAAAATATATATCAATTGTGTTACAAATTTCTTTCGGTATAATAATTTCATTGTTGAGATAGATAAATAATGGTAAAATATTAAAATGTAATTCCCATTTATTATAGAGCTAGTTACTATTCTACACTATTTAATGTAAATTACACTCTTTTGGAAAAAAACATCGAGAGCATTAAGGAGGAGATTTTTTTATTGAAATTAAATATGTGCACAGCTCATACGTAGTATGATGACAAAACGCTTTTATAATTTGAATAGTTATAAAACATCATAAACTTTAATGTTTAAATTAAAGTGATTCACTGATACACCGGAAATTTTATCACGAAAGCCATTTTAATTAGAAATTTATTAAAAGATTGGCTTTGAAATTGTTTTCATTGAACCCAGTTAGTTATTTGAAATGGAAAATTTGAGTTCAAGTACTTTATTGTCGTATAGTATTTCCTGTCATCTACAAGATTTTGAGTCTTCCCGTTGTCAAATGGATGCTCCTAATAAAACTTTGAGTTATGTTACTCAAAGTTTTATTTATACTTTACAATCACTACTTTGAAAATGTACCTATGGTGTGTTTTATATGAAATAAAATTGAAAACTAATGTAATGCAAACTTGGAAGAATTTTTTAATTTAGCCCTGTATTGACTACTTAAAGGAATCTGAAATTTGCAAGATTTCGATTATCGATGTCAATTTTATTCCCATTTTTAATTCATATTTTTTTAACAAACAATTTAAGATGATTAATAGGAAGAAATTTGCAAAATCACCCACTGAAGTTTCATTCAGTTATCTGCAAAGTGTTACAGATATCATTATTGATTCTTTAACTAATGTTGTAACATATAAGTACAAATGCTTGGATTTTTTTAAATCAAAAGAAGATTTGTAACGATGAGGAATTTACGCAGTTAAACTGTTGATTATCTTTTGAACTTCATATAAAATATTATTTTCAATTGTGTTGCCTTATATGTTTCTTAAGAAAAGTAATAAAATTGTGAATACTTCGCAACGGAGTTCGTATGGAATGTCATCCTCTGAATACTATTAATTTAATACTAACAAAATTACAATAATTCACATAACTATCTTATTATAGTAAGCAATTTTATTAACACTACCTATACGCAATCCAATCAATAAATTCCACCCAAAAGCATGCTACAACGAGACATCTAACAATAATATTTCATATTAAAGGGAACAGAGATAATAATGCTCTCAAATTTTTTCCGTTACAAATGCCTTTTTCTTATAAGTTAAATTGAAAGATAACTTTATTTTCCTAAACTACATTCTACATTCCAAAACTACCTTATTTATGCGAATTTTATAATTGAAGCTATTCATTTAATGTATTTTAGACGTAGATTATTGTTTTATATTTCCAGTAATTCTCTTGATGAGGAAGATGATTGAACATATTCATCATATTTCGATAAAAAATGTAAAACTTTTGATGGTAAATGCGTAATGCGTATAGCAGATAAAATGTGCTAATATGCTTTAAATTCTTTGTATTCATAAATGTGAAATGAATAACTGTATTTTATCAATTGAAAAATGTTGATAGTAAATATCTGTCTTTAAATATTATATGCAATACATTTTCTCTCTCTGTCTCAGTGATTTTATTGCGTTATCTCTTACCCTCCAATTTTCATTAAATTTTAAACAAAACAATAACATTTCTGAAAAAAATGTTTATATATATATATATATATATATATATATATAATATATATATATATATATATATATATATATATATATATATATATATATATATATATATATATGTATATATATATATATATATATATATATATATATATATATATATATATATATATATATATATATATATATATATATATATATATATATATATATATATATATATATATATATATATATATATATATATATATATATATATATATATATATATATATATATATATATATATATATATATATATATATATATATATATATATATATATATATATATATATATATATATATATATATATATATATATATATATATATATATATATATATATATATATATATATATATATATATAAGACCCCGCTTAACGCGGGGGATACGTTCCATCAAAGTAGAGCGTAATGCGAAATAGCGCTAAACGAGGCTATCTTTACATGTAAATATTGGGGTTAGGGGAAGATGGCTAGGAAATTGGTTAGGTATTAAATTTAAAAAGTATGTTTTTTTAATAAAAATAAAACCAAACATTTATTTCTTAAAGCCCAAATTAATACCATATTATTATTTCTTGCAAAAATAAAAACAAAATATAAATAACAAAACGAATATTCTTAAAAAAAAACAAATAAAATTCTAAGTCAGTCATATTTAGTAAACCTTCCCCGTTTTCAGTGTTCTGCCTTTTTGTGACAAAAGCATCTAATGCTGTTTGCCTTTTTCTTTTGCGTTGTTCTCTTAAAAGTTCTTCATAAACGGATAGAGCATCTCTAACACCACGCCTTACTTTTGAGCTCCTGTCAAAATTCGGATCATTTTCAACGACTTGATCCATTATTTCAGTTATGGTAGACAAACTCCTTTTTACAAACGCCATCGAAAGTTCTTTTTGCTCTTCTTCTGAATCACTGCTTTCAACATTTTTGTTTTCTTCTTGTTCAGTTAATTCCTTGAGCTCATCATTAGAAAGACTAGCCGCTGCTTCTTGAATTATTTCTTCGACACCTTCCACATTTACCCCTTCAAAACCGGTTTGCTTCGTTAATTTCACTATCTCTTCCACTATTTCATCCACATCGAGAGAGTGTCCAACGTCATCGCTCTTACTTAAGTCCGGCCAAATATTCTTCCATACTCCTTTCAAAGATCTTTCTGTTACCTCATTCCAAGAAAAGCCTATGTTTTCTACAGCAACCACGATGTTGTAGTTTTTCCAAAATTCTCTTATGGACTGGTTCTCTTCTCCGTCTGTTTTTTCAAACATTTGCTTAAAGGTTCGCCGCAAGTAATAAGCCTTAAAATTTGATATAACGCCTTGGTCCATTGGTTGAATTAAGGCAGTTGTGTTAGGCGGCAAGAAAACCACCACTTCAACTGGAATGCATGTTGTTAAGTCTGATAAATTTGTTGGGTGGCTTGGAGCATTATCAATTAACAGAAGTGCTTTTTGTTCAAGTTTTTTAATTTCGCAATAACGTTTAACAGACGGGCAGAAATGTTCAGTGAACCAATCCTGGAAAATTTTCGCAGTTATCCATGATTTTTTATTAGACTCCCAAATTACAGGTAAATTTGATTTAGATATGCCTTTCATCGCTCTTGGGTTTTTGGAATGGTAAATTAGTAATGGTTTTAATTTAAAGTCTCCGCTTGCGTTAACACCTAGTAGAAGGGTTAAGCGATCTTTTGCAGCTTTAAATCCTGGTGCCCGTTTCTCTTCACGGGATAGAAATGTTCGTTTCGGCATTATTTTCCAAAACAAGCCTGTTTCATCAACATTAAAAACCAATTCTGGAGGATAGTTTCCTTCTTCAATTATTTTTTAATATCGCTGGTAATTCAGCCGCCGCTTTTGTATCACCACTTGCTGCTTCTCCTGTAATCTTTATGTTGTGAAGGTTATTTCGATGTTTAAATCTATTAAACCATCCTCGACAAGCAACGAAAGTTTCACTTGTGTCAATAGTCTCAGCCTGAATGTAATTAAAAATTCTTCTAGCTTTTTCCATTATGATAGATTGGCTTAATGGCATATTGCGGTCAATTTCATCGTCAAGCCATATAGACAGTCGTTTTTCCATTTCCTCTATGATATTATTTCTAGAACGGGTAATTCTAGTTGCAGAGCTTGACGTAGTTGTAGTTGCTGATGACAGTTTTTTTCTTTATTCTTCATGATGGTCCTTATTGTTGAAGTGGGCAAATTCAACGAAGCACCAATTAGAGTTTGACGTTCACCAGAATCTAATCTTCTAATCATTTCCATTTTAGTTTTGAGTGAAATGCTTTTTCTGGTTGCTTTCTTTTCTTTTTCATTATCAGCCATAGTAAAAACTAAAGATCAAAATATTTGACACTGTAATATAGTATTAAATATGTAAATTAATACCTACTTACAATAATGTCAACAAATGTTTCCAATAATAAAAATATGTCTGTACAATACCGCACCAAACAAGAAACACAAGTACACTCTTTCGGATATGTATTTGAAACCTATCTCTGCATAATATTTCGGGGAATCCTCGTATGCTGCGAGCGATTTCGTGGAATCCCCGGGTTGAAATAAAAGAGCGCTAAGCCGAAACAGCGCTAAGCGAAACAGCGTTAAGCGGGGTCTTACTGTATATATATATATATATATATATATATATATATATATATATATATATATATATATATATATATATATATATATATATATATATATATATATATATATATATATATATATATATATATATATATATATATATATATATATATATATATATAAGCTGACCCAGCCACGCGTTGCAGTGGCTGAGTTTTTATAATACATTGAATCAATTTTTTACTAATTCTTGGGTACAATCAAATTAATATTTTCTAAAAAAATTTAAAATAGGTTCATTCATATGAGATTAAAAATAAAACGTTTCGCAAAAATTTAAAAGTAATAGGTAAAGTATCGAAATTTTGAAATTAAACACAAATCAACATATACCTTCTAAATTTACATTTTATTCATCTTATATTAAATTATAGTTAGTAATCAGTGACTTACTTATAAAATATACTATATAAATTAAAAACATCTAAAAATAAATTGTTATAAATGAGGTAGATAACATTGACATCGAACTATTATTTTTTCAATTTTTAATTATTAAAACTAAAAAATTTTTCCGCGGTATTATACTGAAATAAAAAATTAAAAGAATTTATCATTTGAATAAATAAATTAGATCAAAATGTTCTACTGAATAAATTAATAATTATCAAATTATAAAATAAAAATAAAAAAAATAAAAGGCTGTCAAGAAATACTTACATGTTTTGGAGGTGGTATGAAAATTAGTAGAGAAAAACAGCAATAAATAAAATTTTATTTTACTATTTATAATATTAAAAATATTCAAACTGAACACGCACAATAATAACACAATACAAAGTATAATTATGAAAGTGATTCACAAAAAATTGTTATAGTATGATTATACATCATGAAAATATATGTATCTATAAGAAAATATATGTACATCATGAAAATATAATAATAAAAATATATGTAAATTCTATATTTAACCACGCGATTGCGCGCGCACGTTAATTTTCTCGAAGATGTATAATCTAGAAAAATAAACACGTCGCCATCTGCTGAATACCTGTGCAACTTAGATGCTAAACCGCCATCTATTAGGAACTTACAGAACTAAACAATAAATAAATATTAATGTCGTTTAATAAATATTGAAAATAATAATTAAGAGATAAAAACTATTCTATCTTTTAAGTTGGACTATATTATAAATGGTTACAAAATTTTATCAAAATCCGTTCAGTAGTTTCGGAGTTTATCGGGAACATACATCGTGACACGAAATTTTTATATATATATAGATATATAAATTCGAAAAACAAAGATTCTCCATTTCACATTTAATATTTTCAATGCATTTTGTTAAATTATATTCATTGTATTTTATAAAATATACTATTAACTATATCTTAGTAATACTTTTCTAGCTGCTTATGCGCTAAATGTGTTGCTAAACTTAAATGTTTATATATTCTTGTGCTTTTCAGTTCTATATCTAACTTTGCATTATATCTATCTATCTATCTATCTATCTATCTATCTATCTATCTATCTATCTATATATATATATATATATATATATATATATATATATATATATATATATATATATATATATATATATATATATATATATATATATATATATATATATATATTTACACAG
>CM075852.1:19202524-19302524 GCA_037975125.1 Latrodectus hesperus | reverse complement strand
GTCACAAATTTTTGTATGAAAAGATGAAACATTTTTCAAAAATGGGGTTTACAAATTTTCGTTTTCTGTTAAGAATTTATTAATAATAAATGGCAATTATATTATTTAATAAAGTGTGTTGACGTTAGGAAAAATTTGCACTTACACATCCACCCACACAGCGTTCTTAAACTGTATGGAAATATAAGTGGATAACATAACTTTCAAAACAGTGATAAATAAAATGTACTGAAAAGTAAAAGAGCCTTGTTTAATTGATTGGAAAAATTATTATATTTTGTTATATAATCTGAAAATTTAATATTAATATTTTAATATTTTTATGGAAAATAAATATTTCATAGTGATGCTTGAAATAAGCGAAACTGTAGAATAAATTTTCTATATTAGCTGATCGGCGATAAATTAGCACTTTAATATAAATGATGACTTTAATTGCCAATTCAATATAGAAATTTCGTATATTTTAAGTTTAATTGCTGAAACAATTTGCAACATCATATATAGGAAAATATATATTTCAATTTTTTTATTTTATTAAATTGTTTACGTTGGGGAATAAAGTAAAGTAATTAAACTAGTTTTGAATGAAATGTATTTCAAGTTAGAACATATTTTTTAAAAATATCTGAAAAATTAAGAAATTTAAAAGTTTTGCAACTAAAAAATTTTTTTCATTATGATTCGTTAATAAATAACATACATAATATAAAGTAAATAGCATATAGTATATAGAACTTAATATAAATGATCAAAGTGATTATTGTGATTGTCTAGATTATGTTTATCATTAAACAGCTGTTTTTGGAAGTTATAGATAATGAAGAAAATCTTTTTCTTACAATGATTGAATCTATCAATTTTTCATTAAGAACTCTTTTAAAGTAAAAACATTTAATAATTTCTAAAACCAATATCAAGCTCTTAAAGATATAAAAAAACCCAACAGAATCTTAAAAAACTCAGTTAAAAATATAAGAAGTTTAAGAGCACTTTCTAAAATATTTTGTATGAAAATAATATATTTTTAGGGCCCTTTTAACACTTGCAAATATTTTAGAAGCTTTGGGAAAATTAGATTAGACATCTGTTACATAATTGAATGTAGCATGTCGTCATTTATTTTGGGAATTGTTACGGAAAGGAATGGAGAAGTTCCTAGACTTTATTCATTGCATTATGTGTGAAAACTCAGTTTAGTTCATAATTTTATTTTCAGAGTCATTCTTAAGAATTATGAATAATATTTTCCAACAATTATGACAATTAATTCTGGCATAAGTGTAAGCTAAGATATATGTGAACTAAGAAATTCTGTTGTACATAAATTTGTTTATGTTCCTTTTTCCATTCTTTAACCACAAGTTGACTAACAGAAGGGCTTAGTAACTATACTTAAACGATGTTTAAAGAAATATATTTAATTATTAAATATTTTTCTTTATAAAATTTTTATAAAGAAAAATATTTAGTAATTAAATATTTTTCTTTATAAAAGTATATTTTTTATATAAAAATATACTTAATTAGTGAACTAAATTAAATTATCAAAGATGTTAAGATTTTTACGTCATGTATTATACAGCTGTTACTATTATTGTGCAACCATTGCTAAATATTTCATAATAATATATTTAGTTAAAATTTTCTAAAATTTATATGAAATAAAAAAAAATTCACTATTATTTTCGGATTATTTTTGCAGGTTATGTGAACCAAAAGTGCAATGTAAAGATTATTAGTATTATGTTTTCTCTAATTACTAATCCTACATTTAAAGTAGCATAAATTAAAAAAAACTTATTTATATAACGAACATTTATAAATGTTATTATCAAGAATAATATAAGTGAATTCTGTTGTGCACGTAATTGAAAAATATATTAAATAGAGTTATTAGTTAAAATATCTAACATTCTGGATACACATTTTTCCACTTAATAAAATGTCAAGCATTTGGGAATCAACTAAATATTGATGTTGGTATTTCTCTTCAAACTAATTTTAATACTAAATCTTATATTTTAAATAAAAAGTAATATTTCCGAAAATTTATTTAGATATGTGTGCGTATTATGAATACAAATTGCGTAAGTAAACAAACTTATTTTGCTTTGATCATTTTTTACTGCTCATTAGGTTTAATTAATTTTGCATTAAAATTAATAGTTTATATTAAAAAATGAAATAATACTTGTCATGTATTTTTTGTACCGAAATAAAAAATTACTGAAAATTTTAAAATAAATTTTTATGAGTTTATTTTTATATATAGTTATATATTTTTATATATAGTATATTTTTATATATAACATTATTTATATACATAGTTATAGTTTTTCTTTGAATTTCTCTTTCTTTTTCTACAAATTTATTTTTAAAATATAATATATTTGTTAATATAAAAATAAACTCATACAGAACGCCATTTAGAAAAATGAGTTGATAATTTCAATAAACTAAAAAACTTCATACAGAACGCCATTTAGAAAAATGAGTTGATAATTTCAATAAACTAAAAAATTATAAAGGTTTATTTTTATTATGTTTTCAATAAATGAAAATGAATAAATCTTACACTCTTAAAAAATCGAGTGGATTTTTCTCAGAAGGAGTGAAAATTCACTCTTTCATTTTCACAAAACTCAACTAGTCTTTAAAATAGAAGTTCACTCTTTTGAAAGATGCGGGTAAACTACTCCATTTAAGGGAAGCTACAACAAATCGTTTAAAGGGGTAAATTAGATAGAAAAAAAGGATGAATTTTAATCTTTTATAGAAATTTTGCTGATTTTTTTATATTGATAATTTTTGGAAGAAATTAGGTTTTGAATTCTTTATTTTAAGGAATAATAATTTTATTTGAGAATTACAATATAAAGATATGATTTTTTTATTCAATAATATAACAGTACATTGAATATGACATTTTAATTGATTTGGATCATTATAGTGGTTTTTAAATTACATACATTATCAAGCAAATTGTTTAGTCACTTATTATATTATTTATATCTATTTAGATTTACCGGTGATTTTAGCACTCTCAAGAAAAAATCGTCACGCTACTTATTTTTCAATTTAATTTACCATGGACCCATTAAGTACAAAACTAAATTTTACAAGCATTATTAGTACAACAAATTGTACACAATTTAGAAAATACATAAATATTTTATATCAGTATATATAATTTAACTTCTTTTGAAAGAAATCATTTATTTACAGTATAGTTAAATATTTATTTTTGAATATTGATAATATGCATTTTGGAAGTTACAGGAGGATAAAGACAAATATTTACAGATTATTCTGTTGAACAAAACTGACTTATGTTTTTGCAAATAAATCTTATTTCATGATATATTTTCCAAGTTTAGTTTAATCTGAAAACAACTTCAATGAAACTAAGAATAAAAAACAAGATTATACAAAAAACATTTATTTCATTTTTAATACAGAAAAGATTAAATAAAAATATGTATACAGAAATTTTTATGTTTATGATGTCAAATTAATGTTGGAGCTTAATTTTTTTGAATTGACAGTTTAATAAAACAAAATAAGAATGCTATTAAAATAAGAATAAAAAAAATAATATGCATTTTAATACATGTATCTTGCAAAATTTAGAACTTGATCGATTATAGTAAGCATGTATTGTTTCAATAAAAGTGCCAACTGGACCATTTTTTAATTTATAAATACTATAGTCTACGAAAGCATAAAATACATTAAGTTTATCATCATACTTAACATTAAGCTCATGATGACATTATATAAAGTATTTAACGCTTTTTAATCTTGGATATCCGACATCAATAAATTTCTTGTCCACAGATAAAAATATTTCATATTCAGGTCTAGCTTTTCACCACTGCCAAGCAAGTGTAGTTGACTACTTTTGAAAGTTGTTCTTCTAAAGATCTCTTGACTTAATTAAAAAAAAATCATAATCACTAAAATTTCTATAGTATTTGCATTCTCATTAGTGTCTATATAAACTGTAATACTAAAAGTTCACAAGAATAATACTTAAAAAAATAAAGCCTTATTTATTAAAAAAATAAAGCTGCAAGGAATCAGATATCTACTTAATTATATTCTGTATTAAAAATATTTTCAGCCTAAGAAATACTATCATTCTGAATTCTCACATATTTATTCTATATTATAGGACAAGTTTTTTAACATAGGATAATATTCTAGGAGCATAGAATGTAGGATATTTACTGAGAAAACACACACAGTCAATCTCTGGATATCAAATTCCAAATCCATCTGTAATAAAGAGAATAATCATTTACATTAAATTAATTGAACTTTTTATTGTAATTTAAAGCCAGTGTAATTTGTTAAAAAATGGTATTCTCATTAATTAATTAATTAAAACTTAGTAGATTAATGATTACCTAATAGTTTTTGAAAATTTTTATTAGAAAGTGATAAATTAATTGATACACAATGAAACAAATACAAAATAATTTTGGATTTTTTCTTTGTTATGAAATAGATATAGCTCTTATCATAATTCACAAAATGGATTTTAAACATGAAATAAAAATATATACACGCATACATAAATTTATTTTTAATGTTAAAGCAATTCTAAATCAATAAACGACAACTGAAAAACAGGTGAAACTAAATAAGTAATTATTTTTACAAATTACCACAAAAAAATTTGAAACTATGCTTTTGTATCACATATACTAATATTCAAATACATTGCAAGTAAAATGATTTTTAAAGTACTAGATACCTGTAGAAAACTACATTATAATAAAAGACATAAGCAATACTGCATAGTTTTTAAAATATAGATTTTAATTTCTTTTGGATCATGCAATCCTTGAACAAATATCAAAATAACAATGAGATTTTTTATTCCATTTATATATAAAAAAAATCCTTTTTCTGCAAAATTTGAACTAAATGTTTTTGGCATTAAAATTATTTAAAACATCTTATTTACATGCAATAAAAAACTTGGAAATGCATGCACAGCATGTTTCATGTTCTACCATTAAAAATCCAGGTATACAAATAATGTAAGGAATTGTAAATTTTTGTGTGCTTAAGTCATTGTGGTATTGTTGATATAAAAGTTTAGTACTTTCATGAATATTCTAAAATTCCTCCTCAAATATGCAAAAAATACAGGTTTTATACTATCAATGTTTCATTCAAAGCAGCCTACTTTGGATACTTAGAGAAATAAATTCTGTTACAGAATAGAACAATAGATGGTCTATTTTGCATTACAAAATGCTATTTTGTTTTAAACATTTTCTTCATAAGTTCAAATATTTTTTCTGGAGGAGTTTCATAAGGCATTTTAAATTGTGATCATTTTATCTTAAAGGAAAAATACATATACACATATGTGTTTACTCAATTATATCATACATGTAAAAATTAGTTACGATCAAGTGAATTATAAATACTGGATATTAATTTTTTTAAACAATTAAATTTAAATTAAAAATTTTTAATTTTCAGTAAAAAATCTTTTTAAATGAATTATAAATTTATTATAAAGTTAATTAGAATTTGGTTTTATCATTAAAAACAAACAAAACTATTTCAAAATAGATTTAAAAACATTAAAATTTCTTAAGCTAATTACCAAATAATATTAATTAATGTATATTTAATAAATAATTACCTTTCATTATTTTGAAATCAACTTTAATAAGAGATTTTAACTGAAAATATTGATTGGAATTTTCATGTCATTTAATTAAGTTACCAAGTTCTTACATTAACCATAGAATATTACTTCAAACTTTTAAATAAATTTTACAAGCAAAATGAAATTAATGCTTGTAGTAATAACAATAGTTAACATTTTCTCTGTCTCCATAAAACTTATTTTGATTGCACATTATACAGAATATACGTGATCAGCCATTTCTTCCTCACATAGCATTTCATCATTTTCAAAATAACTACACGTATCAGATTTGCTTTTGATAATTTTATTTTCTATTCTTTTCTTCACTGATGACAATGACAACCATAAAATACAAATATAAATTATATTTCCATCGACAAAATGTTTAGTTGGAAATTCGAAAATATTATAAAAATTAATAGTAGATTTTGACGCATACAATTTTGTTTTCGTTTTATCTACGAATGCTTTTACTTAGTAACAATCAAATCAAAAATTGTTAGTGAAGTTTTAATAAATAAAATGCATATTATCAGTGAAATTTTAATAAATATTATACATACTGTCAAGTAATATTCTGTAGATTAATATTTGTTTTATATTGTATTAACATTTAAATTAGAAAGTTTCGAATTTTATTTATGAAAATATTTTTTCTTATTCATTAGTTAGATGTTGTATTAGATATTAATTACACTTTCAATTCAGTACAATACATTATATTAAATAATATTTCTATAATATACATTGGATGTTTAAATCAACGAGGAAATTAACAGTCAAATTCACGCAGTTTTGAAAGTAAAAGAATTTAAAAATGCATTCATTATTATTTACTATTACTTTATAATAAATTAAACTTTGGCAGAAAATAGTACTTGAAATAAAAAATAAGATTTCTAAGCACATTTTTATATTATTAAACATTATCAATTAATCAGAAAATTCAAATATTATAAATATTACATGAATATGAATTCAATAGAATTCATTCATTCACACTTTCGAATACGAAAATTTATATAATGGTGAGAAATCACAAAATGAAGAATTGATTTAGTCATTTAATTAATTATAAGAAATAAAGACTTACAGTAATGTTTCTTCTTGTCCAATTATATATATATACATATTTTAATTTCAAAAGATCACTTTTACGAAATGAAATTTTAAATTCCTTTATTTTGTAGCGAAACTAAACCGAAAGCATAGAGCCACGTGATGGATTAAACCAATCAGAGCACATCACATTTTCTTTGTCCCATAAACACGTCAAATAAAGAGTGAAAATTGCTTTGAACTGAGGATTGAGTGCTTGAAAGAGAACTTCTCTACCGAATTAAGTACAAAAGGATTCATTTTGAATCATTTTGGAGTACGAAATATTCGTTACTCATCGAGTGGTGAAAAACCACTCGATTTTTTTAAGAGTGTAAAAATTGCTTATTTGAGGTATTGTTACTGTTTTCATCAATCACTTAAAAATATGATAATTTTACATATTACAATTAGTAGATAACATATTACAATTAATAAAGAGGATTAGTTTACTCAGAATAAAATAAAAGATAATGATGTATTAAAAATGTGATGTAAGCAAAACCATATTGGAAAATCATTTAGTTTTATGGCAAAAAAAATCAATTGTTAACGAACAAAAATATTTTAATAACTAAACACACAAATGATAAATTTCACATAATCAAGGTCTCATCCTCTAAAGAATTTTATTCACCGAGTAATAATTTATAAAAAAAATTAAAGTATTGATGGAAAATGATAAAAATGTTAAAAATGATAAATGTTAAAATTTTCACCGAGCATCATAAAGAGGTTGCTTAATTTTATGATCTCGCGTTTTCTTAAACGAGATTATAAAATTGTAAGAACTCTTTAAGATATATATAATTTGCAAATATATAAATATTGAAAGAAAGAACACTTTGAATTGTTAATAGTGAACCATAATTGGAATGATTTCATTACTTTATTAAAAACTTATGTTGATAATTTGAGCTAAAGTTGAATTAAACTGCAATTTATACAAAGACTTAAAGATAATCCAACTTTTTAGAATATGAGAGCTTCATACTCAAGTCAAATGAATGAAAGAGTATTTATAAATTTACCATGGATTTTGCATATTGGAACAAAACTGCTAAAATTCAAAAAGGGCTTAAAATAAATACATGCAGACAAATGTATGTTTTAAATTTTTAAGGACAATTCTGATAAAAGTAGAATTACTAAAATCACGTTACATATATTAATATGAAAGAAGTTTGAGGTCAAAACATATTTAAAAAACCTAATTACAATTTATATAACAACAGTAACATAATATTTTAATTACAAACAAATTAAGTACCTAATAATAAGCAAAATACGTGTTGTATTTTCTGACTAACTTAATCTGCAACAATTGATGAGGAAATAGCGTATAATATACTATTTTTAGTTTTAAATTTCTATCAAACCCAAAAAAGTTTAAAAAACAAATGTTTTTGTTACTATATAATTATATACTTTATAAAATAAAAGAGTACTTTTATACTATGTTGACTAAATTATAATTAGAGAAATATTATTTGTCGTGCATATAGCAGAAAGACTTTACAGAAATTAAAGCATTTATTTGTATAAAAATATCTACATTTAATCCTTATATTATGTGTCTAGTTCTATTACACTTTTTATTTTTTAAGTCATGTAAACATGATTAATATTCTGAAAGGAAAGAAATGCAATGATTGTAAATTTTTATTTATATTAAAATTTTGATAGAAAGCTTTTGACAAAATTAATTAATTGCATACATGTTGAAAATAAATTAATTCTCTAGAATTTTTAAAAATGTCAAATTCCTTAATTATTATGCACTAATGTTCACCAACAAAGACATCAGTAAAAATACCAACTTTTCGGAAGCTCATTGAGTATTTTTAATGAAAGCTGAGTAAAGTAGCCACATTTGGCATCATTATCTTTAAGCACACATTTTCGCACACACATATATTTTTGTTCAAACCTTAAATATTTCTACCTTAAATTTACCAGGAAAATATTTATACAGTGTTTTAAAATGTTCAAATTTTTATTTACTTTCAAAAAAATTATTTTGGAATTTTCCTTTTCCTTTCAAATTATTACATAAAAAATGCTAATCTAAATTTTATATAATTTGACATTATCCTATGAATAATTTGACGTATGTTTTAATGGAAAATTAATTTTAATTTTTTTACGGAATTTTAAAATGAATGAAAACCTTAGTCTATTCAAGTCAAATTTCTTTATCTTACATGCAGTTTTCAATATTTAAATTAACACTTGATTAATATTCAATTTGTGTTTTTCTTAACTTGTTAAGCAACATAGGCTTATGAATATTATTGGTTAAAATATTTTAAGTAAACATTTGAAAATTTATAATGAAGAATATAAGTTATTTTTTATTAGAAAATTTGTTGTTGTGAATATTAAATGTTTTCAAAAGTACTTCAAATATGCATTAACAACAAATTAATTTTAAATATTGCCCCAATTTATTTTGTGTTATTTACCCTCATATTTAGTTAAAAGTCTCTTGTTTACATAGCGTTTACAGACTTTTCCAAGTAGTTTTTTTTAAATAGACAAAAATTCCTTTCTGAATAATCATTCAATTAACTATTTGATATGTTCTGAATTAATAAAATTACATGTATACTACTAAAAGTGTACACTTTTTAAAATAGTTAAAAATTCTTTCTAATTACAGTTACAGGAACAGTAGAGAGCTGTCTTATTTAACTATTCACTATGTTCTGTGTTCATAAATTATGCATGCTTTTCTAAAAAGAGACAATAATTAGATTCTAAAAAGTTATAATTAGTTAATATCATTAGAATGGTAGTGAAATGAGCATAATTCATTTTTTCGGCATTTCATTACTATTCTGATAATACGAAATTGTTAGTTAAGATGATTGATCTTTTAAAGTTATTAAATTACAAAAATAATATATTGTAATATTGACGTTGGATAGCGTTGATCTGATTAATAATTTTAAAGGAAATTCGAGACATTTTGATAATATTAAGTGAGATATTAAGAAAAACATTGGGTTTACTTTTCATTTCTAAATTTTTCAATCTTATTCGTTGGTGCTTGTTGCTTGATATAACATTGGCAAGATATGAGAAATAGTTTTAACATGAGCAAATTTAAGAATTTTTTTATCATTTTGAATATTTGTACTAAATTGAGAAAAATAACTAGTAATGTTATTTATCTGTAAGGGAATTTTATATTAATTTGTTTGTTTGAATAATAGCTTTAAACTTTTCTGACTTATTTATAAAATGTTTCCTTTAATTCTCAATAAATTTGAAAAATCAGTTTCTTTTGGCATATATAATTATTTACAATGATTTTGTATGTAAAAAAATAACATAACTAAGCAATTTGCTTTAAATAAAAAAACTACTTGTTTGTGTAGTGAATAACATGTGGTCTTAAGTTCAGCTGTTTATTTGTAAACTAATAGTAAATTTAGCTAAAGTAGCCGTTTTTTAATAAACCGCAAATTATTTAATTTTTGAAAATATAATTTTTAAATTAATATAATATGAACACTTAATTTTACTCTTAAGTTAAATTAAAAACAATTAATTAAAGGAAAATCATTTCCTCAAATACCGTGACGGAACATTCAATTGGAAAAGTTGATACTTAATGAAATTATGGATCAATTTTAATAATTGAACAAAAATTAGTAAAGTTGATATAGTTTCATCAGTAAAAGGACCGTTCTAGCTGCATCGAAGTATTTCTTTTTCTAAATTAACTTCAATCATTTGCCTGAATTTATAATCTGAGTTTTATTTAAATGATCAAGCACATAAGAAATATAAGGGATGTTACTTTATACATTTCTAAAAATTCCCATACTTGCTTTTGTGATGTTGCTAATATCAATATAATTAGAAATGTAGACAGTTTTTAACACCTCTAATTCTAAATAATAATAATTTCTTATTCCACAGGATAGTCTCCATAACTGAAAATATCTTTTGCATAATTTCTAATTTACAAATTTACATAATTTTTAATTTATATATTTTATATTTCAATATCTCCATCATATCACAGGAATAAAAGACTATTATATAATAAATGAAGAAAGATTCTACATATAAATGCTTGAAAAATATTATATTTAGTTAGAAATTAAAATATGATTTTACATCATATTTCTCCATTCATAAGCGAGAAAATAAATTACTGTAATGTTATAATTAATAATTAAATTTATTGAAACCTAACCATCGTCTTATAAGAAATAAAATCATTACAATTTTTCTCCCTAGAAATGGTAAAACAATTATAATTTAGGATCTTAATTTATTTTGATATGAACGTTTTCAAATTTACTTCTGCGCGCGATTTCTTATACTGAATTAAAATTAAATTTTATGTAATAATTCCCTCAATATAATGAGTCTGTTAAATGAAAAAGTATTTATCACTTTTTTATTCAAATGTTTCAAGTAGAAGAGCTGTTATTGAACAATTTTTGCTTCGGTATTCCGCCAAAACTAAGGTGACGTTTAATATTAGTATCAATTTCTCATTGCATTCCTTACATCGCCTATGAAGTATTAAATGAAATATATTCGCAATAACACTTGTTTACCAGCTATAAAGTACCAAAACTAGCCTCCGATGCTAATTTCAAGGGATGGCTGAAGCAATAAAATATCTGATGAAGAAGCGGAATATGAGAAAACACTTTGCTACTCCTATTTATTCCTTATGAGTCAGATATTAGTCACTTAAATCAATTTAGAAAGACATTTCAGAAAAGATTTATGATTTTTCTTAACTAATATATATATATATATATATATATATATATATATATATATATATATATATATATATATATATATATATATATATATATATATATATATATATATATATATATATATATATATATATATATATATATATATATATATATATATATATTTTTTTTTTTCTGTGAAAGTGCATTTATACACTATGCGTTAAATATTTAAATATACACTTCTAATTTTAATGTCTTTTTGCTTTAATATTTTTATACATTCTCTTATCAATATTTATCAATTATAACAAACTGTAAATTTTTGGATCTTTCACAAATATTGTTATTCAGCTATTATATGCTTTGTAAAGGATACAGTAATATTAAATTTTGAAATTAATTAAATATAAAAATGTATCAAAAATATTTTTTAAAGTTAACTAATGTAGCTTTCCAAAATTTGAAATTTAAAACTCATATCCAAAAATAACCTCTTCGCATGTAAATATGCCAATTCAACCAAGACGATTCATTTTTTTCTGATATTTCAAAATGATTGTGTCTTTCAGTTTCTTATTTGTTGAAATCTTATCGAAAAATCCCCGGATAGGAGGTCGTTCTTGCTCTATTTAAATTGGTGTTCACAAATTCAAGATTGATAAATACTACATGGAACCATGAGAGGAAAACAACATTATTACTCTGTGAGAGGGAAAATACTCCTCTCAGGTAGGTACCTATTCACAGTTTGTCTCAAATTTTTTTTCTAATATCAACAGCGAGGTGTTGAAACAGCTGTCAAGTTGTCATACATTTATAGCATCCATTACTTATAACCTTATTGCAATAATCCTATGGCTTTGTCTCTTGTACGATTTTTATAAGCTTTTTTTTCTTAACTGGCATTTTTAGCCAGTTAAGAAAATTAAGCTTATAGAAATCATATAAGAATAATTTCCGCTTGTGAGAGAAGAGCTTTTAATCCACTAATTGTTTTGTATTATATTTAATCATTTAAATAAATCCGTATAATCATTTTAACTGTAGCCTGTGCTTTCTTAAGAAAACGAAGTTCCGTACACAAACAATATGTTATAAACTGATTACTTACTAAACTGAGATAAATGATAAACAGCTTGCTAAACTGACTATCTGTTTACTTATGAGAATAGAAAAGTATAGCAAACCACATTTTTTCAGAATCAACAATAAAAACTAAACATAAGGATGATAAAATTTAAGAAAAATATTATATTAGCTACTATAAACTTCGAAGATGATTTTCTTCAGATATTCAGAATCATTTCTATAGCACTGAAAACAATTACAATTATTATTCATTAAGATGGAATTTATTCAATCTTTACTTATTTTTTATTATATTTTAAGAACTTTTTAATCAGCATTAAAAATTTTTAGATTTAATAATCTATAAAAATTAAAAGTTAAAAATATTAAATTTAATGAATAAATTAAAATTTATAAATCTTTATTTTATATTAAATTTTAATTTAATTTAAATTAAATTACATAAATTAATGTAAATTTAAAATTTTTTTAATGTTATATATGGATTTTAGAGAGAAATTTGGTACATGTTACTAAAAGTTATTGAGTCTTTCGATCAAACTAGCAAAGAGCATGAAACATTCATAACCATGCATTACTAACAAACATAAACATATTGTTATATGTTTAAATATAAATATATAAATATAAAACCATATATATATGTATATATATATATATATATATATATATATATATATATATATATATATATATATATATATATATATATATATATATATATATATATATATATATATATATATATATATATATATATATATATATATATATATATATATATATATATATATATATATATATATATATATATATATATATATATATATATATATATATATATATATATATATATATATATATATATATATATATATATAAATATATATATATATATATATATATATATATATATATATATATATATATATATATATATATATATATATATATATATATATAGATATATATATATATATATATATATATATATATATATATATAATATATATATATATATATATATATATATATATATATATATATATATATATATATATATATATATATATATATATATATATATATATATATATATATATATATATATACTGACCAGGAATGTAGGAATATAGACCAGGTTTTCTAGAACATGATTGACACTTCATGTAGTTAAACGGCGAAAATAAATAATTTATAGTAGCCGACTCTCAGGACTTTGTAAATATTTCACATGTACATGTTTTTTTATTTTTTTTCATGTAATATTCATAAATAATTCTTCTAACTGTGCATAAATTTCTACATAACTTAAGAGTTCTTTGACGTAAATCTTTAAAATAATAAAAAATTTTTCAGGATTCTCCTTCTAAACTGGTATAACTCCGTTTAGCTACTGGTGTATAGGTTCACCTCATATGTATGGCATGCAAATAATGCAACATTTAAGCATTTAATTAACATTAGTTGCTTTTAGTAAATAAGATATCTGGGAAAAGTAAATTGTTACAATAAAGCTAACGAAAGACGATTTTTCCATGCAGAATAATAACAACTTTTTCATATAATCCAATTCTGGGATTAATCTGTCAAGGAATAATGCATATAACAAGTCAAAATTTTATTTATCTTTCTGTATTTTGTTGAATGACAAAAAAGTACGAAATGGTTTGAAAAAGTTTAAGTTTTTTATTTTTAACCGATTTCGATTTTATTTTTATAAATACATGTAATTGTATTTCTTAATCAAAGTTTATAAATTATATTTAAAAATTGAAAATGTTCAGTGTTACATCTATTTTTAGTCAAGCAAAGTGCTAATATTGTTTTGTTTGAAAGCAGACCGTATATTAAACATGAAGCAAACAGTCTTTTCATTTCCTGAATTTAAATTTAGAAAGATTCAAGCTTTATCCTTTTTTATATTATTGAAATTTTAAACTATGTTAATTCTTCTTTATGTATATAATTGCTTATTACATCATTGCTATAATTCCATAAAGAGGTAGAGATTGTTTGAAAGACTAAAAATGTATCTATTTTTTTAAAAATAAATATACGAATGTACTGTATAAGTGTACTTGTATTCATACAGTACACTTATTTTTAGAATATAAATAAATTTTTGCTTTTTTATTTTCCTTAATTTTTGTAGTAGGATGTAACAAATTCTCTAAATAAAAAAAATCTATTTTTTGACTCCTCCAAACTCACAAAATTATTAATTTAAATAATGATTTAAAAATGCAAAACTGAAATGCTTTGAAAAGATTTATATGTTTGATTGAGTATCAATTAAATTTTGTTAATAATTATTACTTACTGCTTATTAACTGGTTGGAGCTTAGTTATTATTTATTTATAAAAAGTCAGAAATGCATATTTATGAGAAAGTCATAGTTTAAATTGCATAAAAAGAGTTCGTTATTATTTTGTGAAGTTAAAGAGGTCAATCTCTCGGGAAACTTTGCTTTTTCTACAATAACAAACTTAAGAATTTTGTTGCACAAACATATAATTAAAATTCTTTTTGATGTCTCCCTATGGTTCAGTTTAAGCAAATAAATGTCTGAAAATTACCCTAGTTTTAACAAAGTATTTGTTTGCCACTGTCATAATGTCATGATCTTCATTTGGGTCGTTCTTGTAAGGTATGTCCCAAAAAATCTCATTTCAGTGAATTAGAGCTCATTCCAGAAATATTTCCCTTTTGTTGCTCTGGACTGTCAAAAGAAATTTGGCGATTTAAAATAAATGTTGACGTTTTGAAGTGACTAAGTTTTTATCATAGCGCTTCTGTTTTTCATATATAATTTCTTTCCATGAAATTAAAAATGTATTATTTAATTTAATATTAGAAAACTCATTAAATGATTTTGTATTGTTAAATTTGATATGTAACCTCGTTTAATAATTCTGTGGTTTGCTAATTGAATAAAATAAAATTAATACTTGGTTTTTCTTTGAAAATTGTGTTTCGTAAAATTGCATAAAGTATTCCATAAAAGCAAATAAATTAAATAAATTCATAACAATGCAGAAAATATTTTATATCTAAGAAAACAAAATATGAGAAGGAGTTTTATTCCTTTTTCACTAAGCTTCCTTTTTTATTATACATGATAGTAATTTTATCTCTACTTATAAATTTAACACAATTTGATTTGATTTATTTATGTGCTTTATCACTAAGTAATTATTTTAAATAAATAACCCATTTATTATGATAGAATTAGATGAAATATTCGACGATGATACCTTTTATTTAAAATTATAGATCTAAAATTAGCAAAATATTCTGAGAGTATTGTATTTTCTTTGTTATACACATCATTTTCAACTGTTATGTTGCTCTGTTATATACATCAACTCTATCAAAATTTTACACAAATTTTAATATAAATAAGTAAATATTTACAAAATTCATGGAAATTAAATATTAATAACTTTCCAATATTAATAAAAATTTGAAATAAAAATTAATGTCTTCTAAACAAACAATGTATCGCATCAAATGCATATTATTTAAATAGTTAAACAAAGATTCAAGCTCTAATTTAAATAAAAATGAAGTTACATCAAAATTATTTAAATAAATGCTTACGTTACTTGTTAAAATATATTGTTGTACTTTTTTTAGAAAACATTTTGAGACAGTATAGAATCCAATCTTACATGAAATAAATTTGAAATATTTTGTTAATTTGTAGTATTTATTTCTTATTTTTTGTAAGTAAAATTACGCAATCTGAAATTAGAGTTAATTGGAGATTACTGTGGTTGTGCAGATACAATTTGTTTGAATTTCCAGAAATTTTAACTAAGCACATATTAGCAAGTGACTCAAAGTTTATGTGGCAACATTGCAAAGATACTAATTAACTTAACAATCAAAATAGGGGTTTGCATCGCCTAATAAAATTTTGCTGAATACATTTAAAGTTTAATTCATAGTAAAACTTGATTATATAATTGGAATGAGTTTAACTAATTCTTAACTCTTGAAATATTTTCAAAATGATAGTCAATTGATATGCTTCTAGAGGAATTGCGATAAATTCATATAAAGTATCCGAATCCTTACGAATATTATGTCATGTTCACACAATTAAATGTTTTTATAAATATTGTTCAAGTTACCGGTTTAGCAATGATATCATAGTTTCATTATACATACATGCATACATACATACATACATATATATATATATATATATATATATATATATATATATATATATATATATATATATATATATATATATATATATATATATATATATATATATATATATATATATATATATATATATATATATATATATAGCCGACCAATGGCTGAGTGGTTAGCGTTCCTGACTCTTGAGCTGTGGGTCCCGGGTTCGAATCCCGGTTCGGGCATGGATGTTACTATCTCCCTGTGTTTCTCTGTCCTTTCTTGTGTGTTGATGTATGAATGTGGCCCGCCCTATAAACGGGTCTGTGGTGGTATGACGCGGGTAATTCTACTCGCCTCCATGATTTGGTTCACAGGTGCCCGCTGGATAACGACAAATGAGTAGCAGTTTCCGGCTTTGTTGTGGCGAAGGGTTAGTCACCCAAGTGCCCGCCGTTATTAATATACATATATATATATATATATATATATATATATATATATATATATATATATATATATATATATATATATATATATATATATATATATATATATATATATATACTGTTGTGTGCAAAAATTAAGGACGAAACTGTTCAGCAGTGTTCAGTGTTCCAAATCTATAAAAATCGTACCTGAACATCTTTTAGATGTAAGAATATGAAAAAAGTAATAATAAAAAAATCCGAATGATTAAAAAGGAATTTTATTGAAAAATGGGCATGGAGCAGAATGACAGAGACGGCCGAAACATCTATGTGACAGCTATCTAGCAAGAAACATCCAGCTTTTAGTAGGAGATATGGTCTCCCCTGAATGCTGTGCAGGATTGACATCGTCTGTCCATACTGAGAATGAGGTTGTCAATAAGTGGTTGAGGTACTGCTACCCATTTTTCTAGTAGTGTAATTGCAGCTGCGGAATCGTTACTGGCTGTTGGTGACGTGCAGCCAAGCGTCTCCTTAGAAAGTACCACACGTGTTCAATTGGATTTAGATCTGGGGACCTTGCCGGCCAATCCATGCGTTCAATATTTTCACTTTCCAACAGCTCTTCGACAGCCTCTGTACGATGAGGTTGAGCATTGTCGTCTATGAAGAGGAACTGAGGACCCATAGCACCTCTAAAACGACGCACATAAGGAAGGAGAATATCATTAAAATAACGGGACCCGGTGACTGAATCTCCTTGGATGACATGAAGGTCAATACGGGTACCTAGCAAGATGCCTCCCCAAACGAGAACACCGTGACCTTGAAACCGGTCCCTTTTGACGATGTTGGATGGGTTATTGCGTATTTCCCGCTCTCTCCAAATGTGTATGCGTCCAGAATCGGTAGTAAGAATAAATCTGCTCTCGTCCGTAAAGAGTACTCGACCCCATTGCTGATCCGTCCAATTCTGGTGTTCCTGGCACCACACAAAGCGCCTTCTCCGGTGGGCAGACGTTAATGGTACACAACGTACATGTCGTCGTGCGAATAGGCCCCCATTGTGCAGCCTCCTGGAGATTGTAAACCGTGATAGCGGTCGTCCAGTCGTCTGTTGGAGGTGTCTCGCGATTTCTCCAGATGTCTGCCGCCTGTTCCTTCTTGCCTGTAGGACCATATACCGGTCGTCGACTGCCGTGGTTACTCTGTCCTTCTGCTGAGGACCTTCTGAGAGGACCACTGCTGAACCTTCGGACAGCTGTTCCTGTAGTTTGAAATGCTCTCCAGATTCGTGAAACGATGCTGTGAGCGATTCCAAACTCCGCAGTCACACTTCGGCATTCCTCAATCTTCCCAATGATTTGACCTCGCGTCAGGTTATCTAGATGTCGTCTACGAGGTTGCCTGTTCATTATTTCACACTGTTTGAGCAGCTCTACGTCCTTTAAAGTGATATACGCCATGCAATAGCTTTCACAGAAACGTTGAGCATATAGTGCCAGCCTGCTTTATACCCCTCCGGCATTCCCCTTTACGTCATGTTGCGTAATTTGAGTATGTCCTTGCTTACCTGACCGTGGTCGATCTTCTGATTGATCTTTCAATCCGATCTACCTGTTTGTTCCGCTGTTATGCTAATTTTTCCTATAAATATATATATATATATATATATATATATATATATATATATATATATATATATATATATATATATATATATATATATACATATATATATATATATATATATTGTGTGTGTGTTGTGATAATCATTTAATACATGGGTGTCTAAACTATGACCGTTCATGGGCCGCATGGTAAAAAAAATTTTTTTTGCTGGGCCGCGCATAAAATATTTTTTCAAAAAATTTAAGTAAAAATTAACTTTCATGTAGTTTCATTAAAATAAATTAACTTCTTTTTATTATAATTTTTTATTTTTATTTTGATATGTATAGGTACATATTTATTTTAAATTTGTAAAAGTTTCGTTTCATTTAGTTTGGATTTCATAAAGATGGAAAAAATAATCAAATAAATGAGATGGATGAATTTGCTTTTTCGAACAAGCGAATCGAGATCGGGTTCAATAGACGACGTTGCAATTCTTAATGCATTTTCAAAATGCTTGTCGGTAATCTTTGTCCTATTTTTGTTTTTTGTATGATTCATTCTTGAAAATAATTGTTCACAAATATAGGTACTACCAAAAGCTGAAGACATTAATAAAGCATGATTGTGAAAATTAGGATATTTATCGCGGGGTAGGTAATCTTTATAAAACTCCAGTAAAGAAACATTTCCAAATTTTTCTTCCAGTTGAATGTCACTTTACAGTTCAATGCATTCCATTTGAAGATTTGAAGGTAATTTATTTATTTCTAGAGAAAATGGAATAGAAAATATGTTGAAATACTCTTCATTTTTTCGAAAATGTTGAAATCTACTTTAAAACTCTTGAATTAAATCAAAAATTAAGGCAGCATATTTTGTGCAACTCGCAGGTTTATGTACAGCCAAAGTACTGAAATGCATCAAATCTTTCACTTTTATTTGATTGTGCCAAAATTTCAACTTTCTTTCAAACGCTGTTATTACTTGGAACATATTATTCATAACTTGATTTTTTCCTTGAAGTATCAAATATAAATCATTCAAATGCTCTGTTAAGTCTACTAAAAAAGCTAAATCTGAAATCCATTCTTCATCTTCAAATTCAGTTACAGGTTTCCCTTTTGATTCCATAAATATTTTTATTTCAGTTCTTAAATCGTAAAATTTTTTGAGCATTTTCCCCTTACTGAGCCATCTTACTCTTCTGTATAATAAATATAACATCTGCAAATTCAGTGCCCAACACCTTGAGGAACTCTTGAAATTGTCTATGATTAAGTCCTTTTGCTCTTATGAAGTTAATGGTTTTTATAACAACGCTTAACATACTTTCTATTATTAAACTTTTTCCTCACAAATAGCCCTGATTTACAATAAATACAATGATATACCATCAAGATCGTATTGCCGGCAGCGACGGCTTCATTATTAACCATTTTAACGAGTCCCCTATTTTTACCAATCATGGCAGAAGCTCCATCGGTTATGATAGCTGATAAATTTTTCATTGATAAGGTAAACCTTTCCCGAGTCATTTTTAATGCATAAAATATATCTACAGACTTGGTTGTGTCTTTTAACGATACTAAAACAGTCATTTCTTCCGTGATATTATAATGTTCATCGATTCTTCTTATAAAAATTGCCAACTGTGCCGTATCAGAAGCGTCAGTGCTTTCATCCATGGCTAACGAATAAAATTTAAAATTGGTACAATTGCTTTTTAAAGACTTTTCAACTGGAATCCATAACTCCTCAATTCTTGTGGCTATAGATTGGTGTGATAAAATGATTTTAGAAAAATCCAACTTTTTTTCAGGGCAAATTATGTTTGGCTACGCTTTCCATGCATTCTTTTATGAATTCACCATCAATAAAATGTTTTTATTTTTTCGCTTTTAAATTTGTTACGACATAACTTGCTTTTACAATGACATTATTTTGAGTAGCTGTCTTTTTTAAAAAAAATTGTTCAGACGATAGCAATTTTTTTTTGTTCTGTGATTTTATCTTTACAGCAAACGCCGAGATATACATCGTATTTTGTGGCATGCTTTTGACTATAATGTCATTTCAAATTGTAGTCTTTAAAAACTGGCACAACGTCCCTACATATTAAGCTAAGTGCTTTATAATTCTCCTGAATAAAAAAGTATTTCTATGTCCAGTTTTTATTAAAAACTCTTTTTTCATCGCCAATTTTTTTCTTGTTTTAGGTTCTGATTGTTTTTTTTAATGACATGGAGACCATCTGAAAAATATATATATTTTAATTTTATAAGCAAATATAAATAATGAATATGATTTATTCATATTTTTTTAAAGAATTTGATACAAAAATTAGGAAATCAAAATACAATGCAATATATTTCAAACAAATATTGTAATTCTTCAAAGAATATTAAATTTTTATGAGATTGTTTTACACGATATTTTAACAAAATAATAAAAATAATTATATAAATCTTGAAATTTCAAATGAATATGTAAATTTTATAAATCAATACAGTAATGGACTGATAACCAGGACAGTAATGGAAGCATAACCAGTACAGTAATGGAAGTAAGGCAGGTGGTGGATGGAAAAGTAGAACAAGGTGCAAGCAAGAACAAGAGCAGTCAGATTTGTGCGGTGAGATGGATAATATACTCTCGCAGAGGAAATAAAATATTTCTACTCCACTACCAGCTAATTTGATGGCTGGTAACGCTGTCTTGAAAACTGATCGTAGACCGGCCAGGGATCCCTTTTATAGACTCGGAGAGCATGAAGAATTTTCTGGAACAACCCCAGCTGCAGCAGACGCGCGATTGGGACAAGTCGGTGCATGACATAGGAATTGGCACGTGACCATGCGCCAAGATGACGTGCAGAACGGGATTCAGCGAGAAGAAGGCCAACGGGCCGAGTCGATTTGGCGAACTTTTGCGAACGTTTGATGGCCCTTTTTCTGTGAGGGGTCCCTTTGGCCAAAAATCAAAATACAATTAAATATACTGCATACAAGTTTGACCAGGGAAGAACAATGCAGTGCAACACTGCATTGTACGAAATCTCGGAAAATGTATTGTTTCAACTCTTACACCGGGAGGGGGGAGGAGGAAATCTTCGGAAACGAAAAACTACATTTTCGGGCGTTTTGGTATTTTGAGTACCCCTAAGAATTCAAGCCTCGGTATTCAAAGGGTTAAAGAGTTAAATTTTTATTTCAAAATAAATGTCAGCAAATCGATTATATATGAAAACTATTGCAACATTAATTTTTTTAATAAAAATGGGTAAATTTAAATATTTTCATAATTTGCGTTTGGGCCGCACTTTAGACAAGCATGATTTAATACTTCTACATATTTTAAAGTTAGAGTTTTAATTACAAAACTAACAGTTCATAATGAAGTGTACAAATCAATTGTATGTTTTGAGCACTATATAAAGATGCATTATAAAATCTAACAATATATTTCATTTGAATGAATGGTTTTCAATAACGTATAAAATTAACACTACTAAACATTATTTATTTCTTAGATGTCTCGTATAATTAATATTAGGATCAATGTAAGAAAAAAACTATAATTTGTTCATTGTTATTTATGTTGCTTCAAAGTTATTTATTTTTTAAATGAAATAAATTTTACAGAAATTTAACATCGTATAATTTGCTAGATTTTTGATAAAACATTTAACTTAATTAAATAAGAATGTTAAGATAAATTGCAAAATAAATTTCTTCAAAAATGTTTTCTAAGATATCGTACTTAAAAATTTTTTACGTTAAAGTGTTGAAAAATAAAAAGTTTTTTTCTTGATTTCTTGAGATTTTTAGCTGAGTTGGCAATGTTTTGCACACTGGAAAAATTTGAGGAAATGGACGAATTTGATTGCAATATATTGAATAATCTTGCACATAATTATAACTTAAAACATTTCTGATTTTATTTTATTTAAATAATAATTATGTGATTTAAATAATTTAATTAATTATTTAAATCCTAATTAAATAATTAAATTAAAAATTACATTTTAATTTGAAAGCTAATTATTTAAATAATTGTTAAATTGTTAAAAATTAAAATTATTTTTTAAATTAAAAACTAATTATGTAAATAAAATTTAAATAGTTCTATTAGTTTAACATTTATTATATGGATAATGACATAATCAATGCTAAATATGATTTAGAAATATTCAAACTTTCATTTAAAAAACACATATGATATGAGCTCGCTTTAATGTATTTTCTATGCTTCATTGATTAGTTTAATTTCACAGTAAAGGAATCGGTTAATGAACTTATGTTCGAAAATACCCTTTGTAATTTAAAGCAATTTTTCTTCATTGTATAACATATTTGTTATTATCTTTTATGTTTTATAGCATATTAATGGTTTCCGTAGCTAAAAATAAAATGTTTATTGTATTGGTGATATTTCAATCAAGATTTAAAAATATATGTAACTTTTACGTGAAAAATTACTTGAAACTATGTATTTTTATGTAAAAGAATTTTTGATATGTTTCAAATAAATTATCACTCAAAATTAATCTTTCTGCTTTCATTTAATTTTTTTCAAACTTTAACCCTCTACTCTATGATTTAAGTTGTATTTTTTTACAATACGTGATAAATAAATATTCCATTTGATAAATTTCATTCATTAAATTTCAATAGAATTTGTGAGACCTGTTACAATTGAAAGTATAACTATAATGAGACTTTATATCCAACTAATTGTTCAATTAAACATTGTTATTCTCGAGAAAAAGATAAAAATATGAAACCTGGTATGTTTTTAGGGTAATATAAAGTTAAATTTGATGATAATAATAAAAACATGATGATAAATGTTTAATAAAAAGTATAATTCTTTTTTTTCTTATAAAATTCGAAACAAAGATAAAATATTTTACACCTGAAGATGTCATACATCTTAAAATTTATTTGAGAAAATATGTGCTTTGAAATATAATAAATAACTTAATATATTTTCGTGAAGCGTAGGTAAGTAACGGAAAGTTATTTGCAATCCACTTATTTATTTATAATCCATTTACGCATTCATAATCCATTTATGTATTGTGTTTTTTAATCTATTGAAAGTAAAATTGAATTTTAAGCTTCATACTTCACATATTTCCTTTAGGCAAAATAGTGTTTATTAAAATTCAAATGAATAATATAGTAAATGTTTTTTAAATTTTTCAAAAAAGTACTTTGATAATAAAGCAATTTTTATTTTATACACTTTTTTACTTATATTATACATGAAATATCAGTTGAAGGGAATAATAAATTGCATGACAAGCGTTTGTTCCAATTTGTACCTGAATTTGAATAATTGCTTCACGCCTCTGCTGTAAAACAACAAACAAACTGTCGTTGAGAAATTCAGGAAAGGTAAATAAAAATCATTGAATATATTGAATTACCTTTTGTTAAAATGTTAATGGCGATAACGTAAAAAAATATAAAAAATATGTTTGCGAGATAAAAAAAAAAACCTTAAATTTTGAGAAATCTTTTAGTTTTGGATTTAAAAAGTTTAAAGTATTCTTGCGTTGAAGTTCAGGTGAAAAATTATTAAACAGGTATGATTATTTTCTAAAAATTATAAATTGAAGGGCATCTTTTATACAGTAAGCATTGGTAATTAATTTTATGATGGGAAATCGCAGTAGATGAAATTCATGTTCTTTGATTTAATATATTTAATTAGATTTGCTCATTTTTTCAAAACTAATTTACTTTGAAATTTATTCTTTTCAAATGAATTTATATAGTAGTTTATTTACATAAAATAATATAGTAATTTTAACAGAATCGAATTCATTGATTTCATTGTGAAATGAATGAATTTAACCTAAATTTAGAAGGCACAATTCCTGACATTGATGTTGGAGGCTCTTTGGGGCTGACTGATTCAAACGCAATCAGATTCATGAAAAATAAGCTATAAATTAAAAAGAAATCTTTACAAACATGAATTACATTACTTAATTTGGAAATCATAATTGTATTATTAAGAAAACGTTTTTATATTTAAGGTGATAAAACATTTATAATTTATGAAAATAGAATTATGCTCTTGTGATAAAGAATCCGAATCGATATACATTTCCAACAAACACAAGAAGAAGAATTTTTGCAAATAAAAGTATCGCATTTCGTACTAGAAATTGTAGTTTTATTTTCCATGAATTTTTGACACATAACGCTTCGACTTTTGTTAGGTTTCGAGCTTTTTATTTGATATTGACTTCATTGATTCTTAGGCACAGTTCTCTGGAAAGTATTTGCATAGTTCATCTTTTCATATTTCTACAGATATAATGCTTAATAGTTAAGGAATTTTTTTTTATTTTTCATATTGGTTTAGAGGATTCCTTGCTCTGACATTAGGACAAATCTGGTACTTATTTCTTTGAAATTCAATGTGAAATAAAAGCAATCATCAGTCATCTATTGTCTTTTTTGAGCTCTAGAATTAGATGTAGACATTTATTTAATTTATTGTTTCTACCCCTCTTTTTGGTTGCATTATTAATTTGAATTATTTCTGTATTTTCCTTATCAGATTCAGCAATGATCAAATTTTAACGATTTTTTTCATGTTGCCTTTTTTATTTCAAGCTGTTTGTTTTTTATCGACAAATACAGGGTGGCGCACGGCAGACGGATGAATATCAAAAGTCAATAAAACACAAAATATTAAAGAACAACGATATTTTTAATTTTGTTCTTATACACTGACAAGGGAAATTAGAGTTTAGACAGTTTTGAATAAAATATCGCCCAAATGGCGGCCCTCACACTCCACACATTGCCTAAGCCTTTTCCTGAAATTTTCATGGACTCTTTCCAGCATTTCTACAGGAATCTGTTGGATGCTGGCCTGAATGTTGCCTTTAAGGGCTTCCAGGGTCCTAGGACGGTCGTTGTAGACGAGGAATTTTAGGTAGCCCCACAAGAAAAAATCACAGGGGGCCAAATCTGGAGACCGTGCTGGCCAGTGCAAATCGCCTCGCTTGGAGATGAGGTGCCCAGGGAATCGGTCACGCAAAACATCCATACAAACTCTTGCCGTATGGGCCGTGGCCCCATCCTGCTGAAACCAGATGTCATCCAGGTTCATCTGCTCCAGTTCAGGCAAGAAAAATGTCTGGATCATATTGAGGTAACATACAGAAGTCACAGTTGCCGCTCGATCATTTTCTTCAAAAAAGTAGGGCCCGATGATCCCCACCCTCGACAAAGCACACTAAACTGTGACTCTGTCAGAGTGTAGGGGCCTCTGGTGGAGCTCCCTAGGGTTTGTCCCACTCCAGTAGCGCATGTTCTGTTTATTTACACAACCGCTGAGGTGAAAATGTGCCTCGTCAGAGAAGAAAACAACAGAGTCTGGAGGCAATGCAGCAAGCATGTTTTCGCTACTGCGTTGATGTTCTTCATAATCCAGTGGTTTTAAATCTTGGGCAACAACCATCTTATAGGGGTGTAAATGGAGGTGTCCTTTGACGATTCTTTGAAGGGAACGTCTTGAAATTCCAAGGGCGCCAGCCTGTTTACGAAGGGAACGCCTAGGAGACTGCTCAACCGCAGCTCGAACTCTCTCGATGTTTTCCGGGGTTGAGACAGTTCTCCTAGGGCCCCTCCTTATCGAGGACACATTTCCTGTGTCCCTAAAGGCTTTCACCCACACAAGAATTCTGTTCCGATTGGGAACTCGACCGCGAGGGGCGATGCGGAATTCTGAACGGAAAGCGCGCTGCACGTGGACAATCGAACGGCCGTTTGAAAAATATGCTTCCACGCAAAACACACGCTGCGCTACAGACTATTCCATCTTGTGAACTGACTTTGATATGGAGACAAATTTCCGATCTCGCTCTTTCGAACCATCACCTTCTTCGAGCAGCGCCAACGGTTAGGAAGCGAGCAATGGCCTTTTCAAATCCATCCGTCTGCCGCGCGCCACCCTGTATATTCGATCCAAATGCAAAATTTTCTTTGCTTTCATCGCTTTTCATAAATTTCATATCACTATGATGAGAATTGTATATTTTTTTAGTTAGTGCATCCTAACTGGTTTAATGAATATGTTTGCAGAAAGTTCATTTGCATCTAATAGAGTTCTCAAATATTCATCTCTTTTTCATACTCTATTATTTAGTTTGCACGTCATTGTTTAAAAGCAAAATGACACATAAATGTCGAGTTGCTTACAGAAAATCTTTTGCAGCAATATTGGTCACTTGGAGTACAGAGAATATTTCCCGTTAACATATAAATTCCAAGAAATGATTGCTTCAAATGAAGAACAGACAAATGAAAAAAAGTAAATATGCTCTCTCCTAGCAGAGTATTAGACATAGACACACGCAATGGAACACATGGTCTGTACCTTAGGTTATAAAGTATAGCTCCATCACGTAATACATCTGGTGTGTGACAGAATTGTCATGAAATTTGATAACAAAATTGAATTTCAATAGGTTTCTAATATTTGAAATTAATAATTTGACAGAAATATAACATCAACAACAAAACATTTACAAAATTTTCACTATGGGAGATGACATGAGTTAAATATTGCAATAAAATTGTGAAAATAGATTATCCTAACACTCCAAGTAACCTTGGTAAAAATGCAAATTAATTATCTTGATGATGGTCATAGCAGACGATATAAGTAGTTTATAACACAAATATGCAAGCAATGTAATTAAGTTTAAGTAGAAGAGTATAGAAAAGAGCAAATAACTGGGACAGATTTTCAATAAGTACTAGTAACTCCCTCATGCTTTAACTGTGTCCTTTAATGTAACATCGCCATACCAAAGGACTACATTGTCTATACGCAGGTAGTTAAGATTATATATGCATGAATGGTATCCTATTGAACATTTAACATTTGCTGTAGGTGATAAATTGTAGACTATTTAATGTATAACAGATTACAATCAGCTGATTCAGTTAAAATTTTTCAGCAGCTCAGTCTGTGCACTGTAGTAACCACGATTAAGAAAATTATTGAAAAAAAATATAATTACAATACAATAAATAATAAAAAGGCTTAAAAAAGTGAATAAAATATATAGCAAAATATTTTACAGACACTCTAACATTACTAGAAATAATAATGAAAATATATTGCACTCAAATTGCTAAATAGGATATTTCTGAAGACTCAAAGCAAACTTCAATATAAACCCCCAGTTTTATATATAGTGGTTAGATAGAGGAAAGTGTTATATCACATGACGTACCATATGAAAATTATATTAGAAAAATAGCAAATATATACTAATAATTAAGTTTAATTATGCATGAATGGTATCCTATTGAACATTTATCATTTGCTGTAGGTGATAAACAGTAGAATATTTAAAGTATTATAGATTGCAATCTGCTGATTCAGTTAATATTTTGCAGCAGCTCAGTCTGTGCACTGTAGTAACCACGATTAAGAAAATTATTGAACAAAAATATAATTACAATACAATAAAAATGCTTAAAAAAGTGAATAAACACATAGAAAAATATTTTACAGACACTCTACCATTACTAGAAATAATAATGAAAATATATTGCTCTAAAAATGCTAAATAGGATATTTCTGAAGATTCAAAGCAAACTTGAATATAAACCCCCAGTTTTATATATAGTGGTTAGTTAGAGGAAAGTGTTATATCACATGACGTACTACATGAAGATTGTATTAGAAAAAGCGCAAATATATACAATACATTGATAGTATATACATAAATAAAACATATACTAATTGTGCTATATTACTATGCATTATTTTATCACATAAAAAACCTGCATTGTCTGTTCACAGTTTATACTGGTTTACAATGTTTAGAGGAAATATAATGCAAAGTGTGACTATGTGCCCCACGGACCACCAACGGGTTAGTAAAATAAGGCTATATTTTATGATGCTGTTTAATTTTATATCATAAATTAGGCATAACAATTCAGAATAATATTGGCTGTTTCGTTCCATGGAATTTCACACAAAGTTATACAATAGTTTAGGAACAAAGTTTGGAAATGCAAAGCCTAATAAGCACGAATAAATAATCTATGAAAGGAAATCTATATTTTTAAATAAATACAATAGTTTCTTAAAACAATTATTGTATGCTTTAATTGAAATTATCGGAGTTGACTCTTATTTTTTAAACACCGATAAAATGTATTCTGTAGAATATTTTCCCCCACTATTTAAATAATTATTCATTAACAACAGCATTATATTAACGTGCACATTGTTGCTCTCTTCCAAAAAAATTTTTCGTGAGAATGTAAGTGAGTTTTATTTTTATATTTTTTGAGTTTTTTTTCCACATATTTATTGTAATATAAATTAAGAACAATAGAAACATTTCTTTTAAAATTAATTCTCTAATAGTTATGAAATATCATTTTATATCAATGTATAAATCATAAAAATATTTTAATGCAAATTAAATGTATTACTCAGTTAATATTTTAGAAAAGTAATACGTCATTGTGAGAAAAAAATTGATAGTGTTGAGCAAACTAAATAGCTTTTTTTTTAAATAAAATAAGTTCATTATACCCGAGAAAATTTTATAGACAAAACATACCAATTGTTATTTAGAGGCATATTGTCTTACAGGCTGGTGTAGGAAATGATTTGTGTGCAGAATTGATTACTTAAGCGTGCAGTCAAGTGCACTCAAATTTTGCTTTAGTATTAGTGATATTCTACCCTCTATACTTCCATCTGTGATATCAAGTTATCCTTGTGCCATTCATGTTTGGACTCGCAGCATTGTCAGAAGCAATGCTTTATCGTTTTTGGTTGCAAGAACGCATTCCAGTTGTACTTGTTTAAAAAAATGCCGCCCAACTTGTCTAGTGGTCAAAGTGCCTGACTGCGGAAAAGGAGGTCCTGGATTCGAATGTCCTGGGTTCGGGCATGGATGTACTCTCTCTCTCTATCTATCCTGTCTGTGTCCCTTCCTTGTATGAATGAGGTGTGAATGGTTGCCTATCCTATAAACAGGTCCCTATGGCATGTGTGTAGAGCAAAGTCGTACTTTCACCTTCATGGTGCTCTTTTTAAAACGAAAGACGCTCCCAATTGACTTAAATTAGCACTGCAGAGAGAACTTGGCTTGTCCAAGTGTCATTAGTAAACAACATGTTTAAAATATGAAGGTTTCAGTTTCACTATGAAAATAGATTGGTGGTCTACTCTGTACTGAGTACAACGCAGAAGAGTGTTACTATCTTAAAACATATCATTACAAAATTTTTCAAAAATGTTTTGCAGGAAAGTATTTATAGATGAAGCGCACATTTATTATGATTCCAAAAGTATAATAAAATAGTTGAGTTTTACAATTTAATTAACTAACTGAATCAATTACTGCTTAAAATCAATGAGTAAAAACTTGCCTATTCGTGTACCAATGAATATTTACTACGCGCTTATTTCATTTATTTTTAAGACACAGCTATATTCTAAATCGGTGAATACCTTGGAGAACACCTTGAGAATTTTATTTCAGCTCTGGCATGCTTATAACCTAAAATAAAAGTATACATAATTATTTGACTTATTGACATGATGACGTCTTTAATGATATTTACTTATTTTTTCACTTTGATGCCAAAATTTATGCATTTTAAATGAAGACAATTTAGTTCTGATATAAATCTAAATTAAATATGTTTTAAGTATTGAATGGCAAACAGATCCATAAATATGGAATGTTTTAGCATTTTATGGTTTTAAAAACTATTTTTAATACATTATTATTTAAAATTATGTAAAGTGTAATTAATTTTAAGCTTAAAAATTAATAATCATAGAATTAGGATTAAAAAACAGTTACTCATGTGCATTACAGATAAGACAAAATAATAGTAAAATGGAAAATAGCTAATTGTGTTATTGATGATATACATCTAGATAAAGCCACAAATATTTAGAGTTACAATTTGCATAGGTATTTACAGTTTAATTGAGATTTATTTATGAGAACAAAAGCATGAAATAGTGATTAGTTACTACATAAAATGTTAAATTTTTTATGAAATACTGATTGTGATCTACTTTGAATTCATGTACAAGAAATGGATGATAACTTTATGTAATAACTAATAACAGTGAGTGCTACAGTATATTTAATTTTCAGATAGACATTTTTTCTTGGAAATATTAGATTTTAATATCTGTATCTGTTTTGTATGCCACAAACGTATTGTCTGGTAGTTGTTAACAATCTTTCACATATTTCTTCTCTACTGAAGATATTAATTTAACTTTTAATTATTGGATTATTACTCTTTAAGTTACAGTTATTTTAAGTATTTTTGATGTTGTTAATAATCATCTATTTAATTCTTCAAATATTTTAATTAAGCCCACACATCTGTTTCCGTTATCAAATAACTTATTTAACCTTACATTTATATATATATATATAAAGAGAGAGAGAGAGAGAGAAATATACTCTAGATTGATTTTATTAAAAATAAAAACCCAAGCAGATTTAGTCAAAAAATTTCATAAATAGATATTAAAGAAATATAAAACGTGTATCTCTTAGATTTATGTAATACATTAGAATATTGAAACGTTATTACGTAATTATTTTTATTTCAAATTTTGATAAACCAAACATTTATTTTAAAGAGTATTCTTGAATTTTCAAGGAAGTTTTTATTTAATAGTAGATTTTCTTACTTTCAAATGCAACTCAAGTTTTCTTATTTTCTGGATTGTCAAAAGAGAATTTTCCGTTTTGCAATAAATTTTAAAGTCATATACTATTAACTTTATGCTTATTACTTCTTTATATCAAAATATTGCATTATATGTTTTCAATAGATGTATAATTAAATTGGTTTATGGTAATCAAGTGATTTAATACTTATTTAAATTGTTATAATAAAAATATAAATATAGATTCTTCTATTCACTTTGTGAGTTAAAAATAAAGTTTTTTTAATATAAATAAATATTAAGCAAAGGAAATACTCATATAATGTTAACATATTTAATAATTTTTTTCAAAAATAAGATAAATTTTTACTCTTTGCTTTATAAATAAATTAATACTGTTTCCTTTAAGTATTTAACGAATAATATTTAAAATTATACGCTTATAATGTATATTACTTATAAAAATATTTTCCATTAAATTAAATGAAAGATAAGAGTTTCATAAAAAAATAAAAATACAAAGAATATTTAATTAACATTATTTATTTCATATTTTTAAATTTTATCTATTTATGACATGCAAGCAAAATATTTAATTCTAAGCTTAAATGCTTAAGTACTTTAAGAATGAAGTTATAAAATTTGACGTTTGTTTTTTTTATGAAAGTTTGATTTGTAAATTAAATTTACATTTTTAATAAATTTAAATTTTAAATATGTACGATAAATAATTCCTAATATTATTTTCCTCATGCTTTTTGGAAGTATTTATCTGGATGTTTCTGCATCACACAATATTTACATTTTGATATGAACATGCTTGACTCGACATAAATTCATTTTTACTGAAAAGATAGCAATCAAAACCATGCTTAATTGAAATATACTTTTGACTTGTTATATTTATTTAGGAGAATGTTAAGAAAAAGTTAATCTTAATGAGTGGGAAAATGTTTCGATAAGATTCTTTAAAAGAGAGAGTTTTTCATAAACATTTATATTAAAAACTACGTTTCATATGCCTTTTTATATAAGTTTCTTAATGAATGTCAAGAGAAATTTCATGCTTCTAAGTCTTTAATCGATAAAGTAGTTTAAAAATTGCTTAGATGTATGTAACATCTTTTTAAAGGAAGAAAAAGGATTGTTTCTATTAAGTGATGTTTAGCTATTAAAATAGTCGGGAAAACAAAATGAATAATATGTAAATAAACATGTCCTATTATTTAATATATAATAAGGAATATATGAATGACATCACAAAGGGTAACATGAGCCTATTTCTTTGTTCCAAAAAACTGAAGTTATTCATATCTATTTAATTGCAGAGCAAATAACTCTTTGTTGCGAAAGATTATTTCAAGAGGTTCCATACATAAAAAAAAAAAATCCGTGCGCTGATTACTCTCTTCTTCATACCTGCAAATTGCCGGAGTGTAATGCAAGGATCGAATGCAGATGGAACGACCCATGATTGTAATCTCCGCGTAAGATTTACTCCAATCTCTCTGTATCTATCAATGGATAGAGATTTCTAGACAGTTCCTGTTAGATATAAATGGTAGACGCTATCTGAAAAAAAGTCGTCATAAATAATAAATCTGGAAATTCTAAGTAACAAAATTAATTTTGAAGTAAGTGACTTTAGTATTAAATTCATTCCGTTTAATAGATCATTTGCATAAATTTAGTTAGTACAAGCTATTTTAATCTCAATTTTAATTGCAGAAATCAAAAAAACTTCCTAATCTTCCCAGTGAACAATCAAAAGTTCTGTAAGATAGAGATTAGATTTCTAGACAGTTCCTGTTAAGATATAAATGGTTGACGCTATCTGAAGTTAATTTTTGCAAAACATATTTTACATTCTGAATTAAAGAAGCAGGTATATTTAAAAATGTCAAATTATCATAAAGAATACATACTGCTGTATTGTGTTGTTCATTTGCCATCAGAATTTTATTTTTTTAATAGGAACAATGCACACTTGCATTAACGGAGCTCATATGCTGAAAACTCAACAGTAATTATACAGGACTTCGTTAAGAGTTGTTTTGAATATTCCTACTAAACTAATTTCGAATTAAGTTGAATTCAGACTAATTTCAATTATATGGCTAGGTCAAATTCATTTTATTTTTTAAAATTTATTTGGTTTAGAAAAAGATCTATTTTTTACCCCATCAAATTAAATTCTATTTGAATTCTGAGTTTTGTTGTAAGTACATCTAGACAATATATATATATATATATATATATATATATATATATATATATATATATATATATATATATATATATATATATATATATATATATATATATATATATATATATATATATATATATATATATATATATATATTATATATATATATATATATATATATATATATAATATATATATATATATATATATATATATATATATATATATATATATATATATATATATATATATTATTTGATGAAATATCATCAATGCATTAAGTTAGAAACTCCCATTCTCATCACTTACAATTATCAAATAATATGAATGAAAGTGTAAATGACGATTGAATTAATGATGTCACATCCAGGAGTTGTCAATGAGCTTTATACTGCCTTATGTAACTTAATTCATAACATAATTAAATTTGAAAGGGATACATGATATTTAAAACCTTTAATCTTGTCTGCCTATTTTAACTGATAATTGAGAATGATTATAATTAAGATATCAGTTATTTAATTATTTTATAAATATAAAATTCACTCACTTAATATTTTTAATTGGCTAAATGGTTTATTTATACGAAATACATCTCTACTGAATACTGGTCATGGAATTCTGCATTTTAAAATAATGCTTTAACATGCAAAGACATATGAGGAACTAAAACTTAAAATGTGTTTTATTGTTTCCTTAAAAAACGTTTTCTAACGTGTCATTTTTCGTTGTAATTCGTGATTACAAATTTTTTATTTTGAATTAAATATCGTTTTTATTTTTAATACGAAAATTATATAACTAATTTTAAGCAATTTTTTTTATCTGAAATTAACAATAAATACTGGTGAAATTTTATTAACTTTAATAAAACCACAGTTTGTAATTCACTCTTCAATATGAACTAAAAATCAATTTTGAACAAATAAATAATTGGTATGATAGTTTAAAGTTTAAATTAGAAATATTTTGAGAAATTTTAGATTATGTTATTGGAATACAACTGTGCTAATTATTTAATATAGTCTAAAATAATAAACAAAAAAGAACTGATAATTAGATAGTGCTTAAATTATATATACGATTTTGAAATATATACCGATCAAGGGCAGAATGTTAGCGTAACTTCGAAGCAGTTGATCTCGGTATCGAATCCTGTTTCGGGCATGGATGTTCCTTTCTCTCTGCGAGCGTTACTTTCGGGGCAAAGATAGCATAAGCACTGGGTGGCTCATTGTAAAAATTGTGTAAATGATTGGTTTATAACTGTTATTGATTATATTAATTTTCCTTATATTTCATCTATATAATTTATATAAATACTTTATTTGATGGTATAATGGATGCAAATATTTAAAAATTTATCGCGAATACTAGTTGAAGGTTTCTTCCAATCTTCCAAATATCATGATATGCAAGACATTTTTAAGAGCATTTCTATTCCATAATAATACATCTTTAATAATACATAATAATACCATAATAATGCAACTAATAAATCTTTTAATAACAAAAATATATTTAATGCTTTAAGCAAGGCCATTTTTTTATTTAATTTTAATTTCTATTATATATATATATATATATATATATATATATATATATATATATATATATATATATATATATATACACATACATATACGTATATATATATATATTAAGTCTTAAGAATGTTTGCTTTGCGTTGACGCTTCGCATTATTTCATATGCATGCGTTAAGACATAAGACGTAGAACATACATAATGTGCGTACATTGTATTTTTAACATTTTCCCGTTACTTGGATATGTTTAAGATTATTAATTATATATTTAAAAATTAGCCAAATGATTCAAATAATAATTTAATTTATAAATGATCTACATAAATATATCTTATAAGAGCAGTTATATTTGTCCTCATCATTGAAGAAGCTTCTCTTACCAAGAAATGGATGTATTTTTTTATCATCTACATGAAAAATTATTTCATATTTTATATTATTCGAAGCAAAATTTCTCATTGACAGTATTCAAGATAAAAAAAATTCTTGAATTACTGTCTATATGGAAGTTAGATCTCTTATTTCGCTTAAAACTGTAAATATGAATACAATACATTTATTTATTGATTCAAATAATTCTAAGAAAAACATTGTGATTTTCTTGCTGTCACAAGATATGTTGTATTTGATTGTGTTTTGTTAGATTAGAATTAATGCTGATAGACAAAAATGAGAAATAAAAATGTTATTAATTAAAATGTAAAACTGGTCCCCATGCTTTTCATTTTTGATCTTATTCTTGCAAGTTTGGTCCTTTTTGTTATTGATTTTTAAATTAATATTTAAGAAAGTGTTTATCTTCTGATCACATATAATTTTGATTGTATAATTTCTTTATTTATGCTGAAAAAGTAAATCGCGATAAATGCGTCTATTTGTTTTATTTTAAACAGTCACTTGGTGTATTTCCATTTATTATAAACAGATTTCTTCAAAGATAAAAATTGATATAGTGATAAAAATTATTCTGAATTCTAATTTTAATGTTAATTTACAAAAAATATTATCCACACTAAATTTAATCTAATTTTTAGATGATTCATATACATACTATTTTTCTAATAATGATTTTTTTTAAAAATAGTTCATTGATTTAAAAAGTTCAAAA
Source organism: Latrodectus hesperus (assembly GCA_037975125.1). Classification (NCBI taxonomy): domain Eukaryota; kingdom Metazoa; phylum Arthropoda; class Arachnida; order Araneae; family Theridiidae; genus Latrodectus; species Latrodectus hesperus. The sequence goes on along the minus strand of CM075852.1, from coordinate 19,266,149 downwards.
ATAATTGATTCATCATAAATGATGAGTGTATTCATAGAAAATTCAGTTTTATTAACATAATGATTAAATCAGAGAATTGGTTTTCATTGATTATTATTTAATTATAAAGGAAATTATTAATAATGTCCTACATCATATAGTTCATATCAAACACTTTTAAAAGAATAGATATTTAAAGTAGTGACGAATATAATATCAAGTTGTTTCAAGGACTTTCAGTTTATTCCAAAATAAGAAGCGGTACAATTGGCTTAAATAATACTAACAGACCAAATAAATAAGGATTCAATACAAAATAAACTACATCAAAGTTATTTAAATCAAGGAAAATGTTAACTTATTTTTGTTTGAAGTGTTAAACTGTGCATTACTGTTCCTCCTCTATGACTGACCAGATAGTAGATAAAATTTTATTCAAATGTTCTGTGATGTTTGCTTGCTAAATATTTCATGAAAAATGTTTTTACTGGGCACAAACACTTATTGGTTGCAAGCAGTGATAATACCTCGTATGTCATTATTCGCTGATTTTCGGCAAAGTATTTAACAAGAATGGTTTTATGCGCGAGTTTCTTTCTTTTAATTGCACTGTGTGTGATTTTTCCTTGTTCCAATCTCTCAACTGATTTTTTCATGGCCATCAAGTTGTGTTTGAAGTGCATTAAAAATTACTGTAAGGTGCATTTTGATGATTAGAAGAACATATCGAATTCTGCTTTAAATCTGGTGAGAGAAATTGATTTTGTCCAATAAATGGTTACTTTTTGCAGAATTCCACCATTCCGATAACATTTTGATCGCTATATTTTCGTGCTTATTTGATGTTATCATGTTTATGTGTGAAAAAAATCTCATACTTATTTTCATTTACAATTTCTTAGAATTTTAAATTTATATTTCTGGTTGAATTTAAATATTAAATTAATTTATAAACTCAAGTGTAAATTGAATGTTTCTTTTTGCTGTATGGAAGCATTTTAATTATTAGCTTGCAAAAGTTAAATTAACCAATAGTTACATACTTATATTTCTTAGGTTAAAAATTGGTGCAAAAGGTTATATTAAATTAAATAGTGATAAAACTTGGACGAGCAAAAAATAGATTAAAAACGTTTGATTTCTAGAAAACAATAGTTTTATTGAAAATAAATAAATCTCCCAATCATTTACGAAAACTTTATTACAGCTGAAACACATTTCTGAAAAATTTCTTATATCAAACCAAATGAATATCCAAATTTTTAAGTTTTTTTAAATTTTTAATTAAATTAAAAACTGTTTGATTTTAAAAATTAAAGTGATATGATTTTAATGAAATATGATGAGAAATAGGAGCTTTTAAAAATATTATCACTAATTTCAAAATTTACAAAAGATTTTTTCGAATATTTAAAATTCTTTTTGGCAACTTCAAACGTATTTTTAATGGCTACACAATTTCTTATTTAATGTTTTTACAAATATAAAATAAAAAATAGACGGTAGTATTCACCTATAATATGCTTAAATATATTTTGTTTTCATTTTGTTTTAGTTTTTAATAAATGAAGATTATTATTACGATATAAATTTTTTCCTACCTTCAAAGAAGCTTTGGTTTAATAAATTCACACACATATAGTTGAGACAAGGAAAAATAGGCAATCACATAATTATGTTAAATACAATACTATATTGACATTTAGGAACCAATATTATGAGTTGGATGCACCAATTATTCTATTAATAAATTGTCCTTCCATTTTTTCTTGATATGCAAAAGAATTTAATGGATATATTTTACCATATGTGGTTTTTGGTAGCATAAGCTGAAGTATGTGCTAGCATTTCGAACAGCCATTTGTATAATCATAAATATTTTTCCGATTCTAAGTGATACGCATTCTTATTACGATTCCAAAATTTTATATTTTATCTACATAATATTATTTATATATTTAAAATCCTATTTACCGTATTTCTCTTCATGATTTCATATTTTTTTATCCTGGCAAGATTTGACCATATACATGGGAAAAAATCCTCTGATTATTAGATTCAGTACGAAAATCTCTTTTGTGATTTATTGGTATATTTTACAGTGCTTACTTACTTATTTTTAGGAACTTTATTTACCTATCTTGAGAAAAGTAAGAATGCTCTGGAAGTATTTAACTATACTGATATCTATACTGGGTACTATCATATACTAAGTGAACTGGGTACTATCTATACTACTACACTATACTAAGTGAAGAAATATTAGAATATTGTTGTTAATAATTTCAAAGTCTTTATAATTAATCCTTTTTAACTGATCAGAGTAATATTAAATATATTTTTTACTTCCCATAAAAGAAACTTTAGGACCCATATTGCGCATTCTTATCCCTAACTTGATCTAACAATAAAGGAACAGAATTATTCACTTTTATGTTATTTCTTTCAGTCAAACTATTTTTGTCATGAAACAAGAATCAGTATGTTATGCTGTTTTAAAAATTTCTAAAATTACTATGGAGTAGTTGATAGCATTAATATGTGAGTTATTCAATTCACTATAGTTGATATTACATTTTGATATGAAGCTATAGCTCTATTCCTTTTAACAACTTTACTTATAAGAAACTTAACTTCTTATATAAATATTATTACATATTAATATTACTCATCTAGTTTCATGAATATTATTTTCTATACCGGAAAGAATATGTTGTTGTTACTAATGACACTTGGACAAGCCAAGCTCGCTATGCCTTTGGCTATGCAAATTTAAGTCGATTGGGAGCATCTTTCATTTTAATCAGAGCACCATGAAGCTGAAAGTACGACTTTGCTCTACACACATGCCATAGGAACCCATCTATAGGGTAGACAACCATATGCACCTCATTCATACAAGGAAAGGACAAAGACAGGTTAGATAGAGAGAGAAAGTACATCTATGCCCGAACACAGGACATTCGAACCCAGGACCTCCTAATCCGCAGTAAGGCACGCTGAGCATTAGACAAGTTGAGCAGCGGAAATAATAGGTAATATACTGAATACTGAATTGAATAATACTGAAATTGAGAAAATAGTTAAAGTCGTCATATATAATAAATCTGGAAATTCTAAGTAACGAAATTAATTTTGAAATAAGTGGCCTTAGTATTAAATTAATTCCGTTTAATAGATCATTTGCATAAATTTAGTTAGTACAAACTATTTTAATCCTAATTTTAATTGCAGAAATCAAAAAAAACTTCCTAATTTTCCCAGTGAACAATCAAAAGTTCTTGATGAAAAAGAAAAACATTTGAAAATGCATGCATTGTAAAATGACAATAATTTCTATGTGTCTGACATTTAATTATAAGTTACTAGCAACAAGTCTTCTCCGGAAAAGGCAGAAGTAATTAATTCATGCGTAAAATACACGTAACTGTAGAAGCAGATATGATATGATACACAAAATGCAATGAATAAGTAAATAAGGCAAATAGCAAAACGTCACACATCACAAATCCACAATCTGAGAAATTGAGACACTAGAGGGAGTTCAAAGGGAATCGAGAATAGGATTAAAATGCCTTATTTAAAATAAAATTAGTTAATTATTGAATTATTTGAAGTCCTACTGAGTTATTAACGCTTACTTACAACATTACGGACCTTTGATTCCTTATAAATAATCTGGAGACAGTATTAGATATTCAACAAATGAAGAAATTTAAGGATTGAATATATAATAATATTTAAAAGAGTAAGATAAAGTGTTATCATTGAATGCATGAGTAATTCTAATTCATTATTCTTTGGCATAAGTAGAATAAAATTACTAAGAAACAAAGTGTGTTTAATGAAAAATAAATAAGTAGATTTGCAAAAAAAATTTAAAATGAATTACAATGTTCTAACTCCATATAAATAAATATTACATGGAATAAAAAATATTCCACTTTTCACTCTTTATCCTATTAGCATAATGTAAATAAGATAAAAAATTTAAAAATTAATAAATGGTAAAAAATTTAAAAAAGCACAGGGAGTCCCTTCTCATCAGGAGGTAGATATATTCATCTATACAAAAAAAATTAGATTAACACTCTTTTCTGACATGCGCAAAAGAAATGTTCGTAGGAAGAGTCACTGTAAGTTTTCTAAAATAATGGCCGGCGCTGGGTGACTAACTCTTCACCTCAACAAGGCTGAGGATCGCTACTCATTTATTGTTACTTGGTGGGCACCTGTGAACCAAGTAACGGAGGGGAGTAGCATTACCCACGCCATACCACCACAAATTCCTTAATAGGGTGGGCCACATTCGTACATCATCTGAAGAGAACGGACCGAGAAACACAGAGAAAGAAACATCCCTATCCGGACCGGTATTCGAACCCGGAACCTATAGTCAGGAACGTTAACCACTCAGGCATTGGTAGGAGAGGTACTGTTATGTAAAAAAAAAAAAAGCAAGTGCTTGTGTAAATAAAATAAAGGAAATAAATAAATATTCATATATTGTTTTTAAGGTAAATTTACAATCTGAAAAGTAATATTATTTTTATTAATTTTATTTTAAATTATGTAGATATTAGGGAATCGCTTGTAAGATTGAAATAAAATGCGTAGTTTTAACAACTACAAATGGGCCGCCCAATCATTGAAGTTCTTTCAAGAATTCTGAAAACATCGTGTATTTTAACTTTAAAATTACTCAGATGTTTTCAAATTACATTTGGGAACCATGTTTTTACTCCATTTTAAATAAAACTAAAACTAAACTCCATGGCACGACAGCCCATGTGGGCCAAGGCCTACAGTGCCCAACACTGTTTTCATGACCGAGAGCCTTGGGGTGCGAAACATATGTCCCAGTTAAGTGGTCAGCCTCACGTGAAACCCCCAGTGTTTAGTTCCAAAGCATGCTTGGTACTCAGTTAATCGACCCACTGAAGGGATGAAAGTCTGAGTCAACCTTGCCCAGCCCGAGGATCGAACCTCGGACTTGTGTCATGGGAGCGTGAAACGCTGCCACTAAGCCACCGGGCTTTCCATTTTAAATAAATATATATAAATTCCGATATTCTGGATTTGATATTATTCATTTTTTTACTTTCAATTTGTGTAAAGTGCTTTGATGTATTGTGCACTGTATTACTAAATGTTTTTTTTCAACTTTGGATTTGCGTACATTGCTTTGCTATACTGTTAACTTCAATGGCTTCGTGATATTTTTAAATATTCTGAAGCATCTTTCAGTTTCCGATACTCTTCTGGGAAATTTCGCGAAGATATTTAGATCCGTGTCCTCTGTGAGTGCCAAAGAAGAATGTTTGTTTACTTTGCAGAGCTGACCAACCCCTCCTGACAAAGAGGTGGTCCCCAACTCTTTTTCATTTTTTAATCTTTGGTTTGCAGAGTTTGGTCTTTTTTGCTATTGCTTTTCAAATTTTTATATATATTATTAATTTTGTACCTAATCCCAATAATTTCTTAGCTCTTATAGCTTTAGCTGCTTTTACTCTCTTTAGATTGCAAGTATATATTTGTTGATATTTTATTTATTTTGAATGAATACCACCCCCCCAACACAGTATTGACAGAAATTGCAAGTTTGGTTAAGCGTTTTCCAAAACGGTTATTTTTCCTCGAAAGAACTGATTAGATCGGGAAATACAGTGTAAAATATAAATCGATTTTGAAACAATGTTTATACACGTTACAAAGAACTACAAGTAAAAGAATTCGCTTGTAACATAATAATGTGCATTAATATAAAAATTTTCAAATAATGCAAATTTTTAAAAATAAATTTTTTTGTTTATTTTTAATTTGAACATAAAAGTATATCACACGCATGTAATACAATAAAATATTGAAGAAATCAATTTTATCAAAAAATAATAAGTAATAATAGCTATTATTGTAAGTTTTATCCGATTAACTATTGTGAAAGTTTGATTAATTAATTATTTTTTTATTTCACATTCAAAGCTTCAAACTTTTTTAACATTAAAATTTTTAATAAACTTTAAATCACACACATAGAATACATTTCTTTGTCATTACACACTATTAAAATTGTAAATATAGTCTAATTAAATTACTCATAAATTGTCCTCAAATACCATCTTTGAATGGAAAAAAATCATAAGCTTTTATATGGACTCAGTAAAGTTTATCAGTTTCCTTTCTTTATGAAAAAAGTGAATAATTTTTTTAAAATTCTGATATTAAGTCTGAATTCACATTGCTTCATTTTAGAGAAGCTGTTTGTAGTCTTAAAATTAAAAATAAGTTAAAAATAATTTTAAAAAATCTATTAAAGTAATATTATTTAATTCATATATTTTTAATTATGTATAAATATTTTTGTACTTAATTCATAACGTACATAACTGTGATTTATTTCAGAGTTAGAATTTATAATTATATATATTGATTGGGGCAATTTTTAGGAGTAAAGAAATTTTGATTGATTATTATTTACTAATAAAACGATAATAATAATAAATAAGCATAAAGCGAGAAAGCTTTTAATGTTATTACATGCAAAATTGTTTCACAATTAATGGCCATGTGAGAAAAACTATATGAAAATATTTAAATTATATAATCCTCTTAATGTGTGTAACCTTTTTCATTGATGAAATAATTAAATAAAAAACTAAATGTAAGATTTTTATTCCTGATTATTTTACTAATTTGAAGATGAAGTTAAAATTAAGTTTTAATTAATTTAATAAATCCTAACATACATGAAATACTTTGCTACTTAAAACACTGAAAAAATCAAAGCAATGATTTTTTAAAAAAATTCTAACTTAAGAAAAGAACAAAATGTTAATTAAATTCAATTAAACATTTTATCAGAAAGAAGTAATTAAATTTTTCTCTTTTGTTTTTTCATCATATTTACTTAAGATTGGTAAGAAAAATGATGCTCTATATTTTTCTTAAATTTCATAGAACTATTTGCTCGAGGGTTCAAATTTATCATCTTTAAAAAATACTTGCTACAGTAAGATTACAAAATTTATGCTCTTATTAAATAGATTCAATTTTTATATCCTAAATTTATATATATTTGAAAAGTAAGCTATTATCCATTTAATGTTTTACAGGAAAAAGTAAAAATACCATTTTCATGTTTCTATAAATTTTCCTTAAACAGAAGAAATAATGTTATACAATATGAAAATTTAAATGCAAAGTTATATAAAAATGAATTTACATTTGAATAATCTAATTATTACTTAAATTATAGTTTCCCTTATTGCACAATGAAGTATTGCAGATTGCAAAATATAATTTCTTTGCCGAAAGATTTGCTAGGTAATGCAATCATTTAAAATGATTGAGCAAATTTTTAAAAAAAATGCATATTCATGAAGATATTTTTACTGTAAAAATAATGTTAATGTATAGCGAATGTATATAAAATTTAAATTAAGTAATGTAATAAAATTATTAAACATTGTAACTAAATCAATGTAATTCCACATTAAATGTTTAAAATTTCCAACAATTTTTTAAAAATTGAAATATACTTTATATAAGTTGTGTACTTTATTCTAGTCAAGTACTCTATTTATTCCTTTTTAGAAATTCTTATATATTATAAACTAGTAAATCTTTAACAAAAATGTGTTCTCTCTATAAAACATAATCTAACGTGTGCGCCTTATCTGTGGAGAATACATAGAAAAAAATTTGTTTTTATTAAATTTTTATATATGGAAAGTTTTTTACTGAAATATTTTTCAAAATAAGGAAACACATTTTGTTTGAAATATTCCAGACGGAAGAAAATATGTGAAAAAGAACAGAAAGTGGAAAGTATTCACTAACAAAATACAGTGCAGAAAAAAAGTGTGCGAAAAATTTATCTCTTTAAATTGATGAGGAAAAAAAACGCATCACCTGAAAATGTCGCATTATGTTTAGCATGATGTGAAGACAGGAAAATAAGCGACATATTTGAAGTAACTATTTTGAATGAATGCAAGAAAATTATCTCTAAAAGCTTAGAAAACACTGTATTACTCTTGAAAAAAAATTCCTTCTTTTAGTAAATAAATAAAGGTTTCAATATTACAGCGACATTTTGTCTAAGTGGATAAAAACACGCTCTATCATATTTAAGAGAGACATCGTGTTAGCTGTTTTATGCTGTGTATTTTTTATATCCAATAAATTTTTCTATTTAAAACTTTCGTTTATCGTATGACACTAACTGAGATATGAGATTCGCGTCAACATAGTTTTTGAATCGTTGTCATTCCAATTAATGTGAAGATTCATGTATTCTCGTATGTTAAATTTATTTCAGAAATTTTACTTTTTTGTAAAAAGATGTTTCCTAGTAGATCATTAAGTTATTTCAAGAATTAATTTATTTCATCAGCCATGAGTCTATGTTTGGTTTGAAATTCAAATGTTTTACAAATTGATGTTTCACAAATCTTTTATCCTTCCAAATGGCATATCAGGGTCAATGGACTACACATCCATTCTTTTGGAAAGATAATTTAGCTTGAGATCATTTCTCTTTTGTCAAAGAAGCTTGTTTTCGGCACAGGCACAGCATTGCTTAAAACAGCCGTGAATAAGATATATCGATTATCACTTTGCATGAATAACACTTGGGAATTTTTGTCTTTTTATGATGCTCTCTTTTGATAAGAATTGATTAAACTGCCTTGGAAATAACACTTCTTACTCTCCAAAATTGATTCAATCCTCTTTATGTTTGTCAGCATTCAAACTTCCTGATTATACGACTAATGTGTGTTGAAGAAATCCCATTATAATGAAATTTTCAAGTGATTTTTTTCTCAAATCTTTAATTAAAACCATATGTTCTGTAATATTTTTATCAGCGTAAGAGAATAACATTATATTGTTAGGTAGAAATGTGAGGCAGCAAAGAATAACACGGCTTTGTTATTTCCTTTAACAAAGTTTATTAGATCAAGAGGGAAGCACTTCAATTGTCCTCAATTTGATGAAAGGCTCTTATATACAATAGTAGAAATTTCTAGAAGCATTGAAATAAAGAAAAATAACATAAACAAGAATTTTCTCGAAATTTTGAGAAAGATATTATAAGCAAAAATTTAGAATTAGTTTAGTAAAATTTAAAAAAAATCAGTTTTTAAAAAGTACTGAGAATGTACTAGCCGGTATCGTACTGACAACCAGTCAATCAAAACTCCAGTGCTTTGACCATTCGGCTACAAGGCTGAATGCCGTCGTTGTTGAGATGTGGCAATACACTTCTGTGTATATAAAAAAGGCAAATATCTCATAAACCACTTCATAGCAGATGCTCTTTTCATGAACTGTATACTCTAATAAAAGTGGAACTGTTGTTTTTGTTGTTGTTACTGATGAAACTTGGACAAGCCAAGCTCGCTATGCCTTGGCTATGCAAATTTAAGTCAATTGGGAGCGTCTCTCGTTTTAATCAGAGCACCATAAAGGTGAAAGTACGACTTTTGCTCTTCAAATCCTCCGATAGATGGCAGCACCAGAGGATCTACTTGCTTAATTTTGGCATTGATATGAAGGAGGAGTAAATTTCTCCAGACCAAAAGTGGAACTAAATGTAATTATTGAAAAAGAATTGAAAATCAGAATAACTCATAATTTGAAAAACAAGCATACATTTAATAAGTTATTTATATGAGTATTACAATAATTTATACTGTTGAAATTTCAGTAATGAAAATTTAAATTTTTCATTAGATATAATATATTAACTAAGATATTAATTTGTTTTGAAACTGGTCTATTATCTGAAAATAAATTTCAAAGTAGTAACAAAAATGCCCATTTTGATTTAAGTAAATTTATAACATTTATCCATACATATAAATTTTTCATGCCTTATTGTATAGGCAGATTATTATAAATGCCTTCGTTTTGTCATTTTCATGTTCTCCTGATTAGTACTTACAAACTTTTGATTTGAGATTCAGATGACAAATGTAGGAAGTCTTCCCCATTCTGATTCAGAGCTTGGGTTTTTGATTGATGAAGCAATTGACCTCAGTAATTATGATTTCATATAAAAATCAAATATTTTAAACAATTTATTGTAGTGTAATAATAAATACTTTTCAGATTTTAGAATTATTTTTACTGAGTTGATGGAATGTAACAAAAATGGAATAATTTATTTGTATTCGTAAAAAGGAAAAAAATTTAGTTATTAAAAAATACTGATTTTTTTCCCTTTCGAAGAACGTAGATAGGTTTATGAATTTTCTGATTCCGTTTGAAACAGATAAGGAATTTGAAGAGTCTTGAAAAAATAATATTTTATTAAGTTAACGTCGAAAAATATCAAAGTAATATAAATTGAAAATCACAAGAGTTTATATTTCTCACATCTAATTTTGTCTCAGGTTAATATTGAGCCAGACATGAGCAACTTCCTGTCTTTAGAATATTGGCATGTTCGAAGTCATAACCCACATATAGTTTGGGAAACTGAGGTAGAAATGATATTCTCGTTATAGAGTCACCAAATGTTAGGTACTTACATGAATATTGAGATTGAAGCTCTAACTTTAATTGAATTGGCAATATACAAAGTTATCAATGTTTCGGGAATATGCAAATGTCCTCTAAAGTGGTAACTGGGACTGGATATTTAGTAGCAGCACTTTAAGCGTACTATCATTAAAATATTAGACAAGATGATTCTGAGAAAGTACTCGCTGAAATATTTGAAAAATGACTAAGAAGATATTAATGAATGAAAAAATCTATAGTCATTTTTGTCATATTTAAGGCAAAAAGAATATTGCTTGTGTATGAAGGAAGTTTTAGATTTGTGATAATAAACTAGAAATCAATATTATTTATTAGACAATTTAGTACTGCTGTAAATCAAATCATTGAGGCTAGAACTGGAGTAATTATTTCTCAGCTAGTCATTCAAAGAAAAAATCAAGAACCTGAAATATTTCGTTTTGTTGTATACGAATGTATTAGAATCTCATATGGTTTTAAAACTAAAATAAATTTCAATTTTTAGAGAAACAGTGAAAAAACAGAATGATGACATTTCGTAATGAATAAAATCGCTTTGGATAGATCTAAATTTAGTATTCTATGATTGGGTAAATTTCTAATGAAGAAAGCCGAGCTGGCAGCCGAATGGGTAGCACTCTTGCTTTCGGTTCAACAGTTCGTGGGTTCGAATCCCACCATGGGCATGGATATTTGTAGTGGTTCGCAATCCAATTTAAACCCTAGGTCCCGGTTTAATTAGTCCTCGTGTGCAAAAAATGACCGTTGATCGACAAACCAAACCAATGAAGAAAGTATTTAATGTAGATTTTTGAAAAATTAAAACCATACAAAAGCGTAAAAGTTGTATTAAGATTTATATAGACATCAAATACAATTTAATAGCAATATATTTATGTAGTTCAGATTAGTGTGATGTACCAGTGAATTTATTTTAAAAGTGGTATAACTAATACTGAATTTATTTGTACTATTCTACTTAATCATCATGAAAACGAAGAATAAAAATAATTTAATAACGTTTATTAAGATATAAATATGCAAACATTTCAGTTTTTAATATTGGGTTAACTATCCATATTTTATTTGTTAGTTATAAAAACGTCCTTAAATTAATTTTATTTATTCAAATAGTTAATTTTATAATATAAGATAAATAATGTTGTTTTTATACCTTAATTCAACGCGTTCTTAAACTTAAACTTTTGTTTTACTTCGAGAATAGATTTCTTTTGAAATTTTATACATTGTTCATTATCAATATTAATAATTGCTTTTAAATTTTTTAATTTTGCATGTTCTTTATTTTCATATTTAGTTAATATAGTTATCATTCTCTCACACACACAGTTAGAGACAGAAAAAAATTAAATCAATTTATTTTTAATTAACATTTTGAAGAGCTTATTTTATTAATTTCTTAAAAAGTACGTACTTTAAAATTATACGCAAGGCAACTGATATAAGAAGATGTAAAATTGAATTTAATATATATTAATTTGTAAGTTTAATTATTTTTCCGTTATTAAAAATTACCTCATTTATTTGAAGCGAAGTTTCAAAATGATTCATATATTAAATTAAATTCAGCATACATTTGTAATCTTTTACAATAAAAAAAAACTTAATGCCTATAAATATAGTTCTTTAAAATAAAAAAAAATTTGTAGATTGTCAGATAAATGATTTCACACTGATAAGTTTCACAGTAGAAAACTTTATATGAAGTTAAGCTTTGCTAGTAATGTACTTATTATCTAAGTGTGCTTATGAATAAACTTCTCTGGGAGTGTGTGTGGGTGTGTTTTAATTATATGAAACAAAATGTGTTTGCGTCTAGGAAATATAATCCCTTTTATTGAAATATACATTATGTAATACCTAAATATTCTTATGAATAAATTTCAAAGATAATTTTATTGTACGAAAAGAAGTATTACATCACTGAAAAATTACATTCATCACTGCAATTAACTGTTTCTTTTTATTTAAATGCATGATATATATAAATATATATATATATATATATATATATATATATATATATATATATATATATATATATATATATATATATATATATATATATATATATATATATATATATATATATATATATATGTATATATATTATATATATATATATATATATATATATATATATATATATATATATATATATATATATATATATATATATATATATATATATATATATATATATATATATATATATATATATATATATATATATATATATATATATATATATATATATATATATATATATATATATATATATATATATATATATATATATATATATATATATATATATATATATATATATATATATATATATATATATATATATATATATATATATATATATATATATATATATATATATATATATATATATATATATATATATATATATATATATATATATATATATATATATATATATATATATATATATATATATATATATATATATATAATAGAAAAGTTATCTTATCTGTTTTCTTTAAATTGTGCAGATTAAAGTTATGGTTTTATTTTTGACTTGTTAAAAAGAAAGCATTATTTAAATATGTGATATTTTTGTCTTTTTAAGTTTTCCTTGTATTGGCGGAAACATAGGGAAAAAGTAATTTGTGATATGTTTGCATTGGTTGTAAAAAGTGGATAAATTTACTCTCAGAAGCAACATATAAAATATCTGAATAATCTTCTTTCTACATTTTACTCACATCTTTAATTATTTTCCTGCGCTGATTGTGCGGGAAGATGTCGCGAGAGCTTATTCTTCGCAAAATGTACTCATTTTTGAAAATTCTTGCTTGGAGATCCTCTGTAGTCCTACTATAACTTCATGCGATCATTTTGAAGAACAGAGTCTTGAAGCTTTTTCTCAAAAGAGTTATTGTCTGACAAAAGAATAACATGCGTACACTTTTCAGCCAGAACAGAGTCTTTGTTCTACATCAAAGGCTCCTTATCATAAAGAAAAATATTTTTAAAATATAATTTTTCCACATTTTTTTTCAGAAAAATGTTTTTGAAGAAAAAGAATTTTTAGAAACAAATTTTAAGAACTTTTATGAAATTTTATGCTTAAACACTTGTATATAATAAAATATAACTTTATCTATTTTTAAAAAAATATATATAACATCTTATAACTAAATCTATTACTCTCTAAATATTTCGAAACTTTTCACCAATGTGAAGGCCCACTATTTCCATAATAGCATTTTATTTGCTTTCTTTATGCGTAATGAGTGGTTTTCTCAGAGTAATATTATAAATATAATTTTTTTGTATCTTTATTTCCCTACACGTATTTGTCTAAAGAAATATAAAACAGATAATTTATAATAAATTATCGTAAAATATTTATTATTGTTTAATATATTGAAGTAAATTACTGTTCGGGAATAATTATTGATAAAAATTCTATTAAATTGCCTTTCCATGTGGTTTGCTAACATACAAGATGAAAATCTCAAATTTCTATGCTTAGTATTTCTTTTTAAGATTCTTTCTACAACGTTGTGTCAACGTAAGCTAAAAATTTTAAGAATTTTCTTTGAAACTAGTTTTAAAAATTTCTTCTTCTACCTCAATCAATCAAGGGTAATCTTTTGCAAGGAAGTGAATTAAAAATGTTTTCCTCATACTTCCAGATAGAGGAGAAAAATGTTATGGAAAGTAGGCAGGAAAATTTTCCTGATTTAAGTTTTTATACAAGGGAAATATTTCCCAATTATCTTAGCAATTAACATGTGTGATGATAAACAGATATTTTAATGTAAGAAAGATTTAAATTCATTTGCAATGGCTGAATTTACTGCAACCAAGCTACAATAAAATATTTTTATTTGAAATACAAGCAATGCAAAATATCATTAAAAATGAAGTATAAATAAATTCATTACCCAAATATTATGTTTGGTAAAAAATTTTTAAAATATAACTTAAAATATCTTATTTAGTAAAATTTTTAATTTTTTTTATATACTTAAATAAAATAAAGAATATTTTGAATTCATTTGCTGATGTATTGCCAATGGATTTTGAATTAATACATGGTTGTAAATTATTAATCTTGTAATTTAATATCTTATATACTAAAACAAATTCAAATACATAAATAAATAATTTATAAATTAGTATATATTTAAGCTAATATACAAAAATAATGGTAACTTTCCCTGTAAGTTTTTAACTTAAAATTGTAGAAACAATTTTCTACTAAAAGTATGATTCATGTGATTAATAAAACTTTACAATATTTAAGCAACGTTTTCTATGTTTTATGATGTGCTTTACAGTTTATAATTAACATATTTATTTTTGATTCGTTAGCTTATAAGTAAAAATGTTTAAATTATTCAGTAAATTGTAAGTTAGTTATCATTAAAGATATTCAAATGTTCCTCCGCTGGAAGCAAATGCGTTTTTCTGCATTTTCTACATTCTTCCTATTGTTGAAATAATTATTCCATCAATTAATGAACCCTGGTATATATCACTTGAAAGTCTTTAGAAGAATGTCCTCTACCAGAATTCGGTGAATTTCAGAAGTTCTCTACAAGAATTTTGGTTTTGGTATCACATTCAGTGGCTTGACTACATCACAGGTCATCTCATGGGGTTGGGCATGAGATGATTGTTTTGTAAGGGCACGTGATCCCAGAGAATCGGTGGGCCTGCCACGTTTGATGAATCCCTCCAACACACGCATTGGTTCCTATTCCAAACATACTAAGGTAGGTACCTTAGTATGTCATAAGAACTTTGGGCTCAAACGGCAAAAGTTCATTTTTAAGAATTTTCCTAATGATCCATCACTGCAAACAAATGCGTTTTTCTGCATTTTCTTCATCCTTCCTGTTCTTTGAAATACAGAAAAATAAAAAACAGCAATGTATACAAATGCAATTTAGGATTATTAATTTTTGGGAACATCCAAAATTAAATAGGACCCATCGTCTTTCTTTCGGACGTGCGTTTTTAGGCGTCTTTTAAAAGTAAAAAGTTTCATTTGGAAACTCTTGCCTTTTTTATATACTTTTATTCTTACTTCAGAAATAAATCAAGTAACTAATAACTGTTTCAATGCGTAATAATAGGTTTAACTTTTTTATGAATATTATTTACATTAAATCGGGAGTTTTTGATTAATAACCAAAACATGTAATTTAGTTAGAATAGTATAAATAAGATTTAATTAACATTTATGCATAATTTAATTTGCAGTTATATCAATATATACGAAAACTAAAAGTAGCTCCAATTTCATGATATTTTGCATGCAAAATTTTGATGTCCAATTTGAAAATCCAATTTTGATGGTTTCTGTTCAAAATCCTCAACCAAATGTTACTGAGAGAAACAAAAAATCCATATTAAATTTCTTCATTTTTTTATTTAAAAGAACTTACTCAAAACTAAATAGCAAAATATTTAATAAGAAAATATTAATTAGCTAATTATAATTAAAAGCAATTTCCCTATCAAAATAAATAAGCAAGAATTGAACTTAAGCATGCTTTCATTTTTAAGTAAATCAAACTAATTTAATAAGTTCTTGTGTGATAAAGAATTTTCGCGACAAAATTAATTTCTGATTTAATTATAATAAAAAAAACTGTGCTTATATAAGATAATATACTAACAAAGTTTCTTACACATGCAGGTATAGATAACAGAAATAAAAAACAACAAATATGTTTTAATAACGAGTCACAAAGCCAGTAATTGTGTAAAATATGGTATCTTGTACTAGTATAATATTTGTTTCCTTTCCAGTATTACCCAAATAAATTAGATATGTAGTCAAGGATATATAAAGTTAGATAAAGGTATCGATTGAATCATTTCATGGAAAAAATGTACCTTTACAAATGTTTAAAATATAGTATAATTTTGTGATTGTGTAAGCAAATCCGCTTTCTTAAAACGATCTAACTTTTTGTATAGCAGTATTAATAGCAAATAAATCAGCCATTAAACAGTAAGCAAAAGATCTCCAACAAGGAGATCTTTTGCTTACTGTTGTCTGTTTACACGTTTACACATCAAAAAACATAAATTCCTGTTATGATCAGAAGCCTAGATTTTGCTTTTCTACACTATGTCATTACGAGTCAATTTCTGTTAAGATAATGGCCAATCAAGCTCGAAATAATTGGTACTATAACCCATATTACATGGTAAATTTCTTTTAAGATAATGGCCAATCAAGCTCGAAATAATTGTTACTGTAACCCATATAACATGGTAAAATTTCTTTCACAATTTTGAATGATTCTTAAATATTATTTTTTTCTAAGCAGTTATTTAAACTTAAGCAGTTACTTTTGTTGTATATCTTAAATTCTGCGTTGATAAAATATTATAGCATTTATTGTTATACATTATAGTTTTACATTTATAATTAGGATTCTTGACTCTAAATAATAAAAAAATAAATAAATTTGATACCCATATTTGTTTCAATAATGTATGGAAATATTTAGAATTTCAGTTCAAAATAAATAATTACTGTTTAAATCTAAAAAAAACTCAATTTGCTCTATGCCACAATAATTTTGTAGCATACGTAGGATGTAATAAATAATATGACTGTCATATGTTTTATCTGCTGAAATTATAAAGCATACAATGCTGCAAACAGGGCCTCTAATCTCTACAACCACACAAACATACATTTCCAAATTGGAAACTCAGGTAATTTTTATTATATTTATTGGTTGTCTTATTTATTCTATTATTATTTTTTAAAGATATTTATTGATCGTAGAAGTTTTGAAAATATCTCCGTACCATTTTTAAAAAAAAAAACATTTCTTGGAATTTGAACCCCATGACACATCAAGGTGAAATAAACTAGTACTCTTGAACAATTGTTAACCATAAACAAAGCATTGTAATTATATTGCTTACCTTTTCAATCGCTGATTGTAATTTCATTGTCTGTGAGAAAAGTTAATAAAGGTAGTTGTTAAACTGTTTATAACAAAAAATAATGAGTTCAGCTTAAACTATATAAATGTCATATTTCTGCAATAACATCGTACAATCCCTATTTTAGTATTTCATTTCATTTGGCAGTCTTACAAAGATAAATCTTATAATTAGGAGTTTTCGTGCTGAACATTATTTATTTTGATTTTAAGTTATATTGAGGGCAGAAGGAAATTATAATTCAACGATACGATCTACGTAAGTTCTTGTTTTTCTAACATTCTCTGCAAAAAACATCGTTTTTCTAACATTGCTCTGCAAAAAAAATTTTTAGAAGTTTATGTGTGACAAATTCTGCTTGACCTATCTTATCATCCTATTTAAAGTGCTTAGAAAACTTCCTATTCATTTTGGCAGACCCAAAAATAATAAGCAATTGTTGAGTTCATATATTTTAATTCATTATGTATTATAGAATACAGCTTGAAAGAAAGAATTTTTTTATGTTGTTTGCCCTATTAGATTTAACAGGAACGAAGAGATTAAAAAATTAAATTGCCTAAAAATAATTAGCACTTTAAAAAAACGTAGAATTATTAAGTAGTTTTCTTTCGTTATACGTATGAGCTCTGTATATGCCATATATATACACAAAAAAGTTTATAATAAAATATCAATTTCATGATAAAAATATAGTTTATTTGGATTTAAACTGCATATTTTACGCAATACTTGAAAAAAATTTTAAGAAAATGAATGACACTTAGTATAGCATATTAAATTGTTGAAAATAATACAAATTGAAGAAAAACTTACTATACACATATTTCCATCATAACTAAAATCTTATTATAATTAGAAGTTTTCATGCTGAACATTATTTATTTTGAATTTAGGTTATTGAGGTCAGAAGGAAATTATAATTCAATGATACGATCTACATAGGTTCTTGTTTTTATTTATCTTTTTCTAACATTGCTCTGCAAAAAAAATTTTAGAAGTTTATGTGTGACAAATTCTGCTTGACCTATCCTATCATCCTATTTAAAGTGCTTAGAAAACTTCCTATTCATTTTGGCAGACCTAAAAATAATAAGCAATTATTGAGTTCATCTATTTTAATTCGTTATGTATTATAGAATACAGCTTGAAAGAAAGAAATTTTTTATGTTGTTTGCCCTATTAGATTTAACAGGAACGAAGGAATTAATAAATTAAATTGCCTAAAAATAATTAGCACTTTAAAAAAACGCAGAATTATTAAGTAGTTTTCTTTCGTTATATGTATGAGCTTTGTATATGCCATATATATACACTAAAAGTTTATAATAAAATATCAATTTCATAATAAAAATATAGTTTACTTGGATTTAAACTGTATATTTAAAAATTTTTAGGAAAAGGAATGACACTTAGTATAGCTTATTAAATTATTGAAAAAAATGCAAATTGAAGAAAAACTTACTATACACATATTTCCATCATAACTAAAATATTGGGGTTAAAAATAATGTTTAATATTTTTAATCGAAAGTAACAGTTATAATATATATAATCCTGAAATAATTGTTCTCATAAATTGTGCCAATGGGTATTAAATTTGAACCCAGATTCAAATTTAATCAAATATGTTTATCATCGTAGATTATGAGTTTCCAACTTTAAGCCATAATAGCTTAGATGAGTTTCTTTTTACTAAATATTAGTCGAAAAGTAATCGAAAATTTATATAAATAATTGTTAATTTTACAAGAAAATTTATTATTGCTTATACGTATTGTTTGACGAGAAAATTTTGTCTATTTAGCAAAAATTAAAGTAAATTACTTATGATGAACATAATTTTTATTTTGCATTAAAAGCAACTTATTTTATCTTATGTATTCAGTGTTAAATATTTTAAAAATAAATTTATGGTATCTTTTTAATTTATAAAAATGATAAGGATTTCTAGCCATGACTTAAGTTAAATATTTGGATGATATTCAATCCTTTTTAATGATCAATAATTAGTAAATATTTCAGATAAATGGAAGTGTAGCTTTCATGCATGACCGATCATCGACCGGCTTCATATAAAGGGAAAACAAATGCATTCTCAGAAGCTATCATCTGTTATCTGTCTGATTAGTTTGATGACAATCTCGATAAGTTATGGTTAACATCACGTAATGTGGTATTGTCGTTTACTTCGATGTACAAAGAATTTTCATCAATAGTTTGCTAATATATTTACGAATCTTTAAGAAATCAATTTCTTGATATAAAACCTACTGTTTTACAATAACATGAATTTTGTTTTCAAGAAAAATAGTATTTTCTGCTAAAATAATATATATATATATATATATATATATATATATATATATATATATATATATATATATATATATATATATATATATATATATATACCTTAAAAACTGTACAAACACACAAATACATATATGCAGTTTTTAAGATACTTTATAAGAATTTAAATTTGGTATTAAAAAAATGGGTTGCTTTTGATTTTGAAAGAACTAGAAGTAAGGTAAATAAATAGCTTAGAAAAATCAGCAATGTGTAAATATTCACGAAATGCTTAAGCGTTAGTGTTTTAGTTTACTTCCCTGAAAAATTTCCATCCTGTTCTCGGTTTGAATATCATTGCAAAATTCCAAATGCAAAATTCGAAATGTAGAAAATAGTGTACTCCAATGGTGACAAAAAGGTATTTCCATTGGAAAAATACTTTTGTATTTGAAATGTATACATATATTTCCTTAATACATACATACTTACAGACAAACGAACATACAAACACATCTATGTATACGTATGTATATATATTAAAGGAATGTTAACATTTCTGCTGATATCTATATATGTTAATTTACTAAGAGAATGGAATTTCGTATTTATTTTTTATGTTGTTTAGGATAATAAAAAGGATTTTACCTTTAAATAGTTAAATTTTTTTCTTTAGTGGATAAAAGCAAGAATGTTTCTTTTAGGCATAAATTCATTCTTAACAAAGCAATCAGAAGAGAAAAAGAAAACTTTTTGAACAAAAGATTATTTAAAGAGAAATATGCTTTGAAATTAAAGACAAGCATGTCCTTATAGGTGAAGGAATGTTGTGAACGATTCTTTTTCATTTTAAAAAAAATTAATTCGAAGAAATCGTATTTATAAGAATTATATTTGGTTTTGTTGATATATATATCTGATATAATGCTTCGAATTTAAATAATTCTGTAATTAAAAATAAATATTATTTATTTTTATTATTATATTATTTGTTTATCAAGCTTATTTTTAATTAAATAATTTAAATTGAACTTCTTTTCATTTAAATTAGGTAGTATTTTCGTTATTCTGTTTAACTATTTAATCATATTCCGTAGTTTACGTCTTTAAGGTCTTATTTTTAAATAAATCGTAAAATATATTCTCGATTTTATTATTTTTTTGCTCTTTGCAATATCTTAAATTAATAAATTATGTTTGTAATCTGTAAAATTATATATAAACATTAAATTTTTATGCATGAGTTTAATATTCTGTAAAATTTGAAAAGATTATATTATGTTATAATTAATATTTTATGAAATATTTTATAAGTTGTAATCAAGAATTCACATTTCAGCTTATAAGGAAATCAATTGAAGTGATGTTTTCACTTTTAGTATTCTTGTAAATGTAACTTAAGGACAATGTATTCTCGAAAGTTTTCTCAATGAAATAATTTTTATGAACAAATAAATTGACTCTCGAACAAAAATAAAATTTGGCCATTCTAAGTGATGACATGTATTTTGATTGCTGAAATTTACCCATGTTGTTACTAATGACACTCGGACAAGCCAAGCTCGCTATGCCTTGGCTATGCGAATTTAAGTCAATTGGGAGCGTCTTTTGTTTTAATCAGAGCACCATGAAGGTGAAAGTACGACTTTGCTCTACACACATGCCATAGGTACCCGTTTATAGGGTAGGCAACCATTCACACCTCATTCATACAAGGAAAGGGCAAAGACAGGATAGATAGAGAGAGAAAGTACATCCATGTCCGAACCGGGATTCAAACCCAGGACCTCCTTACCTGCAGTCAGGCACACTGATCTCTAAACAAGTTGGACGGCTCCCATGTAAATATTATGAAGTAATTAATATAAATTGTCAATGAGACTAAGGAAAATATGTTAATAAAAATTGTAAATTTTGCTCCACATTCGAAAAATAATTCTAGAAAATCACTTAAAGAAAACATAACATTATACTGCGAAATTACTACCACTCGAAATAGAAGGAGTAAAATTTATATTTTGTTAAATACAATAGCAGCATGTCTGGAATGAATAGCTTTACATTTTACTGAATTCCTGCAAAAGTCAGAAAGTGTGTGCGTCGAGACTACAGTACTTGCTGCGTGCTTATACACGACCGAGGTTGGAATTACGAATATCGTAATACTTTGGACTCCCCTTGGATTCGTGGAAGGAGCGTTCCAAAAGCAAGGTCTATGTTCGATCCCTGCTATTCATCAACAACCCAATTGTCATGTTACGTTTTTGGTTTCTGCACGGACATCTGTTGGAGTACACATTTATACCAGCGAGTTTTCTACCATTTGAATGCATTCTGAAATCCATCAAAAGTACTTTCAGGCAGCATTACGTTATATTATATAATCAAATTATATTTCTAATTATTAGGCAAGTGTAATTCGTTTCAAACAATCAAACTAAGTCTTAAAAGCATTTAACAGAAACCATGATAATGGATTCAGTTGAGATAAACCAACTGTAGATATTGAGTCATAAAATCAAAGCACTATATTCAATTACAAAACAAATGTCTACTAATTTTATTTAAAATATATGATCTGCAAAAAAGATAAAAGAAAGTAATAAATAAAATAAATTATATATAAAAAAGTTTATAAAAATGTCGAATTATGTAAAATTTAAAAGGTTATTCATTTAATTTAAGTAAATTTTCCAATATAATTTATAAAATAAAATATTTATAACATTTTATCCATCAAAATGTTAATCTATAAATATTAATTGTTTTCTAATCTGCATATAAATGTTTGATGAATGAGTGTGTTTTAGCATGAACTAATTTAAGCACTCCATAAAGAAGTCCAGCTATCAACAAACAAACGTATGACATAAAATTACTGTAAAAGTAAAAGTTATGCGTATAATATTTTTTTCCAAATATAAAAAGTGTAAAAACGAAATCAAAACTCATTTTATTTTTATAAATATATTTTAAGTATTTGAGCATACAAATCAATACTCAGCTCTGTGCTTTTTACTGTTTGTAATCGACAACTTTATCCAAATTTTAGTGGAAAATATAATTGAATATCACACTTTCAACGAATAGACTTCATTAAAATTTTAATGTTTAAATGAGACATTTTTTAATTTTAATATTTATATATCAATAACATCAAGGAACTTAGTAATAATCTATATTTTTGAGATATATTTTAAAAATAAAATTTTTTATGTATTATTTAAAACCATGTGGACAGTGTTTCAAAAAGTAAACGGCTATTGAGTGATTCAAAATTTGTTGAAAGTGTAATCCCTTGTTGTCTTTCGTTTTCGTCCAATGAATTATTTTATTTGTATTATTTCCCTGTGTAGCAATTTCTAAATTCTCTTTTATAAAATACATCTATTTACGTTAATTCAAAATATAATTCTCAAAAATAATATATTTTCAAATTATATCAATCACAGATTTTGCATTTTTCAACGGTTTCAGCTAAGGAATCCTTAAAAAAAATCTCAAGCTCTCATCTCAAAATTAGTATGCGTTATTCATTTTTATTAAATTCTATGTAAAGAAATTTCTAAACGAAAGAGAATAACTGAAGCATGTCGGTTTAAGTTTAGAGAGCTCGTGTTTTTGAATAATTCATGCTTAAAGAGAATTTCATACACGAAAGGATGTAAAATAATTCATAAAACGTAATGGCAAGGAAACGTAAAAACGTTGTTGATTCGCTAACTTTTAAAATATTTTTCAGAAAAATGAGAAATTTGAATAAAAAGGAAAATTTTCCACTTTGATAATTTTCAACGTATTTCAATAGCAGTTTTAATAATCAATAACTACTCTGTATGTAAGACATATTTTTGTTTGATATTTTGATAAATATTAATTGAAATATGAAAATCAAAGTTTTCAGAAATATATTAAAGAAATTTCATTCAATAATGCGAAAAAATTATTTTTGTTGAAATTAAGTACTTAATACTAGCTATTGATATACAAAAATGCATTCATTCATTTTCGAATTTAATTATAATTTACTGAAGCTACAGTTGTGAAAGCAAAGAGCAAACTTTACATATTTTTCCGGTTTTACTTACGAAAACTTTTGCTTAAATATACATACTATACAATTAAGAAATTTGTAATACTCAATATTTTCTGATGGTGTTAATAAAATATTATTAAAATAAATTTTTGTTAAGTTTGGTAGTTTTTACTTACACTTGGTAAAAAAAATTATCCACATTTTTACTTACATTTTACAGACAAAATTTTTCCTAAGCTAGTTTTTAGTTACACTTTGTAGTTTTTACATTTCTCCAAACTTTTTTACAAATACAAATAAATATGTAGTTCTATACTTAAACAATTTTAATATTTTACTGAAAATTCGTTTCAATTATGAAAAATGAAGTTATCTGTGCATTTATATAAAAATTACTAACTCAGAAACAATACAGTATCTCTAATTTTTATTTAATAATAAAATTAATCAAATAAAATCAGCATCGTATTAAATTCGAGAATTTGCCAAAAAATTCCCACTATTTATTGAACAACAATATCTCTTAAGAAGAATAATAAGGATGTATTTTTAAGTAATGGTACATAGAAATCTACTTAAGTCACTATTATATTTCAAGAATTAAATTTCTGAAATAAAATGTAATAGTTATTCAAGTGAAATTACAGTTATGACACTCTTATAACTGCATAGAATTCTTTTAAAAATTTAAAAGATTTTAATACACACGTGGAAAATAGCTCTGTTATCAAAATGCTATCAATTAGCAATTTATGAAAAATACTTTTTCAAAAATTTTACTGATATTCTGTCGATGCACTAAGCTTTCAACTAGTATAAAACTGTGTATTGTTATTTTAAACCAATAAGAAATCCCTATTTTAAAAAAAATTAAGAGATGAATTATCTAAATTATTAAACAAAAAAACTTCTTGTAAAGTAATATTTTTTTTGTTTTTGAAATTACTCCGGCAATGCTTTATCGCTGTTAGTGTATAATATAAATTTGATGCCCGATACATATTAATAATATAAAAATGCTAATAAAGTCGCAGAAAAATGACAAGTGAATAAATATTCATATTTAATATATGAACAAATAATAAAAAATGCAGTTTTTGATTGTTTTTTTAAGTAAATAATTTCATCAATCCAAATGATTTAATCAAACATCCTTCCTCTCTCAGCTCGCGAGTCAGCCACGTTGAAATCTCTCAAGTGTTACCAGCCATTTTTAATGTATACTTTAAAGAACCCAATAAAGTCACCTCTATATGTGACGTAACCTTACCTCAGTTTTTTAATTCAATTTTCATTTTTTATTGAAATATTAATTGAAACTCTTTATTTCCGCATTTACGCGTCTTAAATAACAAATGAGGATATATAATACACATGCATAATTAAAATATTGAAATGATATTTTATTATACATTGAATAAACTGCCATAGTGATAAAAGATTCTTCTCAGATTTTCAAAAGAATTTTTATTACTACAAATTTATTAAAAATTTACTGCTTTTAAATTAATATTATTTGATACCAAGATGAAATCATTAGAATGAATATGTCTTATCTATTATAGGGAGTTGTTTATAATTCCTGACAAAAATAATATTTTCTTTTGTATTTATCTAAATTAAAAATTCAATTAATAATACTAATCCGTTTCAAACTTTACAATTGTGTAATAACTGCATGTTTCTTCTTGAGGGAAGTCGTATGCAAATGTTTTGATGAAAAATATTTGCTGATATTTCTCATTAAAATAACTAATTTTAGATTATGAGCATTGTGTAGTTAGCTACTTCGAAATAAATAGTATAATTTGATGTCATTATACATAAACAAATTATTAATCTAGAGAAGGAGAAACATTTTCTGTTAATGAAACAGCTGTCAGTTGAGTTATAACTTTTAATGTATCTCCTAAAAACAATCTTGAATCTAATTATTATGAATTGAAATATAGTTAGATTTTAATAATGTTAGCTTCAGTAACTTGTTTAATTTAATATTTACTTATGTTTCAACGTATATCTAACAAATTTCTTTTACCAAGAAATATTTTTGTTAAATTTTCAACATATAGCAACGCACGTTTTGCTGGAAAAAAGGCACGCAAAACTGAAAACTCAACATAAAACTTGAAATGTAAAGACACTTTTTGTGTAAACACTAGAAGTGTCTTAACATTTCTAGCACACTTCTAGATACTTTTACATTTCTAGTACACTTTCTAGTACACTTACTTTTACTTCAGAAACTTCTAGTGAAAACACTAGAAGTGTCTTTACATTTCTGGTACACTTCTAGACACTTTTATATTTCTAGTCCATTTCTAGTACACTTACTTTTACTTCTAGACACTTCTAGTGTAAACACTAGAAGTGTTTTTACATTTTTAGTACACTTCAAGTACACTTACTTTTATTTCTAGACACTTCTAGTGTAAACTCTAGAAGTGTCTTTACATTTCTAGTACACTTACTTTTACTTTTAGTACTCTTACTTTTACTTCTAGACACTTCTAGTGATAACTCGACATGAAAACTTGAAATGTAAAGATACTTCTAGTGTAAACAAATTATACATAAATATAATTTTTCCTTCTTAAGCGTTGTTTATTTTTTCCTAAACTGTACGTTCACATTGTTTAAGTGGAATTGCAAATATATGAATGTAAGTAATAGGAAAAAAATAAAAAAAACAACATTCGTAAATAATTTGAATAATTAAGTAATTTAATGAGTTAATGTACATATTTTAAAAGATTTTTGATAAGATTAAATCTGTAAAAACAAAAATTAGGAACATAAAAAATATAACGTAAAAGTATAAAAATTTTGCAAAGTTCAGATCTTATCATATCTATAAATAGTATTTTCTAATAGAGCTAACGAAACTACACATAATAATGTTTGAGTTTCTTTCCAAGTTTTGAAATTATTGTTAGAAATTTTAATATTAAGTAAATATTAAAGAAAATCTTGCAATTAAATTTACCACTTCTGTATTTATGTATCTTATTTTCGTGTGTTTGTGTGTGAATAAAAAAAACTTCATCTCTTCAAAACAACTTGCATTTTAGAGAATCTAAGTTTTTCAGATTATTTAGTAAATATTCTATTGCAATAAAAAGACTGTGCTAGAGATTATAATGGAAAAGTAATTTTTCACTTGTTTTCACATCAATACACACAGACTGTATTGTCATGCTTATATCCATTACAATATGTTCTGATCGTTTTAAGAGTAGTATATTATTGACAATAAATATAAACATTAGAAATAAATTTAAAATATTCGTAATCAATTTTGTTATTTTTTATAAAGTTTAAGTACTATGCTTGTGTGCTTTATGCAGATATTCTAGTTTGCTTATTTGACGTAAATCCTATCAATTTGATTTTAGATAGCAATATAAGACACCAGATAATAGTGAAGTGATTTTACATTTTCAATATTTTTGCAAAAACATCTCTTGTAAATGAGCGTAGCTTTTTGATTGGATTTTGGGGCTCAAGGTCCAAATGGAGACACGCTGCGCTAGAACTAGAGTTGAAATATGTTTTATAGTTAGTTTTTATTTATTTTTTTAAAGAACCCAAATAACATTATAGTTTTAAAAGAACAAAAATCAATATATACAACACTATTAAAATCCAATACACACACACACACACACACACACACACACACACACACACACACACACACACACACACACACACACACACACACACACACACACACACACACACACACACACACACACACACACACACACACACACACACACACACACACACACACACACACACACACACACACACACACACACACACACACACACACACACACACACACACACACACACACACACACATATATTTATATATGGCTTTAATATAAATAGTGAAATTTCTATTATTCTATTAGATGAAATTTTCTTTTTACCTTGTTAAGCAATAAAATACTGATATTATTTTAGCTCCTGGTTCAAAAAATATATTGAGTTGATACTCGCTTTCTGGCATGCCATTTGTGTCTAAAAGATAAGAATATTTACTTTATATAGCTCTATATTTTGACCAACCGACATGACCAAAATTAATTAAAATCTAATGCAATTTTGAAGTTTTAATTTAATTAAAATAGTCATATTTGTTGGGGTTTGTCTAATTAAATTATGAATTTTTTATTCCGGCTGACAAGTACAAGACACGTAACTTATTGTGATCCTAAACAGTAAGTGAATATTCTACTACCAAAATTACTACTTCAGCTTTTATCCCTTGCAATATCTTTGATTTCAAAATGGGTGGAACGATTAAAATATCAAAGACATTTTTACAAATGAGAAGGAAGTTTAACTTCTGTCATTCGAGTATTTGATGAAGTTGGTGTGAAATGAAATACCAACATGTATTATTTATGAAAAAAAAAGATATCATTTTGAAGTTTCGCAGAATTTTAATACAATAATAATAACTGATTCAGTTCAGTTGAATTAACTTGAGCTTTTTGCTGTGCCTTTTACCATAATTTAATTAGAATGCCTTAACCGAAATAAATTAGCAAATTAAAAGCTATATATAAATGTGTTTATGATTAAATAATTATAATCATAATATTAGAGCTGTAATACCCTTGTGAAAAGGTATTTTAAAATTAAATAAAATTTCTGTTTGAAAATATTAAGTTATTTATATGCATAGAATAAATATATTTTCGTAATAACTTCATTTTTTCATTATTTTTTAATATATATACATAAATTATGAAAAAGTGAAGTTATTACCAAAATATATTTCTTCTATTATTTGTTAATTTAATTATTATCCAATGTATTTATGAATAATAATTTAGAAATTAATTCTGAATCCTCTTTCAAAATAATTTGAGACATTGTCTGAGAATTACCAGACAGCGAAATAAGATATTAACGCTAATTCTATGTACAGTAAATTGTAAAATACAGAATGTGGGACATTAATCAATATTTGCGTGGGATTCAATTTTATTTTACGAAGAAAAAAATTACTTAAAAATAGCTTTAAAATTATTTAAAAATATTTCATCAAATCAGTTTAGTTTTGTTAAAATATTACAGTTTAGCTTTGCTGAAATATTTTAATTAATTCAAAATAAGAATGAATCTCATGTACAAAAACTTACAGAATATTTCTGTTTACATTTTAATCAATATTTGTAAGTAATTTTATTTTGTTTTACTCTAGGAAACAAATATATATAATAAATTTACTTTAAATTCAATTATAATGTTCCATTGCATTAAATTTGTTTGTAAGTTTGATCAGAAATATACATTAAATAAAAGGAAAGTTATATTGGATTAAAACTTCCTATGCGTTTGTTTTTGAAATTCACTTGTGTTGCATAATATGACATTATAAAATATTTTGAAAATTTCATTTATTTACATTATTTTTACTTTTATTTAAGTAAACTTTCCATTCTTTCTACTTAAAATCAGGTAGATTAAAGGATAAATTAAAAGTTTGGTTTACTGTATCCAGAAATAAACGGGAAATCGGTAGATCTTTTTTGTGGTATGAGAATATTTGTATACATACCATATTTTTTACAAAGTTTTTGTGTTATGCATAGTAAATTCTTTATTACTATATTTAATTAAACTCCTTTCTATTTCTATGTTGTATTAAAGGAATTAAATGAAAGTAATAAGTTATGCTAAGATTTATATGTATAAATACACATATTCCACCTACATTTTTATTTTACTTTATGTCCCTTTTCGTTAAAATAACTATCACTCTATTATTTGTTTTCTTTATGGCAAATATGCAATAGATGTACTAGAGAAGGCTCTATATCAACATAGTCAAGTTTGCTAATGTCATGTAATATTTATGAAAAATATTAGTATAGTTCAGTTAAATGTGTTTTGTCACTCGGAACACGGAAAACCAGGACAGTGATATTTTTATCTTTACCATTATGGCTCATGGTTTGGCCATAATAAATTATTTTAATAACGAATTTATACTTATTAAACATTTTTATTTATTAAAATAATTTATACTTAGACTAATCTGTTGTCTCTTATTCTCTATGTATCCTTGTATTTGTTTATATTTCTGTCAACTTGTTTCTAAAAATACAGAATGTTAGACAAAAATGAGGAAAAAATGAAGTATTGTAAATAATAATGCAATATTTATATCTTATGTAATCACGATTAAATTACTGTCGCTGGCATGATAAGCTTTTCAACCATGTTGCCTAGAGCACTTAACATTAGTGTAAATGTTGTACTTCATGCCGACATGACATCATAATAATTGCTCAATGAATTCAACTGCACCAGTATTTTTGCATAAGTTATAAAAAGTTTAAGGTAATTATCAGTTTAATTTAGTGTTTAAAAAATCAAATAGTGAAGTTGACGTTTAATAGCTTTAATTGTAAAATAAAGTGCGATTCTAACGCCATATGCATTTTCTTCATTGGATAATAATGCAACTATGTAAATAAGTGTTTTCTTAGTCGTAGGAATATTCAGATTGAAATCACAGAATAGAAATGAAGAGTTTATCATTTTCTATAATTTAAAGAAATGCAAGTAATATACTTTCTATTTTCATTATTTTAGGCATTTTATTATTAATAATATTTTTTTGCTTTTTATTTTTATAATACGCTTTTAATTTTACTTAAAATCTTGATACAAAATATGGAAAATTAATTTATGGAAAATAAATACAATAATCAGTATTAAAAACGTTTAACGATCTGGATGGCTGACTTCAAATTTAGTCTTTCAGAATTACATATTATTACTGACAAGGGCGAGAACACGTTTCCTGCATCAGATAGCATGAATTACTATAGTTGATACTTTAAGAACTTCAAATTTTATTTCCTGTTGCAATATTAATACCAATAATATTTCTTGAAATCAATTTGACACCTAAAATGGTAATAAAATTCTAATTTTACAAACGTAGCGTTTTAAAAAAAGTTTTCTTTTTGTGTTATTCAGAAAATAATCAGGAAAAATTCGGTTTGTTTATTTGTCCCTCATCAATCATGTTATGATCAAGAAGGGTATTTAGCCAGAACTTACAATTTAAAGTGTTTTCTGAACAGCAACAAATATTTACGCCTGAGGTGGGAATCATATCCACGAACTGTTAAATTGCAAACCTGATCATGACATTGCCCATGAGTTTTAGATTGCATAGTCAACATCTTACTAATTTGAAAGCCAGTACCATAGTCTTCCAGTGGGTGCCATCTCATGTTAATGTGTATGGGAACGAAGTTGCGGATCAGTTAGCCAAGGATGGAAGCCTACAGAATATCATCATTGGAGAATGCTTGTCGTCCTCAGAGCTGACCTCTAGAGTTAGGATGGATATCAATGCTACTTTTATGGATACCATTCCTACCCACGAATGGTACACATGCAAATATCCTGGTTCTGCACTAGGGGGTAAATACAAGAGATGCAGCCAAACGGCTTTGACAAGACTGCGAAGTGGCCACCTGCTTGCTCAGAGGCACGTCTCTGGTACCAATGCCAACCCTCTCTGTCCCAAATGTCGAGTAGTTCAGGCCTCCCCATCTCATATTTTTCAGTGCATTGGGTGTGAGGGAGAGGACATGGATTTGAGACCGTGAGAGACTGAGTATTTTTGGATTCATGGGGCTGGTGTGATGGTACTGTCACGCCAGTCGGGGATAAGCAACAACAACAACAGATTGTATAGTTATATATTACATTGTTTTTCCAACATCCTAATTTTAGCTTAAAAGTCCCTCAAACAGAACGGGAAAAAATTTCGTATCACTGATATTATTCTCATAAGTGATACAAAACAAATCTGTACTTGGTTTGCTAGATTCTTCATAACAAATTATTTTGGTACAACAATGAAAAATATACTTAAGGTTTCAATTTATTTCTCAAAATAATAACATAGTTCTGTAGCTAAGCTTTTATAAACTGCATTTATATAAATAGAAAATAATTTTTCAGTTTATATACATTTTTTTTATCTCTATATATTTCCATCTCTACAAAAAATAAAACAAATACAATTTAAAAATTTCTTTATTTACTTAATATAATCATTCTTTTATCTTAAAATCTATTATTTTTGAAACTCAATAAAAACAAAGGACAAAATTGATGACTATTTCTATTGGCATTGGTTTAAATAGAAAATAACATGAAACATATTTTGCACCTTATATATTAATAATTATTTTAATATTTGCTTTAATAATTTAATAATATTTTAAATTTGTTCAGATTTGAATAAAAAATCATTTGAACACGTAATATTTATAAAATTTCGGACTGCATATTTTTATTTGAATTTCATAATATCGTTAAATCTTTTGTTTTAATACAGATATTTACTTTCCTATTTTTATCATGCTTAAAATGTTTCATACATATTTATTACAATATTGATGAATGGAGAATTTCAGCATATTATAACGATTAATAAAAAACCATTAGTTAGAGTTAATTTTCTTTAACAACAGTTTTGTTCCTATTGACATTTTAAGATACAAACATAGAAATTATATTTAACAAATAACTTAAAACTTGTCTTTGATACGAAGATCAGCATTTATAATTTTGATATTTGTTGTGGACATTAAAGTGTTTATAATTGTTTACAAGAAATATTCAGGCACGCTATATTATCTTTCACTTCCCCACAAAGCTATTGTGAAACATTTCATGATATCAAGATATTTTTCATTTGAATAATAAATCTTCTATTATTGTAATAATGCATTATTTATTAACTAAACTTTATTGGAAACTGAATCAATTATGGTTTTAGCAAATCAAAATGTAAAATATTTTAAAATTGTCATAATTTATTATTAATAATTTATTAATAAATTATAATTTAATATGAAACATTTAATACATCTCTTCCACTCTATTTACTATATTTTATTACGTTTTCGAGAAATACTTTAATTTATTGCATAATTAAATTCTACGATAATATAAATTTAAAATAATACATTTTAGTATTCTCTTTCGAAATAAATACCTAACAAATATGAAGCTTTTAATATCTTTCTAAATTTTATGATTATTTTAAATACTTTAAATTATTCTATGAAATGATAAAGTCCCTGATTAATGCACATTTGATTGCGCTTTTGACGTCTAAAACCACCTTAATATTTAAGGCATAAATATACGCGACCTTTCTTTTAATAATGCAAAATACAAAACTCAAGATTATTTTAATATGGCAACCAAATCCCTTAGCATGATTTTGAAATGTTGTTTTATATTTTATTCTCACAATTAAAGCCTATTTATGAGTGAAACATCATTTTCTGATTAGATCATGGAATGCTTGGTATTTTGCGATGTTCTTTAGCCCATTTTGTATGCCTTGTTCTCGCATAATTATAATACACGTGTTATTGAGTCATAAATATAATATTGACTCGCCTGTATGGACTTTAATCATGCCGTCTAATTGACGTTACTCTATAAAATTCTCATTTTATCACACAAATTTATGTTTGTGATAAAATTATAAATTCATTAAGTTTCATTATCTTATATTCATTAGTAACTTCTTCCAATAGCCGGTTATACTAGTATCATTCATTAATCACTGATAGTATTTTACGAAAGACCCGTTGCATCCAGAAATGTCCAGCGTATGGAGGTCGCTTTTCACATTCACGTGGCTGCCACATCAATGCCTCAATTCTACGTTCCGATTGAAATTTTTTGAAGGACTGAGCATTGTTGTTGTTGTTGTTTTCCTATAACACTTGGACAAGCCAAGCTCGCTTTTTGCCTTTGACAGTGCGAATTAAGTCATAGGGAGCGTCTTTCGTTTGGATCAGAGCACCACGAAATTGAAAGTACGACATTGCTTTTTTGCATCGCAAATTTGAACCACGGTCAGGTGACGAAGCCACACCTGCGTGCATTAACGTGGACACGTCCCCAACCCACGCAATTCCAGCAACCCAGTGAAGGAGAGTACACCGTGGTCACCCTCCCAACCACTGCCCGCGGCAAATGATGCTTCACTTTGCTGAGCTTACGGGAAGCGGCGTGATGCTACTGAGCCACTGGTTTGTTAAAGGTTTGTTTGTCTCTCAACGGTCATTTTTTGCACACGAGGGCTAATTAGACCGGGACCTACAGTTTGAAGTGGATTCCGAACCACTACAAACACCCATGCCCAAGGTGGGATTCGAACCCACGAACTGTTGAACCAAAGGCAAGAGCGCTAACCATTCGGCTGCTAGCTCGGCACTGAGCCACTGGAGCTCTACTGAGCATTGTAATTGAGATTAGTTTCCAAAATTAGCAGTTTTCATCACTTTTTGACTTTTTATAGTGAATATATTTGTATATTTCACTTCCAGTTTGTGAATAATCTTTATTGCTAGTATTTACCTGAATATGCACCGCTGTGTGAATATGGGACTTAATAATAAAAGATAATATTAGTTCTTGTGGAGGAAAAATATCTATTATATCAAATTTTTTTGTATCTAATTTATAAAATTTTTTCATTAAATTTTAAAAAAATTAAAAAACTCATTATTTTACATTATTTAATAATTAAAGATAAATTGTTATTTCAGATTAAAATAGGATTTAAATTAATGATAACTTTTTCAATCATTCAAAAAGCCTAATTACAAAAAAATTCAAAAGATTATGAAATTAACTAGTTTTGGAAAATATTTGCATAGTTATTACATTGAAAAAACTCGATAACGCTATTTTACATACTTTAAGTAGTCCATTGCATTGAAATATTGGAAAAGCAAAATATTATTGATTATTTGGATATTAATGTATTCAGATTTAAAACAAAAAAAAAATCATTTCCTTCATATAACATAAATTCTAGGACTAAGAGAATGAAATATGAAAGTATAAAGAAATCTCTTAAGAATATTATGCATAATATACTAGTAAAACTAGATTAAATACATTCCTTTATAAAACCTTTTTGTATTTTACGTGATAAAACTTTCACCAAAAAAATTATTTTAGTCACGTTTCGCATTTAGCAATGATGCATTTCTTTCTGGACTTCAGACTATGTAACTGTAGTTTAACCTTAGTTTTATACTTGAAACTTTCTTTCTCCTAGAAAATCCAGTTGCACGAAAGGTTTCAACAAATTTGAGTGTATTTCATCACTTTTTAAGTTTGATGTCTTAAGCTAACTCTGAGTTCTTTTTGAATTTTGATAACTTTTCTTAAAAGTTCGTAAGTAACTTTCCATAAAGACATTTCTAAGGTAGTTACGTAACAGAATTTTGTTGAATATAAATGGCGATAACTGTATTCAAATCTCATTTTTTAATATTTGTAAAAATTTAGAAATTCAGAAATTAATGAAAAAACTGAAGAAAGCTGTTAAAATTCCTTATACATACATACATACATACATACATATATATATATATATATATATATATATATATATATATATATATATATATATATATATATATATATATATATATATATATATATATATATATATATATATATATATATATATATATATATATATATATATATATATATATATATATATATAAATATATATATAATATTATTAAACAAAGACTTTAAAATTTCCTCTACTTAAAATGTTTTATCTATGTATATATTCATGATCCCGTACGTTTTAAATAAACTACATTTTATTCAAAATTTCAGTGTTTTATCACAATGAGCCAATAAAAAATTTCAATGAATTATACTCGTATTAATCATATAGTGATTATTTCTTTCGTTTTAGTTGAGATCGTGATTACGTCATTTATTTCAAATCTTATTGGTTTAAATTATGCATAACATCAGATAGCCTTTTCTACGTCACACTTCATTAATTACAGCATCGTAATGAGACGGCGTCGTACATCCAGTTTGTCGAAGAATGTGATGCCTGCCTTCAAATCGCAATCTTCGAGCGGCAGCAATCATGGCGAAATTCTCCATCGAAAGTCTGAGTGTAGTTGATAATGAGAAAGAATCCATTCATGAATTTTACCTGCAATAAAGAAGTATTTTTTAATTACAATTTTTTGCATCCTTAAAAGTTTTCAAAATCATGAAATTACCTGTTGTTGTAAATAATTAGTTTTCAAATATTCTAATCTTTAGCGATATTGCTACCAAAATTTCTTGAAATTGTTATTTTTTCTAATTTGTGACTTTGACCAATTAAAGTTTTCTTGCTTGGCCCTCTGGTTCATCAACTTCCCTCACGCCCGTCTCACCAACATCCCTTGTCATTTCACGTTCTCTTGATACCTGCTAAAGCTTCTCTAATTCCCTTTTTTATTTTCTATTTAATGCACATTTTGTGCTTAAAACATTGATGATTATGAGTATCCGAAACTATGATTCAAGAAATTGTTTTGAATCACTTTGAGTCAAATGCCCTTAACAATAATTGAAATGATTTGGACATGGCACCTACATCGAGTAACAATTTTATAAACTTCAACACGTTGGAATTAAAATTAAATATTTTTTTCAAAGTTCATTTTCATTAATAAAATGATTTCTAATATAAAGATCAAAGCATCGGTTTGGGAAACCGTTCTCCATTGATTCAAGCCATTAACACGTTGAAAGTAGAACAGAAGAAAAAACAAAACGAAAATACAAGAAAAAACATCCACTTTATAATTAGTTTTAATGGACAAGGACGATTTAAATTATTTTTTATTTGAAACATTTAAAATCCACCATTTATTCTAATAGTTAATATGTTGCAATGTATGATGCAAATAAGCACAAGTAATATATGAATAAAAGCATTAAAAATTTGCCATTATTTTGTTTGTTTTATTGAATACAGTGCCTAAAACATGAGAATCTTTAAATATTTGTTGATGTATCAAAATGCTTAAGAAACACAATACTTGAGTTAATTGGATCATATCAAACTTTGACGATTTAGCTTTAAATGTATAATAATTTATTTCTATGTTTATTGGTCAGTTTTTTATTTCCTTATAAATGGAAACATTTATTTATGATAATGGTTTCTTTAATATCCATAAATTTAATGAGTCTTTCCTTATTTTTTAAAATGTACTGTAAATTATAAGTGAAAGCTCTTTAACAGTTTTACTCATGTAAAAGATTTACTGAATTATTCTCCTAGTAAGAATTCAAGGCTACAATTGTATAATATTTAAGTCTACCTGAATATTGAGTGTTGAGTTTAAAAACTAAGATATGTATTAATGTTTTTATGTAAAATTTAAAAGAATATATTTTTTATAAGGCACAATATTTGAAGAGTATAATTTTTAGTTAAATGAATAAATGTGTATCGTAAATTAAGGAAATTTCATGATTGTAAATAAAGCATCTAAAAGAATCATTATCTCCACTTGAGGTTATTTGAGTGATAGAAATATTTCTGAAATAAATAATTTATAATGATGTAACTTTCTTAATAATGTTCTAAAATACATTCTTAAATTTTGAACAAATACTTTATATTTTGAAAAGACCGAATAAACTTCTATTTTAAATAAAAAAAATTGTTTGCTATTCTCGAATAAATTATTGTTTGCCTTTTATTCATAACGCTTACAGAAATCGAAAAACTTTATCTAAAAAGACTACAAAGTTTAAAAATTCTAAATTTTTCTAATAACATTTGTTTTTAAAATGTTTTACGTTATTAAGAAACTATATGCAATTAAATAACTATTATTTATTGCTATTAAATAACTACTATTATTATTACAATATTTTGGAATTGTGCCTGGAATTATATGGATTTATGTATAACTAAATTATTTGAAAAATGGAATATCATATTGAAAAATTTTTTTATTACTATGGAGGGCACACTTAGGTGACGAACCCTATGCCACAACAAGGCCAGAAACTGATACTCATTTATCGTTACACAGTGGGCACCTGTGAACCAAGTCACGGAGGCGAGTAGCGTTGCCCGCGCCATACCACCACAAACCCATTTATAGGGTGGGCCACATTCATACCACATCACAGAAGAAAAGACAGAGAAACACAGAAGGAAAGAAACATCCATGCACGAACCGGGATTCAAACCCGGGACTCACAGCTCAGGAGTCAGGAACCCTAACCACTCAGCTATCGATCGGCCATATCGTAAAATAAAATATATTATTTCTAGGATAAAACGATGAATACTGCACTTCTTTATTGTTTGAAATATGATTGGGTGTGAAGAAAATTTCATTACTGATGTGGATGACAACAATCATCAGTAACTTTAATATTGGAAGCAATCTAAACTATTTAAATCGCCTTTTATTGATGATTTTTTTGTATTATGTGATGTATTGTCTCATATACTAAATTTTTAAAATAGCTAAAATGTAATTTTCATCAACACTTGATCATTCAATGAACTATTCATAAAGTTATATCTGTTATTTGTGCATTAGTTCCAGAAATATTTCTCTAATTGAAATAAGTCAAATATTTTAAAAAGAAAATAACATGTTTAGAATTTTATAGGTATAACTACAGAATATTTCTTCCACCATAACACAAAAATTGAAGAAAATTCACTTGTTAATTGATAGTATGAAACAATTTTAATTTCTAGTCTCTAATTTGAAGATATAATAATAATTGAAAAGTAAAGCTTTCATATTAATTTATAAATAGCCAATGCGTTAAATGCTCATAGCTGAGCTATATTTCATTTGATAATGGTTTCCCTAAATATATTGCAACAAATTCAATTTAATAATAAAATTTATCAGAATTCATTTATGTTGCTTAACAACACATGTGATAATTTTCTAATAGGGATCTATATGAAGCAATTTTTTAATATTTTCAAGAAGTCTTTAGAATTAACTTTTTCTTAATTTGAGCCATACTGCATTTTTGAATTTTTTACTATCGAATTACATTTGTATATAATTTAAATTTAATGGTTAAAATTACTTACATAAAATGAGTAAACAATGAATAAACTTTCTGTATGCGAAGAAAATTTAGCAAATCAATATTGATATTAAGGACAATAAGTCAAGAAATATTTTTTATTTTCAACAAATTTTACGTTTTTGAAAAGATTTTGTAAGTTCTAATATACAATGGTACATTTAAAATGGAAAAATAGTTAATATTAGAAATTACAATAGCTTCGTTATTAAGCTCCGTAATTTATTAGTATCAGAGTCTTTTTCCTAACAATAAAAACATTTCGTATTTGTTTATCACATCATTGCAATTGCCAAATGCAATTGGTTGTAGTATATGTAGATTGAGAAAAATATATAAAAAAATTAAATTAGTTCTTATTATTTTCTTTAATTTCCATAAGCTGCTCTGCATAAAAAGAATGACTTTTAAAATACCAAATTTTGCAGATAATATACTCTTAAATTAAAAAAGATTTCTAATTCTCAGAAAAACTAAAGCATTTAAAATAATATAAGAAAAACAATGTATTTCAAATAAAAGTAAAAAAATTATAAATATAAAGATTGAAAGATTTTATACTTCTAATTTTCTCAGATTTTTACCAGATTGCTCAAATTGTTAATTAAAAAACGAGTTTTATTCTACTATTCTTTGTATAGAAGGGTTATATTTTATTATTTTGTGAATGCAGTTCCCTAAAGTCAAGTAACATTTATCACAAAGTACTGCATAGATTTTAAGTAGAAAATATAGGCTTATTCTTAGCAATTAAAACAGTTAAATCTCATGAAGTATTTTAAAATGTAAATTAATTTATTGTCTGTTTAAATGACTTTAAAACGATTTTTATTTGGAAACAACTTATTTTGACAATTTAATCCTATTTAATCTTTTCTAAAACTTGTTTCAGAGTGTGATTAAGTTTGGCTTATAAAATAAAAAAGTGGTTTCTTAAAATTATACACTAAACATTTAATTAATGAGAATTTTAAAGCTCATTAGCAAACTGAAATATTTCAGTTTTTTAAATATAGATATTTGAATAAATAAGCTTTGACTTTGCTATTAATTCTTTGTAGTATTTATATGAAGCAGAAAAATTATTTTACAACTCACAGATTTGCGAAAAATAAGAAATAAATGAACATATCTGCTAATTAAAATCTCTTTACTGTAGCTTATTAGAAACGTTTTACTATATTAATATTTCTAGAATTATTTATAAGAATTTTCAGTTTAAATAATGCGGGTAAGTAACTCAAATCAAACGAATAACTTTATTTATTGTTATAAACTATGGTTAATTTATTTTCAAATTATTTACAAATAATTAAATTGTTAGACCTTAAAAAAATGAATTTCATACTTAAGAATTCTTCCAAAAATTAATATAATGTAAAGAAAATGATAAAAATAAGCTGATAACTGTAACTTATAATAAGCATTCTTAATTAAAATAACTAAAATTTTGCCTAAGATATTTTAAAAATATATTTAAATACAATATAACTTAACTTAATTAGGAGGGATTCATTAATTTTTAATTATAAAATTCATCGTAGTAAGTTTTGAAAAATAATAATGTAAAAATAATAAAATATTTTAAAAGTAAAATAAGTAACTAATAATCAACTACAAAGCAACTAAGGTAATTACTTAATTTTGGATTTTAAAACTATATCTGTAATTACTATTAAATTTATCCTGAAATTTTAATATTCAAAATTTAAGTGACATTAAAATACATGAAAAATTTATATTAGTATAAGAATAAGAACTAGGGATTTACTTTTAGAATTTTTTTTATTTTATTAAGTACATATATTTCTGATGTAACACTTCTAAAATTTCTTAACACTATGGAACTAATTTTTATATACAGAATTATAACATTACTAAACATTATATCAGTACAATTTAAACCAAGTTAATATATATTTCACTTTTACAAGAAATTGCTCATACTTATTATAATTTTGCATCTAAATTTTATTGTCAAACAAATTTATTTTGAATGCAAGATAATATATTGCATTAGCATTTTTATTCTCAGAACTTTAATACAAACGATTATCTATTTATCAATATATATCTATAAATAAATATATCATAAAATTACTTTAAGCCATATTGATCAGCGAATTTTTATTAAAAGTAAATAATAATATTTTAAG
Source organism: Latrodectus hesperus (assembly GCA_037975125.1). Classification (NCBI taxonomy): domain Eukaryota; kingdom Metazoa; phylum Arthropoda; class Arachnida; order Araneae; family Theridiidae; genus Latrodectus; species Latrodectus hesperus. The sequence continues at coordinate 19,225,206 of CM075852.1, read as the reverse complement.
ACAACAGATCGTATTAATTTATATTTTTTTTATCAAAATACTTTCTTATAATTGAAAATTTTAAATCATAAAATTTTTTAATGTAAACTAGAAAAAAATTTCTCAGTAAATATTTCAAATTATATTAAATTTATAAACTATTTGTATAAAAAGAAAATTGTAAGGTGTTTTCAGTATTTAGCTTTTTGATCATAAACACAAATTAAATTAAAACACTAAAAAAATTATTTCAACGTTTCTCATTTCCTTTGCTTTTCACTTTATTTGTTCAGCTGTTTTTACAAATTTTCTTCTGTGAAGAATAGTTCATATGCACTGAAAAGTGTTTGCTGCGTTATTACTCGGAATATAAACTGAATTTAAATTCAGAAATATTGAAAATTGATTTGATACTTGCTACAAGTTTTCAAAAGTTAAATTTACATGCTAACTTGGTTCCTTAAAAATGCATATATTTCTTCCAGTTAAAAAGTTTTATGTAAGAAACATTTCAGGTATTTTTTCATTTTTATTTTTATTGGTCACAAAAATTTATTTTCATATACATTCGTATAAATAGTGCAAAGAAATTATTTAAATTTAACTAAAATCTGATAGCTCTTTAAATATTAATTGAATTGTTTTGGTGCGGTAATTAATTAAGGTAATTAGTAATTTGTAATAATAATCTAATTTAGTGAATCACACATTAAAGATTATTTGAAAAATAATTATCTTTAAGAATCTGTGTTATATAATCTTCATAATTTATTTTTATCAGACATAAAAACAAAATGAAAATCTTTCATTTGGTTTAAACATTATTTCTAGAAAAAAAATTAAATATTACTTGAATTGTGAAATAGTTTAAAATATTATCGATTGTATTATTCTTTTTCTTGTCAAATTCTTTTGTATTTAATATAAATGAATTATTAAATCAAAAGTTTTAAATATTGTGGGTTTAAGAAAAATATGTTTTCAAGCCATTATGTATTTAACTTCAAGACTTCTCAAATTGAGTAATTTTCTTTTCAAAATGTTCACAACAAGACATCCAAAAATTAAATTCACACAAACACTATATAATAAACTAATTTTCTAAAATACTGTAGAACAGTGTTAATGTTGAATATTTTATTATTTTAATTTTTTTTAAATTACTACGATGAATTTTATAATAAAAAATTAAATGAGCGCCTCCTAGTCTAGTTAATTTATTTTGTATTTAAACATTGTATTGTTTTATACAAAATAAATTAACTAGACTAGGTAGTGCTCATTTAATTTTTGTATTTTTTTGTATAATTAAATTTTATTTTGTATTTTGAAAGAATCTTAAGCAAAATTTTAGTTATATTAATTAATAATTCTATTATAAAAATTAGTGTTATTGGCATTTTTTAAAATCATTTTCTTTACATTTTATTAATTTTTGGTAGAGTGATTTAGTGTAAAATTCATTATTTTAAGGTTTAACACTCTAATATTTTGTAAATAATTTGAAAATATACTAATCATAATATATAAACCTAAATAAAGAAATTTCGTTTGATTTGAAATACTTACCAGTACTTAAAATGAGCAGACGGATTGACTAACCAAGGGGGACTGTTACCACGATAATCCTTCCTCTTCAACACTTAACTTTATAGAACATCAGTCCATTATTAACTCTGAAATTTCGAAAGCGTGGTGTATTCCTCCCTGCCATCACTAGTACGTGGGCAAAGAGCCTGGCTCTTCATCCGCCCTCAACTGTGACAGAACCTCTAGAATCGCAATTTCCAGACTAGCAAGTGGCCACACTAGAGGTCTCGCGTATTTCAAAGGCAGGAAATTCGTTGAGGTCTGCTCTAAATGTAAAACTGAGCAGGCTTCTCCTAGTCACATCCTGGACTGTTTAGGACTTTCCAGAGAGGATATGTACTCAGTCCCCTTTTTGGTCCTTGATTTCCTTAGGGTCAGTGGTCTGATGGACCTTGTCTGACTTCGTCAAACATTTGGAGGATAAGCCACAACATAAACACAACATATGAAAGCTTAAAATTCTAGTAAATAGTTATAGAAATATAAATTCATCAATTAAAAATAAACATGTTATTAAATGAAAAAAAAACTGTATCAAAAATTAAATGAAAGAAATAATTAAAAAATATAATTATAATTAAAAAGTGAGCATAATTTAAATACACAAAGCTTTGGTATACACTAAACTTAGTACATTATTAATGTAATCTGTAATAAACAAAATTTCTATGAAAGGTTACAAACATTTAAATCATTATAATTTCATTATAATCTGCTGAAAGAGAAGAAAATAATATGGACAGCATTAAGCATACGATATTATTCTCATCTCTTTTATCAGATTATAATGAAATTTCTGTTTTTAAATTGCACCCGGTGATAGAGAATTAGTATAAAAGTTACATCATGCATGGCGTAAACAGGGAAAATGCTTACAAGGTAATATTAATTTTAACTGCACTAGAATCATGGCATGAAAATTTGATTGTTTGTTTTTCAAATACGTATTTCCACGTGTGCTTGATTGAATCATAATATTTGTCAGGAGAATGAATATCGGTTTTAAGGGAAACATATTAAATTGTCATTCAGTATTTCTTTAACCACGAGTCTTGAACAGTTTGCAGTCAATGCATGTTAGCCCCTCGTGATCTTACCGGAATGTTTTTTGGAAAAAAATTACCTCTTGACAAAATTCTTACTAACAGCATAGGAATTTTGCTACGCCTTGAATGAAAGTGTAACCTATATTCTTGTGAATATCTTATGTTAGAATATTATATGAAAGAAATTTATGAGAATTACTGGAGATATATGCATCTACTTTGATATGAAGGCCGTGGTGGCCTACTGGTTAGGGTATCGGCCTTCCTTCCAGAAAAGCGGGATGCCATTCCCAAAGCCGCCAAAGGAATTCTAAGAGGAATTAATACATCTTTTTATACATCAAGAATGTTTGAAATTCTATTCAGAGAATTTACTAATTGCAGAACTTGAAGAAAAATGTTTCTTCTGCTTATTTAAACTTTTGACCGCATTCGACTTATCATAACGTCATGCATTAATTTGACCAAAGTCGCGCATGACGTTCTGATACTTCATTGAAAATTAGACAATATTTAACGTGTTCCTTCTTGTTTATTTCAAAGTAACAATGATAGTGGTGATGATAGTGAGATAAAACCAAGATGCAAAAGACGTACAAGATACTTATCAAGCAGTGATAGTGAATCTTCTCCTGAGATTACGTTTACGTTTACGTGGTGTCGCTCAACGGTCATTTTTTGCACACGCGGGCTAATTAGACCTTCGCCTGAGAAATTAGATCAATGGATTTGGGAAGAAAAAGACAATGTATCTAATGTAAAACGGTTTCGTGAAGTGCCTGGAATAAATCCTTCGTGTTTGCGAAGGCTAGGAGCTAATCTTAAACCTTTGGATGTTTTGAACGAAGTCCTAAATGAAGATTTTTGGAATAGCATAGTGAAAGAAACAAATAGATATGTCAGACAAGTGATAAAAAAAGGTTTTGGAAAAAAAGAAGCAAAAGGTGGGAGCAAATAAATTATAATAACTGCGTAAAGTATGCTTTTCTAAAAATTCTTACCCCAAAAATTCAAATGTGCTCCAAATGCAAAAAATTATTTGAATAAATGTAAATCTAAATGGTTAATGTACATTTCGTTTCTTTTCACTGTTACATCCTACTGACCAGTCCTTGTTTATAATATACTAGATATTTTAGATAAAAAAATTGAGTTTTTAAATTTTTTTAAGAAAAAAAAATTACAAAAAATTGCTTTTATTGCTTCCCTGAATACAAATTTAATGTATTTTGAAGTTTAATGTTGTTTAATCGTTGGTCAATTCTTTAGAAAATAATGTGTTTTATTTTTTAAAAAATCAAGGATAAATGCATTTAGTCTTAAGTCAAAATTCAAGTAAGATTCTTAATATTTTCTAAAATGTACTTAACGTTTTAGAAGGTAAGAAATATTTCCAGTTCTAGTATTTAGAGAAGGATGAGCTACTCTTCCGTTTGAATTTGTCAATGTTGTTTCGAAAATGTTAGAAGCTCAGTAATCCCTTGAGCAAAAATATCTGAGGTACTGAAATGTCAAATATTAGTGTATATTTCGAAATAACTGCAACCGTATTTTAAAAATATGTTGGCGTTATTTTACTTCTTATTGGCAAAACAGTTTAAAAATCCCACTGGAATTGTTGCAGTTGAATCTAGTCTTCAAGGAATTAAGAAAACTCTGATTCTTCACATTGTATTTCTTCTAATTGTATTTTTAACGTATTATTGTTCTAAAAAATTCTTTTTGTAAACAAAAATAATTCTAGAAACCAATGTTTTTCTTTAAATGGTATACATGTTTTCAATACATGAAAAAAGTTAAAATATTTTAAAATAAATTAAATTTATTTTTTCTATATTATCATAATTTAAGTTTATATTAGCTTTACTTTTCATGATGAGCTAAAATAACTTAAGAATTGCTTCTTAACCATTGTAATAAATTAAAGTAACGGAAAGTAAATAAACAAGAAAAAAAATTCAAGAAATCAGTATATTAATTAATTTTAATTGCAGATATATAAATATTTTTTCACATTTATTTCAAATTATTTTTTGTTTAAATGTTTCGAAAATGTTTGAATTATTTTTGATCAGCGTTTACTTCACTAATTTTGTATGATATAAGCCTAAAATGACATCTATTCATTTATTTTTTACTGAAGCTTCTCATCTTTATCAATAAGCGTTTACTATTGTTATTCTCCTTATTTCTGAAATAAATTATTGTTAAGCATTATAGTTTTAAATTCCACAACAAAAAAGTTATTTTAAACACACTGTTGACACTATTCTTTTCCATTGGATTCTGTAATAAGGAAATCTAAATATACTACTCTTTAATTTGAACAATGAAAACAAAACATGCCTAATAAATCTGGATTTCTAAGACAACGAAATACTAATTTTAACCTTCTATTTTATGTAAAGATGAACGTGAATATTTGCATCTTCTTAAATTGCATGAATTCATCTAAACTTTTTACAAGACATCTCTAAAAAGAAAAAATAATTTTATTTGATCAACATTTGTAAAAGAGGAAAATATATGAACAAATGGATTGCATCTGTGAACAACCAAAGATCTATATTTAAAGTAAAAGGAAAAAAATAAAGTCCTTTTTTAATCGAGTTCATTCTTAAACTTTATGCTACAGAAACTATATGTACTTTAATATTCATAACCAATAAAGTTTTAAACAGTAAAAATATCTGTAAATATTTAGACGTTATCACTGATTCTTCTACTTACATATGTACAAGCATTATAATTTCCAAAAATTAGTTTATTATTCTTCTTATAGTAATTTTATTTGAAATAAATATAAAGTTTTCCTTTATGAAATAAAATTTTGCAATTTTGATTCATACTTATGTATGTTTGATTCATACATGTATGTTCCAAAATGATTTTTTTCCGCAGATAATTTCACGCATACACATCTACTATAAAGATTAAAAATAGATGTTTCATTCTTATAATTCAAATATTTTCTTTATTTGCTCCAGAATATTGAATAACTCAAATGAAAATTTAATATAATTGGCTTTAAAGGTTCTTTATTTATCCGTAAACAAGTATTAGCAGATATGTAATCAAAAATTCAGTCTCCAACTTTTACATGTATCGTAAGATATACTCACTGTAATTATGACTTACATCTGTATTTCGAAATTTGATCACAATTGCACACTATATAAAATGAGATTTTACACAAAAATAAAAAAATAAATTTATGAAAAAGTTTTTTATTTTTTTTTATTTTTTATAAAATATTAGTTTTATTATTAAATTAACAATAATTATAAACACAGTTAATAATGTCCAGAAATGTCGTGTGTTTCCAGTAAGACTTTTTTTTAAAAGCTTAAAACATTTATTGTTATATGTAAAACTGATTACTGTTTAATAAACAAACAATTATTATTCTATAATTTCATAGTGAAATTCAAAATTTTTTATATATTCAATAAGGAAAATCGAAAATACTTATGAATAAGTTCAACAGAAAAAAATTATATTGAGTGTGTGTGTGTGTGAAGCAAGTTTAAAAATAGTAGTTCATAGACAGAGATTAATAATGAATAAATGTTATGATACTATAACAGTACAATGGTTAAATTTAAATTTTAAACATTATATTATTATATAGCCTCATTTTAATTAATTAAATTGATTATTTCATCTATAGTCATTCAAAAATTGATCATCTTCAGAGAAATAAGAAAATATATTGGCAAATCACATGCTAGTTTGATTTGAAAGACACCATATTAGATCATATTTTAGGTTTTTGTATTAGTTATTTAATTTTATATTTCCTGAAAAATTTCATAAAAATGAAGCAGTGTAAAAATTTATCAAAATGAAGCATTGAGGATTCCTTAAAAATTTCTAAGAGTAATAAAATCAAAATCAAGCATCCACTACAGATACATTCTGGACAAAAATTGGCAACAACTGTTGTCGAGAGAAAAAATGTTCCTTAAAAACACACAGGTCTTCACAGTTTCTTCATTGTATTGGAAATGAGCTATTAATTAAAACGGTCATGCAACGTTTGAAATGAAGAAATTTAAAGAAAAAAATATTGGTCAGGTTCATTTCACGGGAGCTGAAGATGATAGAACATGAGAAATTCATCGTCACCTGTCTTCAAAAATATGGAGAATATTTTATGTATCGAGACGCGTATTAATTTAAAACCCAGTAGAATGATATCTTAATGTGAATCATATTATCTGAGATTGATTTTTACCCACCTGTCATCACAATTTATACGAATAAGCCTCAGATATTGGGAAACTTTGGACTATATTTTGTACAGTTCGTTGTAACTCGCATTTGTTGTAATCTGAAAAATGGAATTCGTAGATGTCAATTTAATTCGGCTGAAGAAAAATAAGAGAAGCCAAAATTTTGATCCTTCACTGACCAACATCTTTCTGAAGTATTAGAATTGATCATATCATCTTCCACTTTGATTAATAAAAGAAGCACGTGAAGCAAGTATTTTAAAGTAAAATAAACTTTGGTGCCATAGTGTAGTGGATAAATATTTTTCTTTGCTTTATTTTTATAAATTGATATCTATAAAACTTGTACTTGCAGTTAAATGGGAGTTTCTAATTAAAAATATATGCAATTCCAAGGCATCTTGTTTTCAAACTTTATCTGCAGACAGATATTATGCACAGTTTTTTCCCAATGTGTAACAATCCGTACAGAAGCATCATTTAATTGGAGAGTTTAAACTGATATTTATTTAAGAAATATAGTTATAGTTCATATTTAGACAATCTAATTTAAATTTTTATATACAGTTATTAATCTTATTTAGATACAGTTATAGATCTTATTTATTCGTATTGTCTTGTTTAGAGAGATCAGAGAACTAAACACTAGATTTTCTTAGATTTGTAGAATTCTAGTGAACATCTCTGAGTGAGTAAGAGAGGACCTGATGTTCATGACAAGAACAAAACAATATTATCCAGATATTGCTATGAAACAATTAAAGACAAACATTTGCTACAATGTACTTTATAAGAGCGGAGTCCAACCTTGTGCTTGCCTGCCCGATTAGGTACTAGGAACAAAAAATAGTTTAAAAATAACCATTCATTTATATTTTTTAATTGATAAAATATGGTAAGTTAATCATTTGTCGAAATTTATATTTAATATGCATCACATAATATTGTAAATATTTTTAGCAAAAACATAACTGTTTTGGAAATGGAAATTATAACTTTTCAGTCAGATTCGCAACGAAAAACAAGGTTTCCACAGAGTCATTTTCAGATCCTTTGCGAGAAAATATCTTCTTCTGAAAGAAACTTTTCTGAGACAATTTTCCTACTTTGGATTGACTTACCTTCGTGAAAGTGGATTTTTTTAACATGAAACACTGAAAGATAAAATTGCAGATCGAAAATTACAAATAAGCACTTGAATGATTGTAAGTCTTTGGCTTTTACAACATATGTAGCGGAGTACAATAAATTGGCTGAGAAAAACAATGTTCCCCTTCTTATTAATTACTAGGTATAAGTTTTACATTAAATATGACTTTTACTGTATACTTAAAAATGAGGGATATCACAATTTAAATATAAAAAAATTCTGTGTTACATAACCGTTATTAACCGGTTAAGTAATACAGAATGATTATATTTCATAAGTTAATAATTATATTTCATAAGTTGAATGATTATATTTCATAAGTTTTGTAATTTAAGGATAATTCGAGGATTTAAAAAAGTTTTATGTGTCGGTAAATTAAAAAGAATAAAATAATTACTATTTCAATAGTGTATTTATAAAGAATTGATAAAAATATGTTTTTCAAATTCAAAGCAGACAATTTTTAATATTTTTTTTATATTTATCTAAAAAATATTTTAAAATAAAAATCTATTATGAAATAACTGTTAATTTAATTTAAATGAAAAAAATACTTATCTTTAATTTCAAAAATGTAAATTTAGTAGATTTTAAAGTTTTTGATGGCATATGCATTCACAAAAAGAAAATTAAATGAAAAATAGCATCATCTATTGATGACCATAAAGCATCTTGTATATGATTCGCTTTAAATTTTTGTGTTCAAAATGTGCCAGTGATTAGTAAATGGTTGAACACCAGTGCTGTAAAGCAAAAATTCTATTGATTTTTTTTTATTAGGAATTACATTATTATTAGGAATTCCACTAATGTCTTTCACACATAGAAGAATTTAATAAGCTCGTTTGTAAGTTCTTGCATGTAGCCTTTTTTCTAGTACCTTATTATGCATCAAAATTGGGATCGTTTTTGAATTATAAAATTTTTCAACGTTTTTATATTCCGCTGATAATTGTTTTGAAAGTATACGTTTCGAGAAAACCCATGATTATGTACATGAACTATATTAAGCTTCTTACGCTATTATAATTTACATATTTGGTATTCATTCATTTAAATATATTCTAACTATATAAGATAATTGTTATTTCAGTTTTAGAGATAGCTCCATAAGCATCTTCTTAATTCTTAAAACTCTAAAACATTCTGAAAAATTTAACAGCCGTTTTCCAATATTTTTGTATTTCTCTAATAAATGTTTTTTTCAGTAAGAGCCAGAAGGTAAATTAGCACACACACATTATTTTTTTTAATTTACTCGCATTAAATACCAATAAGTTCTATTTGACATAAAAACTCCTTCTCATAAAATCAGTTTGAAACTTTTCATCACATAAATGCATATTTTTGAACGAAATTTTTAAATTAGAGCAGGTTATAACAAAATATATTATTTCATTTTATTTCTTTTCGAATTTTCTCTTAAACAAAGGGAATAATGTTGAAATGTTTCTTTTAAAAAGCGCGAAATTTTATTATTAATATCTATACACAAATTTCAATTTATTGCATCTACCAGGAATATATACTTGTACTAAAATAGTAGTTTATTACACACCTACTAGGAATATATAAAATTGTAACCAAATGAAACTAGATTATTGCAGAAACTGCGTATACAATACAGTGAATAAAATAAAAAATAATCACAAAATTTTAAATTGAATTCAAACAGTTAAGAAACTTAATTGATTAGAAACACCAATTTTTCATAAAATGAAATTTATCAAATGCTATTAAGTATTTTTGTTTTATGATTATATATAGCTACAAAATGTGTTAGAAACACAAAGATTGTTATCATTGTGGAAAATAATTTCATCAAAATATTGTAAAGAAGAAGTACTTATAATACTTTTAATGGTTGGTATTCCTGAACTAAAGAGAGCTAATTTTATCAGAGTACTTATAACAAAGATCTCAATAAGTACAAAATGTGACAGTTGAAGACAAAAATTTGTTATAAATAGGAGAAGAAATGTTGAAGAATTTCGAAAAATTTTGTAAAAAGAAAGCATATCCTATATTTTAATGTCTTAAACTCATATTGTATTTAGCTCAAATTAGAGAAAGAATTTTAATTAAATATTAATTTAAACTCCGATATTGTATGTTCACTTAAAATTTTTTACTGTAATCTATCTTATAAAAATTGTCATGCTATGTCCTCAGTTAAAGCTTTCATAGAATAATATAAGCATTGATTAAACTCATTTTTTTCTGTCTATAACAGTTTAAAGTGAAAGACTTTAGACAGTTTCATTTGAACAATAAAAATTTTTTAAGATTTATATTTTGAAAATTAGTAAATTTTTTTAATATTATTGTGAAAGCATATGCAGACAACGTGAAAATAGTTTATAGTAATTAAGTAGAAAAATTAAATTTTATTTGAAATGAAAAAATAGTATTTGAATTATTTCATTGTAGATATGAATTTATGAATTATTCTTTCATTGAAGTATTATATAATGCTAAAAATGTTGTTGTCCTGTGCCTACTAGGCTGGCATTAGGGGTTGCGCTGCTCAACTTTTCCAACTGAAACATTTTGGTGTGGAGTCGGACTTCCTCAGTACTTACATATCATAGGAACTTGTGTATAGGGTAGGCAACCATCACAACCCATTCATACAAGGAAGGAACAAAGACAGGATATAGATAGATAGAGAAAGTACATCCATGCCCGAGCCGGGATTCGAATCCAGGACCTTCCTATCCGCCGTCAGGTACTCTGATCCCTAAATCATATCGGACGGCAATGTTAAAAATGTATCACCAATATGATTTTATCTAATAAAATATTTATGTATTCTTATAAATATTTTATACTCGAATATTTCATTTTTTTAAATTAGCATTTTTTAAAAAGTGAATGGGAGTATCACTTCATGGACGAATTACATTTAATAGTAAATAATTTTTATGAAACAAATATATACTTTCTAAGTTCTTATAGTTTTTATGAAAATTTAATGAGGTAATTTAATGATTAAGGTAATTTAATGATTTTATTAAATTTTCTCTGTGTATACGAAGTTATAAGAAACTGAAACCACACTAAATCTTGAAACCTTTGAAAAAATATTAATAATGCAGTTATGTTAATGAAGAAATATGATAGATTTTAATTAAAATAAAAAACTACGCAAATACTTTTTAAAAGATTACTTCATTAAAAGTAATTTGAATTTATGAATAAATTTAAGGATTATATTACCCCTTCTTTTAATAAAATATTTTATTTTTTACTTAATCATAACTTAGCAAACATATTGAATTAAAAAAACTGGGTATAAAAATTGAAAGGTGAAACACGTTTTAATCATTACGGCATTTATAAAAAAATATCACTCAATATTCTTCTGAAATGTAAGTTCTGTAATTTAATATATGGTTAATAATAATGAAAGTAAACTCTTAGCATTTAAAATAAATAATCTGATACTAAGAAAGGATAAAAATTTGAATTTTTTAAGAAAGAAAATACTTTTATATTTAGTTTGAAAAATTCTAAAATGTATAAATAATTTATATTTTTAAAAGATGCTAGGTACTTAATTGTTTTAGTAACACACTATTCTTCTATTTGACACTTCTACGTGTTATTAACGCACAACTCGTCTATTTATGATTTCCATTACCAATGATTATAAACTCATTACTAAATATTTTGAAACAAGCATGTAAAGGGGTTTCTATTTAATTTTATAATAAAAAAAAAGTTACTCTTGATCTGGAAATATTTGTTGTGTGTAGTCGTTAAATTGACAACTATATTTCCAATTTCATTCAAATTACATGATGCATATAACGCTGTCACATTTGAAATTCATTACCGACCGATGAATATTTAAATATTTTAAGCAGAATTTAACATAAACATAATACGTATAAAATATTTATTTGAATTTGATTTAACATAGCTGTATTGAAATCTTAAATGAAGTATTTTAAATGTCTCTCTCTCTCTTTCTCACACACATGTATATATATATATATATATATATATATATATATATATATATATATATATATATATATATATATATATATATATATATATATATATATATATATATACACACACACATGTATATATATATATTTGGTATTTGAATATATAATATAAAGAGAAAGAGTTGTTCTCAAAAAGTCTTAGTTTCTTGAGATTAAATTAAATCATATAACATTTATTAAAATAATTTGAAATAATTGAAAATAACTGTATACAAAAATATAAATATTGTGTTAATATAATCTAAAATTATGTTATTAATTGTTCGTTTATAATTATTGTTATGATTACATACAATATTTTTGCATTTGTTATTAATAATTTTTCTAATAAAAAGAAAATAATTAATATTTTTTGTAAGCTATATCACACTAATGAGAAATTCAAATAAACTCTAAATGACTGAATAATTACAATTCTAGTCATAGAATAAAAGAGAAAAATTTAAAACTTTTCTTTAACTTAAAACTAATATGTTTACTCTAAAATCAGTTTTTGTTTTGCTTTTACAGCTCAGTTAAATATTTTATTATAAAGCAGAATTGTTATTCCAGTTTAAATTATTTTAATTTACATTTTATTTTAATTCAGCTGAAATTTTTGACAAAATGAGACAGAAAGAGTTATTTATTTCAAATTGGAAGCACTTAGAAAATGTTTCAACTCATGTCATACGTTATTTGGCATTCCTTTCCGGAAATGGAAAAATTAGTTAGAAGACAAAGCATATGCGCACATTTAATCACATCTCCAGCATACAATAAAAAATATATAATATATTTTGAGAATTTTAACAGTAAACAGACATTACGCTCTTAATTTTCCAAACCAAAGTCTTACAAATCACTCAGAATACGAAAATTTATTACCATTTGGTAATAACCATCCTCAGTATTGATAAAACAAGAATCCGCTGCTTTTTTATTCCTCATGCGTGTACCGTGTCAGACATTTTCAAGACTTTGCAGAGGTTCTTATTTGCTTTGAACAATCTGGAATGTTGACAAGATGCTGTCTTGAGCGTGTGGAGATTTGAGCAAGTGTTTTCTCATAGAAAGAAGGAGTAGGTTGGGTAACGTCAGTTAAAAATCCAGCACATCTCTTTCGAATGGGTATAATTTACGGTATAAGATTTATGCAGAATTATGTTACATTTTTAAGCTGGTGTAAGCGAAAATCAAACAATATTCAAGCATCAACAAATAGACATCCAAGGGTGATTCTGAAATTAAAATCAAGATATTTCCATGAATACTTAAATTTTGAATTTATCAATGCTGAAGTAAATGAAGAAAATAGGTCATTGTGCATCATTTACGAAAAATATTGGCAGCGAACAACATGGAATCTAATAAACTTAAATGACATTTGGAACTACTTCATAATTAGTACGTCAACAAACCCAGAGAATTCTTCGAATTAATTCTGAAATCCTATGAAAAGCAAAAGTCATTTTTTAAAAAATCTTTGTCTGCGAATGAAAAAGGTTTATTAATAGCCAGATGAATAATACCTAACTTCAATGGAATAGAGCTTATTTTGCCAGCCGCAATTAAGATTGTAGAAACTATGTTTGGAGATAGTTTGCAAAACCATACATCTTTCAGATGATAATATTGACTGTTGAATTAGTGATATAGTTGAAGATGAACAGTATCAGCTTTTCTTGAAGTTCCTTGATAAATTATTTTCAATTCAGCTTGAAGAGGCAATTGGTAGTAATAAAAATGTTCATTTCAGTGCCAATGTTTGATTTTGAGATGATATGTCAATAATAGAACTCCTTTTCAACAAACCAATATAACTCCCATTACTTGCTTTTTTAAATGATTTTATGAACGAGACAAGCGCATGAAATGGAAAATTCCATTGGAATTATCATGGTTGGTGCGAGTTACATATCCAGAAGATTCTAAGTTATACAAGCACTTGTAAAACAAAAATCACTCAGTGCATCTGGACAGACTACATGATCTATAGAAAACTTCTGGGTTCCAGAGAAAAGAGTCCTGGTCTGAATTTTGCATTAACTACAGTTCTAATCGTAGCAAACCATATATTGCTTAGAACCCTGATATCAAAAATCTTTTCAGCACTTTGTAAAGACATAGGTGCAACACATTCAGTGTTATTATTTTATTGCGATGCGAGATGAGTGTCACGTGGGACATTTTTGCAAAGTGTGTTTGAGTTAAAAGTAGTCGTAATTTTCTTAAAAAGATAAAAGAAACCGGAAGCCGAGAATTTTCATGGTAGTTTGCTTATGTTGAAATTGAGCTATTCGGTCAACATATTCAATTAATTAAATAACTCAAATATTCAAATCTAAGGTTCAAATACACACGTATTGGCTAGTGATAAGTTTAGTGCTTTTTGTAAAAAATTGGAAAATTAGAACAGAAATTTAAAGTAAGAAAACCTAACAATTTTTGAAAGTGAGGATGATTGTATCAAAACTGAATAACAAGATGTTAATGTGATGTTGAAATATTTGAAAATCAATTAGAAATGCTGGCAAAAAATTTTACAAAGTGTTTTCTTGGTGATGACAAATTATGAGTGGATTAAGAACCTATTTCACATTATACTCCCATTAGGCTATCAATTGCTTAGAGAGAATTCTTTATAGGCTTCACAAATAAGATAACAAAAAGAAAATTCAGTAAAACTAGCTATTTGAATTGAGGGCAGGAGTAGATGATGAGTTTTCTGTACTAAAACAAGGGCATTTCGCATATTATTTTTATTTTCAACATTTTAACATTGTAAGATTGAATTTTCTGATGAGACTTCATTGAAGATTATATTTTATCTTCAATGAAGTCAGTGAAATAAAGAAAAATAATTGAAAATATTTATTTTTAATGTTAAGCCTTCCTTCGTAAAACTTTTTTGTCCAAGGAAGCCACTAATAATTGTCAAATTGGTTTTTAACACAGTAAGTTTAGATTAAATAAGTTTTGATTAAGTAAAATGTTTTAATATTATAAATTAAATTATTAAATATTAGGACGCGCGAAATGTATTTTGTTGGTATTCGTGTGTTTTTTTCAATCAATAGATCACTTTTTTATAATATTTTCCGTTGGATATATTGATGTAACATTTTTTAATATGTTTACAGATTAAAAAACCCTAACGTATACTAAATTGTACAGAAGGCTTAATTAATGGAAAAAATATTTTTGACGTGTTTTGAGATATTTTAAATATTTTATAAATTTTCTCAAATTGCAGATTTCATTAAATTTTGTATAATTTTATGTGATAGTTAATAATTTCTACAGTATTTTGAAATCTAAATAAAGTCGTTGAATTTTTTAGCAGGTTATCCTAAATTATTTAAAAATTTATAAAATATTATAGCAATTAATAACTAAATGTGAATATATTAAAAAGTATTTAATTTTGTAAAGTAAAGTATATATAATTAAAATATTTAGAATGAAATGATTTCAAATAAAACATTTTTAAAACAAATTTATAAGAATTTTTATGACCATTAGGTATAAAAAGATATGTATATTTAGAAAAACTATAACTTAAGATTATTGTAATAAAAAAGGTACAAGAACTTTAACAACAATTTTAAATAAAACTATTTAGTTACTTAGAAAATAGAAATATTCAATTAGTATTTTATAGCAAAAAAGCTTTATTATAATGAAAATAATAAAACTATATTGAGTTCTAAAGCTTAAAAATTGTGAAATACCTCATTTCTTAATAATAAAAATATTTATATATATATGCATGTTGTATCAAAAATACCTATATGAAATCGTTTAAAATGAGATAAAATATTTAAAATAAGTCTGTGTAAAATATAAAATTTTGAAAAATAGAAATATCAAAAACTTGAAAAACATCGAATTTATCATAAAAAATGTTTTTTTATGATAAATTCGATGGAAACAAATAATTGTACTTCATATAAATAGATAAATGAAAATGATTTCCCTATTTTTATACCTAATTACTCAATAAGTGTTGAATTTTAAAATGTATGATAAAAATGTTTCCTTTTTGTTATAAAATACAGTATATTTAATGTAAAATTCATTGTTCTTTAATGATATGACTCAACATCGCCATGATTAAGGGAACAATGATTAATAGTTAAGAAATTGCCATGATTAAGGGTTAAACTTATTCTTGCATTCTTTATAAATTTTTAATATAAATTTTAAGTATTTTTTTAGCTTGAAGTGATGAAATTAAAATAACTGCTGTCTTATTTAAACAAATCTAAATAAACATGAATAAAGCTTATTGATGAAAATTATTTTTCATTTTATAAATGCCAAACTTTTCTCACAAAAATCCCTTAAAATTTAAGCAGTTTTGAAACTGTCGCACAAAATTTGAGTTAAAATACAACTTATATTATAAAATACTTACAAAATTCATAATTAATCAAAATTCCTTTATTATGTAAAATAACAATCAAATGCTTTGAACGATGCAAAAAATGTTTAAAAATTAATTTTAATATATATTTCAAAGTACCGCATATCTATCATTATCTAAAACTTGGAGTTTCTACATACATTTTTAAATAATGGACTTCTAAAAATAATCTATATGAGATTTTGTAATTATCGATTAAACTTCAAGTAATTTAAGAACGGCACTTCATTAAGAAAAGTTGGCCCTGAGTAATCTGATAAACTGTTTTTTCCCTACGATTCTACTTTCGTCTGATTACAATTTCTTTCTCAGAAATTTCAGGCATTTTCTACGAAAGAAAATTCACGAATACAACCACCGTAAGCATTTCTCTATTACTTAAAATTAGATTAGCCTTAAACTAGTTAAGAAATTGAGGAATTTTGTAATGAGAATAGTGTGTGTGTGTGTACGCAGTAGTTTAATTAATGTTTCCTAAAATTCTCGGCTGTCAATTTTGAAATCTTTCCTAAGCTAAGCTAAGTTTAAAATATTTAAACATTTCAGATGGAAATTTTTATTAATATACTAAAATATTTAATGGTTAGAATTAAAGGTTAAAAGACAAGAAAAACTAAATAACCAAGAGCATTTTTTATAAAAAAAAAAAAAACAATATGAGAAAATTTTACTAAGACTATATGTTACCTTATCTTAATAAATTCAAAACTGAAAGTAAAGGAAATCATAAAAAATTGTATAAAAAATTATGATCACTTTTGCGATATTTAGTATGCCTTTGAAAACGTTAAGAATTTAGTTTCACTAGGAAAAATCGAAAAACTTCTTATTTTTTATTAAATAAAATTTCTGTTGTTGTTAATTAGACAAAAAAAGCCTACCCCGTTAGCTATGCTAAATCAGTAGGGTGTGTTTTTCATTTAACCAGAGAATACCACGAAGATCAAAGTACAACTTTACTCTAAACTCCTCCGATAGATGGCACCACCAAAGAATTTACTCCCTCAACTTTGGTGTTGATCTGAAGGGGAGTATAAATTTTCTCCAGATCATTACAGCTATGGTAACTGCTCAATGACCGACCACAGGACATATATCGTATGTACTCGGTGGGTCGTTGGTGGCATTGGGAATTGAACTCAGACTTTCCGGACGAACAGTTTATAACATAACCACTAATCATACTAAAATGTCTAAATTAGACCTATTGCACCGTAGTAGTAGTTCATATAACTTGAGTTGATTCACATAGCTCACATACTTTCACCAATATTTTGATGACAGCATGCCTATTTGGAAATTGAATTTTTCACCTAAAACTGCTTAATATATAGATTAAACTCATTAATAAGCGACTATAGCATTTAAATATGAAAATAAAACGATAGAAATGGAAATTTACAAATGATTGCTCATAGATATATGATTTTTAACATGATAATTTCAATTAATTATAATAAATAACAGTAGGGAAAGTATTATAATAAATCTAACATGACTTTTAGTCATGGAAAAGCATTTTACTCCATTCAAGTTGAAATAAATCATGTTTACATCAGAAGAATGAGTCTTTGTTATTGGTTAAGGATTTTAACTACCTTTACGACTTTCCATATTTTGATGTTCAATGAAGGATTGAAATATACTATAAATATTGAGATGTGCTTTTTCTCTTTTATTCTGTTAATGAACATGAATGCATTTAACGTTTTACTTAAATGTAAATCTTTTTAGCATTTAAGTATTACATTGTTGAAATAAATTTCTGAATTACGTAAGTTAAAAGCTCTGCATAGGTTTTTGGATAAATAAGATTCATTTTTTGCTTCGATAATTTTCTTTCACTTATGGAAACATTTAATAATAATATGAGGGAATTAATTCTGAAGAATACCATAAATAGATTTTTCTTTATCATGAAAGAATACCTTCGATTGTATACTTTTTCAAATGAGTAAAATTTACCTGCAACTCTGCATGATTTCCAAAGGCAAACTATATATACTTGCATATCAGCTACGAATCGGAAAGAAATTGCTTGATGAAAATTCTTTGAGAATAATTTTTGAATAATACAGCTAGAATATATAAATTGATTCACAGAAACTCTAATGGGAAATTTCTTAACACTATTTGTGCTGATTGTGCTCAATTAAATTTCTCTTATTTGCATCTCATAATATGTCTTTTTCATTCAGAGCAAACTACAGAACCATTTAAATTTTTTCTCATTAAAATATTATTTAATTCTAATTGTATTATTATGTTTCTTAATACATATATATATATATATATATATATATATATATATATATATATATATATATATATATATATATATATATATATATATATATATATATATATATATATATATATATATATATATATATATATATATATATATATACTATATATATATATATATATATATATATATATATATATATATATATATATATATATATATATATATATATATATATATATATATATATATATATATATATATATATATATATATATATATATATATATATATATTAAGAAACATAATAATACAATTAGAATTAAATAATATTTATGTAATATCTTAAATGTATATATATATATATATATATATATATATATATGTATGTATTATATATATATATATATATATTATATATTATATATATATATATATATATATATATATATATATATATATATATATATATATATATATATATATATATATATATATATATATATATATATATATATATATATATATATATATATATATATATATATATATATATATATATATATATACAATATATACACTTTAAAATATTAGCAGGTAAATTATCATCTCATAGTATTAAAATGAAAACAAGAAAGAACATAAAAAGTAAACTTTTTTGCTGTAAATAAATGAGCAATATTTTTGTGAGGTACTAATTTTTTTGAAAAATATCAATCAACAAAAAGATAAACTTTGCTAGACGTGATACAATTTAATGACAATGCTTTTAATATTGTGTTTTAAGCATTAATGTAGAAATATATTTATTTATTCATTCTTAATTTTAAAATAGATTAATTATCTGCTAAAATTGGGTAATAAGGTTTTGAATGGATTCACTCTTCTTCATTTATATTTATGTTTAAAATATTTTGACTTTTATTTCACTCAAAGTTTGCATATTGTAAGGTTTATAAAAATAATAAGTTGTAACTATAATCTTTCAGTTTTGTGGTGCTTATATGAGATAGTTTTTATGAATTTCATTAGATATTTAGTTTCCGACGATTTATGAGAATATATTTTCGTAAAAAAAATGCTCTTAAGCGATCAAAACTGAATGATCTGTTGATATTAAGGTATTTTTTTATGTCTAAAGAGTAAACTGAAATTATTAAAAATGCTTTGATTAAAATATTTATCATTTTGTCGAAGATGTGCATATTTAGTACTTGTGTCATATCAAAAGAGATGGCTTTTGCTAAATTACAAAAATCCAGCATTTTCATTATAATTTATTAATAGAAATAAGTGTTGCCTGATTTGATAAATCATGCTTTTATTTTTAAAATATAAAGAATTTTAAGAAATGCTAAATGCATCTGATGTATGCATATATAAAACACTATTATTTTTAACTTAAGCATCCACTTTTGTATACAGATATAAACTATGTTAGTAAGAAACAAAAGCTAATATATATATATATATATATATATATATATATATATATATATATATATATATATATATATATATATATATATATATATATATATATATATATATATATATATATATATATATATATATATATATATATATATATATATATATATATATATATATATATATATATATATATATATATATATATGTATATATATTTATTTATATATATATGTATATATATATTTATTTATATATATACATAATTAATTAGTAAAAATAGTATATTGAGTTTCATTAAAAAAAATTAAACGTATATTCTTTTAATTTGTTATTTAATATCTATTAGTTTGAGATATTTTATAAAATATTTTTCATAATAAATAATGACATATTATTTAAGATCAAAACATGTTACTCAACTCATATTGAGTAAATGAGAAGGAACTTCATTTGTATATAAGTAATGTTTTAAAAATCAATTGATACAAAACAACAGCTTATATTTAAAAAAATGCAATGTAATATGGACTATAATAGATTAATTTTCTTACACTGAAGAATATAAATAAGTAAATTTAATAAATTTCGTTTTTTTATTTTAGTTAAACAGACTTGGAAAAATAGATGCATATTTAAAAAGGTACCAAAAGCGATTGAAAATTGTTACAGAAAAAGCAAGTTTATAAAGTAGATTAACATCTTTTAATATCATTTCTATAAATAAACACCAAACAAATTTTTAGCATATTTCAGTTAATAGTTACTAAACTTACTTTTTAAAAACTATATTTCAATGCCTTTGGCAGTTAATATATGATCCGCATATTTCTTTATAAATGACTCTGACCAAGTTTTTGGAATTTTTATACAGAAGCATCGTGTTTCAAAGTTTTTCAGCTTTTGATAGATCAAGTGGCTTTAGTTTGACAAACAGCCATATAAATCATATACTGATATCTTTTTTAAATTATTGATTTGTTTCCCTGAGTAGAGTCTCAAATTAACTTATTCATCATATTCAGGGGAAAAATCCCGTTTCATATTGAGTCTAAAATTCCTTAGAAATTTCTCTTTATTATCATTGATTCTTCTGTCTTTAAATTCAAACTTTTTTCAGCAATTTAGGTAAAAAAATTTTTATACAGTCATAGGTAATATTAACTTACACAATAACTCATATTTACTTACATAAAACTAAGGAAATTTCTTAAAGTTTTAAATTGCATTTACCACTTTTTAAGTTAGAAAATACAATATTTTGTTAATTTTTTTCTTCAATAATCAACTTGTCATAGAGTCTATTCTATGTACTTTAGTACTCGGAATATTTTAATTTTAAGAAATTTTGCGTTGTATTTATTAGGAATATTTGATTAATTTTTTAAAAATAAATTTAAGCTATTGATTTAAATTAATACAAATATAGTGAAATTGAACTACTTATTTTTCAGAAAGGTGTATATACAATACAATTTTTAAAACATGATTTTTATAGATAAATAGAAATATTTTGGTATGATTTAATGTAAGATTTAAAATTTTTAAGATTAGAATATATCATTCATCATATATTTTTTTTAAATTCATATCTCAGTAAAATTACATCATGTAAATTTTTTAATGTAAATTATATTTTGAATAGTAAAAATATATTTTCAATATTGTATGTAGCCTTGTGATATGTTTGCTACATTTTGATCATATGTGTCACTTTAATCTTTTTTAATAATGTATTTATAATATATGTTTTGAATTGTTTTATTGCTTAACATTCAAAAATTACTTTAGAAAATCGTATTAAACAAAAATTGTGGCATCTGGATACTGATTGCGGGACCAATCAGTTTTCAAATAAATGTCACAAAAATGTTAAAAGTTTATTGATGAACACACAAAGGATATTTTTCATAAATTTATTCTACAGTTATTAATTTTATTTTAAAGTTTCACCTCTTTTTGAGACTATTATCTGCAAAAGTGAAACAACAAAAATTGTATTACCCATAGTACTGATGTAGGAAGGCAATTCACGGATGTGAAGAAAGAAGATTTAATTTGAAATCAGGAGAAGCATATTGTATTTCCATTTTCCTCATCCCCATAGATCGAAGTGAGTCTCTAGAGATACGTTGAGGTTCTTGTAAATCTTATATATTGTAAAAACCTCATTTTAGACATGAAAACCATTTAAGGAATGCACTGATCATGCAATTAACGATCTCGAAACGATTGTTCAGATATCATAAAACAAACTTTGACTTCTAGACTACCTGTTAGGTACAGTAAAAAATAAGAACATTAAGCAAATTATGACATAAAAGAATAATAGACTCTTCAAAATAGAAACTTCACTTTCAAATCCATGCATATAATAAAGAAAGGAATTGTTGCGGTGTTTGGAGATATATGTCTGGGTCGTTGACAGATTTTGGTATTCCCTCTTGTAATGTTCAATTACTGTTCATTGTAGATGAAAACACTTCCATAAAGGAATACGTGTGTGGTAGACGTATAATAATATTGCAAATGTATTTGGGTCTTTGCAAACTCTTATGCTGTTTGCTGTTTTTAAA